>NTHP01000217.1:566935-643820 GCA_003416845.1 Oplegnathus fasciatus
TACATCAACCATTGCAGCAGTCTCATTAGAGAATGAGATTTGCAAAACATTGTTTACACTAAGTACAACAAATTTTAAATTGGGAAGTAGCGCAGGAAAAACAATGGATGATTTAAACTGCGATTTTGTATTACTGTTTTTAATTTTCACTTGTCTTTTCACTTCTAAATAATTTGTTAAACTAATTAGTATAAGGTACAAACACTATCAGTCTTAACCTTTACAAAATGATATAAAACTGAAACTTAATTCCTGATATGGTTTGGTTTTCCAAGGAACCGCCACAAAGGTCTGTAGTGATCCGCTCTATTGAACGGTCTTATAAAGACCTCTTAATTTGTGCCCAGGTGATCTGCTTGCAGGTATTTTGNNGAGAGGGCTATTTAGCTTTGAGGTCAATGGGCGGCCAGCACTGACAGGGGTCAAAGGATAGAACAGGTTGACATTTCAGGTCATATGAAGAAGCTGCTTGATTGGGCACTAATTGCTGAAAGACTAGTTCATATTGGTCTTTGGGACTGCATAACCAGTGTTTTTATTAGGATCTGTTCAGGATGCTGCCTGCGAGTAGGGCTTTGATGTATTTTGACCGTTTCTTTCTACCTTATTGAAGGCCTTGGCTAGCACCCAACATTCCCAGCATTTTTCTTTCTCTTTTTTTTTTTTTGGCTGAGGGTTGGCATTCCCGCCTGCAGCAGCCTGTGTCATAGATATGTGTATGTGTGAGTGTGTGTTGTGAGGGGATATGTGATCCCGTACGACAGAAAGGGAAAGTTCGTTTCAACATTGCAGCATTTTCTCCTTTTGTGGAAGTGTGGGCTCACTGTGTTGACCACCCCCACTTCCCTCTCAATAAACAAGGATATTCACACTGGTACACACATTGGAAAGCTACACTGACGCTTTGAACATAATACCCGCGCTCACATTAACCCACTGGTCTCTCATTTTCAAACCAGCATGTAGGACAAAATTAGAATAAAATCACAAACAAGGTGAAGAAAGGAAACTACCTCACTTGTTCCATTACGGTTTAATTGAAATTCTGATAAAATATTGTCAGCTGACAGTCTGTGTCGCTCCAACGTCATATTCGCCACCCAGGGTTGTTCTTTATATCATACACTATCATCACATTTTCTTAAGTTAATCCCATCCTATGTCATAACATCCACCAAGAAGTCAAGGTTCAATAAGAAAAGAACAAACTTAATGGCAATTTTTGAATACTGTATACATTAAATATACTTTTTAATCTTGTTAAAACAACCTTTATACTCTGTAATGTTACTACGTCCTAAATTGGCAGATTGCCAGTGTGTTTTTTCAGATGAACAAATTGGAAGTCCTTTTCAAACATGAAGTCAACTGGTAAAATTGGCAGAGCATTTATGGATTGCAGTTCACGTCTGAAAGTGGCTCATGTGGATAAATGGATGTCACGGGCCAGGCAGCTCGAACCATTTAGTGCTCATTTCACTTAACTGGAAGAGTCAAGTTCAGAAAATTGGACCACTTAGTGCAGCTGTTAAAACAGGGGAAGATAGCCTTTAAACTAATAATAAGAATTTTTAAAGAATAGGCAATATCACAGACTCCCAGACTTGGTCTTGTATCAAAATGTCAGTTTTAACTCAGTGCTAAACCAGGCAAGTCGTAATTGAGCTCCAGTCTCTCTGCTGTCTTTGCTCAGTCATATGTTACTAGCATGATGTTACTCTAGATTGTGGTGTCAAGCATGTATTCCCAAATAAGGATGATCAGCAGACAGATCACTTGCTCTTGCACTCGCCGGGTGACACAGATAAAATAGAGGCTGCTTGTTTTAATGATATTTTTGTATCATGTTTATAATAGGTACTAGTTTGTTGAGGAGGTGTTGGAGAGTTTTTGTTGTAATTTTTGACTAAATACTTGGTGGTGGTTTTGTTTTTGGTTGCATTATATTGTAAAGGATTCATGAGGCTTTGTTCCCCGTGCACATTGACATAGGTGTGGGAGACGGGTCGGGGGCAAATGCAATGAACATTTTACAATGTAAAAAACATTTATGTGAAATCCTTGATATCTTCAGTAGCAAATAACGGGTCTGAAATGAACAACAATCTAATATATTTATAATATATAAACATACCAATAGGGATGAATTGGTTGTAATGGAAACAAACAGACAAACCAGAGGAAGGCCTTCCTGAATTATTCATATTGCTTCGGCTAACGTGTTATTCATCATGACCAATGGTCTTGTGTATAGTTCCTCCAAAACATGTCTCAGGAGCTGTGTGTTCACCCCTGTTTTCTGTACTGCAGCCATCTAGGATCTACTCTACCTTACTCCGCTGGAGCTCTCTTAAATTTAAGAGCTTTTACAGGTCCAAAGAAATTTGATAAATAGCTTTGATTCCCTGAAGTCCAAATGATACTTCTAGCAGTTTAAATGCATTCCCTCGTGAACAAAGCCCCAGAGGCTTACTAAATCAAATCTTTTTGGGGATGTGGTTGAATTTCTTTCTAGCGGGGGCTCATTTACAGATGGGACTAACTTAAGTTGGGTCAAAGAAAGGCTCATTCAGATTGTCAATTTGGCAGGGCCTCTTCACACCCTGCTGTGAGAAGGTCAGATCCCGCGGGTCCTGTGTGAAATATGCTCAATATATGCAAGATTCCTTGCTGATCGTGTCACTGTGGCAAAGAAAATGTTGGCACAGCTATTTTTAATTGTGTAATTCCATTGAAATAATGACCAAATAAAGTTAAACTTTGACTCGTTTCTCTTTATCTCTCCCTTTTTTGATAAAAATCTCTCATCTCTATTTTCAACTTGGAAGCAAATGGGTAACCGCTTGATTTATGTGGCAGATGTGGGGAGAAACTAACATGATTTTTGAACAAGCACACCGTGTTTCCCAACTCATCTTCAAATGTGCCTTCTGTTCTCGTGTTAAGGTGTAAATCACACACATTACAACAAATGGGACATGGGTTGACTTCTGATGAAAAAGCATTTGGCCTTATGTGGAGCAGTGGTAAGCTGCAGGAAAGTGCATGTGTCCTGTTTTGGGAATTGGAGCAGACTGCTGGGTCTGAGTCAGCCCCTTTTGTTGATTTTGGGGAATTCTCTGTTCTGGTAACTCCACAGAGCTGATGTGACTCATCCTGATGTGACCCAAGTCCCTACAGCATCGCACCACTTCCCAGAAAGAAGGATGGTGATGACGATGATGTTAGTGCATGTGTTAATGTGATTAAATGATTACAGCCGTGGAATCGGTCCGTCAGTCTTTAAGACTTCAATTGGTCACCTTTATCTTTGGCCTCTCTCTCTAATTCTGACATCTGCAGCAGAGTGAACAGTGAGTTGCTCACCAGTTACGATTAGAGACAAGCAGATCACCAGGTGTGGGTTGGAACTGGGGGAGGCAGGGAAAGAAAGAAAGAGCTGATCAGGCAGTCTGTAGTGACCACATTTTGGAAGTCTGTTAACTATATGATGACCTCTCCTCCCTTTCTTGCTCCATTCCCACCACTTGGAGCTCTGCAATCGAGCAAGGCCAAATCTGAAATTAACACAAGCTGTCCTACATGAGAATATCATATAACCACAATAATTGAAAGCTTGACAGTCCATGTAATTGTGTGGGAATGCAGTAGACTTATGAGAGCCTCACCATCTTCTCACATCTCACACTAAAAGTGCAGTCGCATTAAACTTTCATATTATGCTGGCTTCATTTCAAATGCATTCAGGGGATGGAAAAAGTATCCACATCTATCCTCATCTCCTTTTGCTTCATACCAAAGCTTGACTGGTGAATTCAGTACAACCTAAACATACATTTGAGCAGTTGAAATCCTCAGTGCCACCGTGACCCCTAGGCTGAAAAACATGAATAACTCATGGTCCTGTCAGGTGTGTTATGATCGTATTTAGGATTAACGTTGTAAGATACAAACCAAAATAGAGATCACATGGTGTGTTGCACTAGACTTGAGCTCAAGTGATGATTAAGTTTGATATATCAACATAAGCATCCTTCAATTTGGTCCATCTAGCTATCATCATTTTCATCATTGTCTGTTGACAAAATGGTTAGAGCTAGATCACATTTTAGATCATTTCTCCCGGAAATTGCACAAATCAATTTTCTGATTCTGTCCACTTTTAGGTCATCATAAAAGATTTATAGGTTAAAAGAGACTTCCTGTTGGCTCCCCGCACAAATTAATGGGATAAAATCATTTAATCATACGGCTCTTCTAGACTTTCCAAATGTTATTTGACCGAATGGATTAAAAAGAGCGATGCTCAAAAATGTTCATTCATTGTTTTATACAGCTGCTCCTTTTCCAATTATTGTGTAATGGGGAAAAATGCTTTTTGGGCAACTGTGCGTCACACGATGAATGTGGAAGTTGCAGTACCCCGTGCAGCCGCTATGCCAAAAGCTCCAGCGCCACTTCTGGGTGCTCACTTCTGATTTTATCCATTACTTTCTCAATTTTAGGTCGAAATGAGCTGATAGCTCGCTACATCAAGCTACGAACAGGGAAGACGCGCACACGCAAACAGGTAAGCACAGATTGAAGACTACAGCATTCATATGTGTTTTATGTAATAGGATTTGTCAGGTGTATGTATCTCCTGATGTTTTTTATTTTGTTGTAATTTACTCATTCACCTTGTTAAAGTGATTATGAATGGCTATTTAAAATTGCAAAATCATTCTGTGACTGTGTGTTTTCTCATGGGGGTAACCCTGGACCCATAGGTGTCTAGTCACATTCAGGTTCTGGCACGTAAGAGGGTACGAGAATACCAGACAAGCATCAAGGTGGGTGCCCGCTGAGTCAACTCTCCCTTCCCTCTGTAGTCACATCCCTTCTTCTTTTCCTTTTTCTTCCTATCCTCTTTTCCTTCATCCTGTCTTTCATCAGGTCTCTAGTCACCTGCAAGTCTTGGCCAAGAGAAAGTCGCGTGAGATTCAGTCTAAGCTCAAGGTACACATGCTCACTGACTTTACCACGCTAGCTGCTTCGCTCTGCATGCGGCCCAAACTTAACCCATTAAATCACCATAGACGTTTTTGTTAGAGCTTATGGCAGATTTGTCCTTCTCTGTTGGGGTCCTGCTGTACGTACGAACGGTGGCTCCATACGGTTATTGGTGGTTCTGCCATAGTTGACGTGCACCTGTAACTACAGGGGAGACTGCAAGGACTGTAACTGGTCAATTTTGGCTAGTTGAACATTTTCACTGCAAAGACAGCAGGAAGCAAGTCAGAGAAGTCATTTTGTTTTCATTAGTAATAGACAAAATTTTAAATAATAAAGCATGACATGTCTGTTTAGTGTTGTGGTGATGCCAGGATTCCTATAAAGGCATTTAAGGCAGGGAGGAGGAAGGAACACCTGGATGGAGAAGTATAAATCCAGCTTACAAATAGATAGGTGCGTGATTGTAATACCATCGTTAGGGCACTGAGATAGTGTTAGTTAATGGCTGTGGGAATGTGGCATTTTTCAAACATTTTATTTGTTAACTTTTATGCTTTAAAGGTCTCACTCGTTTGCTTTCTGTCCGTATCTGATGTTGTCTGCCGTTTCTCAGCGTGAAAGCCAGATGTTTTGAATGTGTTTCTGTATTATAACATGGGAGAGGTTTTTGTTAGAATGCATGGCAAGTAATGTTGATCTGTTTACTTAGTTCAAGAGACTTGTGGCTTTGGACAGATAATTGCATGAGATTCACTCTTGGTTGACCTAAGCATGTGCAAGGCTGTAGTAATTAACATGAATGCTTGCATACACACAGACATGCAGGGAGTTTTTAATGCGCCCCCTCATCCTCCGTGTGCACATATGATGAATTTCAGTTTTCTCTTTTTAAAATCATTTCTGATCTCCACGTTGTCGCTCTAAGACACTTCCCTCAGTCCTTTGTATCCTTTCTGTTTAACCAGTTTTCTTGTGGTTTTACCATGCCCTGTAATAAAGGTTCTTCGTGACGTCATTTTGCACTAAAGGCATTTAACTTCCTGCTCTCTAATACACATTTGGAGAGTGTAACTTGTTCAGATTTCCTTGCCAGTATATTTCCTGGCATAAACGTCAGCACAGATTATTAGGATGTAGCTTGTCCTGTCAATGTAAGATGAATTGTTTTGAGCTTAGCGTGTTGGACAAGGTAGGTCCGGGGTGCAGTCACTTCAAAGAGCTATATGGAGTGAGCAAGGTGTGTGTTCCTCATTGCCTAACAGTGAATCTGTGACCTGCTTTTATTTTGAATGTACTGAAGTTAATTAATAATGTGTCTTCTTTGCCATAGGCCATGAACTTGGTAAGTTTTTGGTTATACAACTACAGTTTCCTGCTTCAGGCTTTGTGCTTTGTGGTTGGCATCACATTACTGCTTGGCCACAATGCAGTTCTACTGCCAGATTGAAAAATCCTGCTCATTACCCTTTTTGATTTTAGTGGCTTTAGTTAAATACTGGTGATGGCTCCAGTTAGCTCTCCTAGCCTGCTAGCTTGGTGCGCCTCCTGCTTTGGCATCCCTCTATATCTGCTTTGCACTCTGTCCTGTCTTCCCTCATAGTTACCGCATCATGCTGAAGTGTAATATGTTGGCTGGCTCGCTGTCTAAACTGACCTTGAAGGTTGGCTGACTCTGTAACCTAAATTGTACTGGATGTTTTTTTCAAGATGGAGCAATATGATTGTGTATTGCTTTCTTTCTCCTTCAGGACCAGGTATCCAAAGACAAGGCACTGCAGACAGTAGCCAACCTCTCATCAGCTCAGATTGTGTCTGCTAGTGTAATGAAACCCCAGACTCCGTTCCCTCCACCAGTCAGAGTGAGACACAAACATGCACGCACACACGTCTGTTCTTTTCTTTTCTACCTTCTGACTAAAAGTAATACTATCTGCCCTGTTTCCCTTCTTTCCCTTTGTTTAGTTTTGGCCCGGCCCTATGCCAGGACAGCCTGGACATTCTCAGGAGTAAGTATCGCTGGCAGATTAGCTGGTTTTGTTTGTTAAAAATTGGAGAAAGTTTTGTGCTTAAGCTGGTACAGTTGCTCATTTTTGGGCTCCTACTTTTCCTTTTCACAGCATCAAGCCCTTTGCACAGCCACCGTACACTACACTACCAGCCCCTGTCCCTGCACCTATCAGTAAGTTTTAACACAATCTCACTGATTTGAGTAATTAGCAATGATTATTGTTATGTTTATTGTGTTTTCCTGGTTTAAAATGTTTGCCAGGTTATGAGCCCCTGCCTCCCCCACGCCCTGCAGCTATATCAGCTCCTGTATGGCAAGACAGAACCATCGCCTCAGCAAAACTACGGCTCCTGGAGTACTCTGCTTTTCTGGAGACCCAGAGAGACAGGGAGGCGGTACAGACATCCAGACCATTTTTATACAATATAACAATATAAAATGTTCCCAAAACCAAGTATTTCCTCTCTTTCTTATCACTTCTCCTTCCTTCCTACAGTATAAACACCTTTTCGTACACATTGGCCCATCAAACCCGGGCTACAATGACCCTGTGTTGGAGTCCATAGATGTGAGGCAGATTTACGACAAGTTCTCTGAGAAGAAAGGAGGCCTGAAGGAGCTATATGAAAAAGGGCCACACAACGCATTCTTCCTCGTCAAGTTCTGGGTCAGTACAAAAAACGGTGTTCTCATTGGTTACAGTTATTTTGAGAGGCATGCTGCAGAAAAGAAAGTCTGTGAATTTGATAAGTTGTCACAGGAAGTCAGGGGATCGTTGGGGAGTTGTACAACTTTGACACTAACATGCATTTTAGTTTTTACTTTAGCTTTTATTACAGTCATTGCATTAGATAGTTGGTTTAAGTTGGTGTTATGCATACATTTCATGGCTCCACACTGGGGAAGCAAAGTCAATGTGATGCTGGAGCAGGGGTTTACACAGGAAATGACCTCTTCATCGGTAGTTGCTTGTTAAGATGTATTATATTTAAAGGTGCCCTGTGGAATTTTCTTGTTAACAAACAAAAGTTATGTTTACATTCAGTGTTACTCACCGAAACACATTGTTTGCATCCTTGAGGTGTAACAAATGTGTCGAATGTATTGAGTTTTTTAGTATTTTATATCCAACATTGTTTACATTCATGTTTACTAGCTTGCACTCTTCTTCGTCCTTGCCTTTGTTGGTACATTGCAGTATATCTTTGGCGTGTTACCCCCACCTGTTGATCAGTGGAATAGTGTGAAAGCATTGGCAGGACTGTGTGCCACATCAGCTGCATGTGTGTCCTCCTCTACTTTTCTCTCTCTTTTCACACTCACTCACAGTCCATCTTTTTGTGCTTGTTTCAGGCGGACCTGAGCAGTGACATTGAGGAGGGTTCTGGTGTGTTCTACGGCGTGAGCAGCCAGTACAGTGGATCGGAGAACATCACCATCAGCGTCTCAACGAAGGTCTGCTCCTTTGGCAAACAAGTGGTAGAGAAGGTTGAGGTGAGAATATGAACCCTTTCTGTTTATGCGCATACATGGTTTCATATCAGACCATATTAACATGTGGTTTAATTGTGATACGTCTGCGCGGATTCCTCCCATTCAGACAGAATACGCGCATATGGAAGGAGGAAAGTATGTGTTCCGTATCCATCGTTCACCCATGTGTGAATATATGATCAACTTCATCCACAAACTCAAGCACCTGCCAGAGAAATACATGATGAACAGTGTACTGGAGAACTTCACCATCCTACAGGTACGTACATGTGTGTCTGTGCACCTGTTATGTCCTACATCTGTATCTCTGGACTGGTGTTTGTCTGTATGTTTTATGATTAAATCCTCACCCCCACAATGTTTTCCTCTTTTCCCCATCTCTTGCTAGGTGGTGTCCAACAGAGAAACTCAGGAGACTCTGCTGTGCATCGCCTTTGTGTTCGAAGTGTCCACTAGTGAGCACGGAGCACAGTACCACGTTTATCGACTAGTTAACGACTAGCAGCACATTGCGTGCGTGCAGAGACTCTCCACAGACTTTTTGATACATACAGCATAAACACTATTTCCAGCTCAAACACGCAGAACCCCCACTCCTCTACTCTAAACACACACTTGTTTTAACAGACCAACAGTCACACTGTAGTCACACCATGACTTAAACACTAAAATGAAATTCATTTTTATAGATTTCGACCAAAAGCGTGGCATCATTCTTGGCATAATTATCAGTGAGTGCTGAGATGTTATCCAGTGTATTTAGTCAACCACAGAAATGTCTCACCTTGTGAAACTGCTTGTGCACATCTCTCAATGTCAGGCTCAAGGTTCGTTATAGGTATTAGGCTTTTCTTTTTATTTAAAAATTCAATTTACTTACAAACATATGATGAAAACATCGAAAAAAGAAAACAGCAAAAGAGTTAATCAGTTTAATATTTGATATTCTTCCATCATATACATCAGACACAATGGGAATGTTGCTGTGAAATGATCAATTCCGCGGAATTTTCCGAGGATAACATTTACGTCATAGGTGTGACTGATGTGAGACGAGTTTGAATATAGGTTGGCAAACAAATCATTTAATCAGTGTTAATGCAACTCTGCCACAATTACTATTTCTTCTACAATTTGTAGCATCTCTGTTAGGTAGGAACTGAATGAGCCTATAATGGTGTATCCTCTATCACTGCTTAGTGTGGAATCGGTTGGTTTAATGGAAACGCTAAAGAATCATATGACGGAAAGTATGAGTGTGCCTCTTCCCAGAATGTAACGCACTACATGTAAAGACGTAAAAGTCGTATTTATATTTTGAAACACAGTGTCAGAGTGTAAAGAGAGCCATCATATTAGCGGCAGGTGTATTTGCTGTTTTAAAGGTTTCCAGTGTTACAGGGTGTGGAGGGAAAGATCCTTTGATCAAATCTCAAAGTTTGGCTCACTTGTCTTTGGAAGCAAAAACAGTTCACAACCAGTTTTAGATTCAGTTCACACTTGGGTGTCAGCAGCATTTTCAATGAAAGCATTATCTTTACTGTTCATTGGCGCAGTACTGTTTTTACTTCGACAGTGTGGGCTTGCTGCAGTATTTCTACCTCCACGTGAGTTGGGATGAGAATGTGCTTTGGTTCATAAAGCCTTAACCTGAGGAGCACTGATGTATAGGATGTGTACACTACACTTGTAATGGTACTGTTTATAAGCCAAAACAAGGTAAATAGACTCGTTTTTGTAAAGATGAACTATCTTTTTTTGTATTTTACCAGCACAGCTAGAAGTGTTACTCTAAACATCATAAATGATGGGTGTTTCGGTTGTATCTTTTTCAATGTATGCAAAATGATGTATGGTACAGACCACACTAAGGTCACCCACAGTGCACTGGGGTAGATTTTTGCCTGATAACACTAGCAGATTATCCAGCTTACACTTGCTTTTTTTTCTTTTGTTTTATGTAATGTTTTTGGTTTCTGGTACACGTGGCTACCAGCATTTTTTTAATATATATATATATATATATATATATATATATGTATATGTATATATATATATATAGTAAATGTTATTTGACTCTATCACGCCCTCTCATGGCAGGATTATTTTTAACCATGTGGAAGGTGACAGTGATTTGTCTCGATCATGAAAGTCAGAGCCAACTGGTTCAGTTTTAAATAAGCATATTTACTGTGTGGGCAGCCAAAATTTTTATTCTGTTATGTTTTTTCCTGTCTGTGTTCTCTGGTTGGCTGTGCCTCATCACTCCTTTGGTCGAGTCTGCTCAGTGAATTAAATCTGTGCCTTTATGCTGTACCAATAAAATCACATGGTGTTTGCAGAATGATGTGGCCTGTAGAGTCTTCATAGTAACACATAGACAGCTTCATGAGAGAGGAAGTTATCCTCAATAAAATCTAAAAATCTTCTACATTTTTTTAACTGTTAAAACTCAGTATCAATACTTTTTTAAAATGTGTCATAGACTCAAGTATAAACTGTAAAGTGATGAAAGTTCTATTGGATACTTGGTCATATTCTTAGTGCCAGATTAAAATGTAAGAAAACAAGACGACAATCGAAATCACAGCTTTTATTTAGGCAAAGCACAAGACGTAATACTGATGCGATTTCTTTATTTGTTAAAGGGATTTTGTAAGGGAAGAAATGAGTAGAAAAAGCCCAGGTTTAAATTAGAAAATGAGTGATGGCTAAATTCCATTTAGCTGCTTCAGTTTCAGAGTCCTCACCTGTGATTTCTGTACCATGACAAGTCAAAATGTCTGCTGTGAAAAAGACCTGTTCCTGTATCTAAGGCATTTGCCCATTTTCTGTCTTCAGAATTGGGACTCCAGCGGTCAGCTTTCCCACAATGCTATGTCCACTTGGACGGTTTTCTTTTAATCACTTTTGTCTCCAATGAACTTCTCTCACTCTCATACAAAGAAAGTTTCATGCCACATAGGTTGCAATTCTTACTTGGCCTGCTAGATGGTGCTGTCTCCTCATTTTTACAGACTACCAAGTTGTTAGAATGGATAGATTAGTTCAGAGTCTGGTCTGATGTATCCGAAGCACTGCCAGGTAGAGGCTTTATCTTCTCTCCATACTTAAAGCCCTCACCCAGTCAGTGTGCCTCTTCACGTGTCGCACACATACCCTGTCTCCCCTTCACAGTTGCGTAACCTCATTGGTGTTGCGTTTACACCCATGTGTTTGCACAGATCTTGGTGTGTACTCATAAAATCAAACAATACTATTAATGTTATGACTCCTCAATCCTGAAGGGGGAAAAATAAATTTATCAGATATACAGGTTTCAAACGAAAGTACACAGATTTATGTGTTACTGTAAATTATTCATATTGTCTGCTTGGTGTTTTGGAAAAGTTACTGCACTGCGCTTCTTCTGTAGAGCCAAAGGTTGACATTTATCAAGAACAAAGCTCCAGCTATCTGGCTAGTCCAGTTCAGGTCAAATGTATGTCCCAACATACCATTAATATTCAGTCACACACCTCCTTCTTAAGCCTCCAGAAATAGTTCCTACACACTATACTGTGTACTAGTGTGGGTGTGTACCATATACGGTATATACAATCTATGGTGTGAACGCCTGTAATTCCATCTGAAAGCTCAAAGTTTTCAGGATCTTTCAAAATCATGTGTAATATATTGCGTGTTGTATATTGTTGGCACCTTTCCAAGGCATACATAGTAAAGTGTAAGTGATAAAAGTCCTTTATTTGAGGTATGAGAACAGTCGATATGGTGTATATCCATGTGCTCTAACATGGTGGTAACAAGGCCCACTCTATGTAACAGTTTGCTTGGGATTTTAGGTGTTTCCAGCACAAAGAGAACAATTTTTTTCTCAACATAAATGAACACCAGACATTCAAACTTATTTCCCTACTTCCCTACAACTGCAGAAAATGTGGCAAAGCTTGAGAATGTGACATTTGGCTTTATAAAGATGTCCTCACTGTTTCTTTTGTCAAGGTTATGAACAATCTGTACAACTGTTCACTTCCAGTATTTTGGCTCTTCTGTCCACAGACATTAGTCAGAGTGTTATCTGTCTGTGAAGGCTCAACTTACCAATACCATGCTGCCAAAACTGCAAGTGGTGAACAGTGACACACACACACACACACACACACACACACACACAAAGCCCTCAGGCTGGGTGTGGTACCTACCGTATAAGCCTGCCAACATCGCAGCAGTACAAGAATATAGCTAACATAGTGAATAGGTTGCCCATGGCTGTATCTCACCTTAAATCAGACGCTCACGTGGTAGTCACTTTAAAATCTGATAAATCTTAAAAACTACATGTAATTTGTCCTTTCTTTCATTCTGGTCTTCAGCCATCATGTCTAATCAAACAATGCTGCCTTGTCCCAAGTCTATAATCTCACCTTCTCTACAGTCAGTAGATCAAACAAATTTTTGACCTATGTTCCTTCCGCTCCCTCAGATAAAACTTTTGGTGGGGATATACCAGTCGGGGCTCAGTTTATCTGCACCTACATTGACTTATGTGGTCATAAACGCATACACATCACAGGTACATTACACACGACATTCGTTTTTTATTACCTTGGCAGTGTTGAGATGAAGGGTGTGGTGGGAAAATGTCACCCGCAGAAACTTGGCCAAAACAATCCGGTTATGCAGAGAGCATGTGCTCGTATTTAATACGACGTATTATCTTATTTCTTCCCCCCTCTCTGTTCTCCCTGTCTCTCCTTCATCTCGGCCATCCCTGTCCTTTCTGAGTCTTTCCTTTGCTTTCTCCTCAAGTTGACTAATGTGGGCTCATGCCCTGACCTGTCTCACTTCTGTCCTCAACGATTTGCCTAGATGCAAATCAGATGGTAAAAAATAGCCCAGCCCGGAGGCTGAAACAAAAACAACAGTGTACCTTACTCATAGGTTTACAAAATGTTTTAGCTTCTGATGTGAAGGAAATCTGACTGGGGTATGCGGAGCAATTTGAATTTACAATCACGATGATCTAGTTCAATGAGATCTGTACACTTGACTTGTTATATCTTTTTTTGTAAAGACAAAGTCTTTTGAAAATGTAATGCCGACAAAACAAATGAAAGTTCTGATAATTAGATAGACGAAACTAGAACATCTTGTTTCTGTGGGGCTTATTGTCACTGACCAATATCTGTTATACATTTTGGATAATATGTTACTCAGGTTGCAGTTGTTGGGACTCCATATTGTGATCCATTTTAAACTGTAATTCTTTCATTGTACCCAGCTGACATATGGAGTGAGTCACTATGGGCAGCAGGGGCATTATATCATCATCAATATCACCTAACATGCACATATCAATAGATTGGGTGTTTGTAATGGGAATGGAGGGCAGTAATTATGGATTCAAGGGGAGAAAGATACTATAAAATCACTATGCTCTGCTTGTAACACATGTAACAATACATGTATTATGTCTATCATACTGTGGAAGTCAGCAGAGATATTGGGTGGATAAACCTCAGTCAAAGTTACACTTTTTCATAAAACAGTAAGCACATTTTGAACCATCATAAAATGGAAAAATGTCCCATGGATATGCTGGTGTTGTCTGATATTGAATTCATCGTGCACCTCATATGTAGTATATAGTGGTGACATAAACTTGGTTGAAAAATAGTATGGTAATATGTGCGTGTTATTACCTAATTTATCGAAATGTAATAACTTAACGACAGTATATGTATGTACAGTATATTCTGTACATCCCATAAGTTTATTACACCTTTTGTATGTCAAGTATTAAACTGAGGAGCAACTAGTGCAGCTGTCAGATAAACATACAATACTATATGTAATGTAGTGGATTATTTAGAAGAGGGCCATAACATAAAATGGACACACTCAAGTGACAGTGCTGGAAGAAGTATTCACATCAGCATAAAAGTAACAATACTGCAATATGAAAATACTCCATTTCAAGTAAATAAAAAAATGTCACTTAAGTAAAAGTACTGAGTGTTATTAGCAAAATGTTCTTGAAGTATCAAAAATGAAAGTACTGCAGAAAAATGTCCCCTGTGAGTGGTATAGCCCACTATTATATATTATATTATTGGATCATAGCATAAAATGGAAATACTCAAGTAAAGTACAAGTACCCTCAACTTTGTATTTATGTGCAGTACTTGTACTGTGAAAAGCTTTGAAACTCTATTTGGGTACTTATGTCTTTCATCTTGGGCTTTTTCTTTATATTATTTTTTAATGTGTATATATATATATATATATATATATATATATATATATATATATATATATATATTTCCTTGAATAAATAAAGGTATTCGTGCTAATCTTCTCTTGCGCCACAGCTGTGCAGACATTGCGCACTCTGCTGTAAACTGTAATATATGCGTGTTCGCCTCGGCCTCTCCCTTCACCCCACACCCTTGTGTGAACTGTCTTCGGTCCCACCTCAACGGGGCGCGGTGCCGAGGGTGGAGTTCACCTCCGCCGCTCTGGGAACATTTAGCCGTAATCTGCATACTTGACACGTCCGCTGCGTTCGTTGCGCGCTTTCTCCTCCTGGGCTGGGTCTGCGCTTGATCTCTTTTTGGACACTGGTTATAATCAGTCCGTTCACGGGAAGGGCACCGAGCTGGGAAGATGATGGCTCCGGACCCGCTGCGATCCGCGATGACATTTGGGTGCGCGGAGGACACCTCGCTCGCGCTGCCCTCCGACAACAAGCTGCACTCGGGACAGCAGCGCGTGCTGGATCAGGTGCACACCATCAAGAGGACCAAGTCCAAACCCGGGAAGAACGGCTCGCTGTCGCCCTCGCCAACAAGTATGGAAACCTGCTTTATACAATCTTATAAAGTTAAGCATAATAATAATAATACTAATAATAATAATATATTGTAACCTCTTTATTCGCTGTGGACAGTGGGGTTGTCTTTCAGGCATCCTCATATTACTTTCACACTTGTTAGTTCATATCAGAACAATATGCGTCACAAAACTTCCCCAGAAGTAGCAGTGTACCTACATCCTCCAAACAGCCTAAAGGGTTTCCTGTGCTGCCTCTTTGGCCAACTAATATGGGGAAACCAGACCGCTCCTCTATGATTCCCTTGTAGGATAAAGGTGGGGAATGAACATTACTGCTGCTTCCAGCCTAAGCAAGTTTGGTGTGGGAGAATGCCGACTCTGGGGGGGAAACCTGAGTTAAGGGTGGGGAGTTGTATAATGTTTTATTTTTGGAGGGGGGGGGGCGCCTTTAAGGTGACAGTGGCATCAAAGGTGTGTAAACTAGTCATAGAGTAGGTAACGCCAAAATAGACTTTCATCAGAATTAGATCGGCCATATCACCGGTGTGAAATGTGATCCCTGGCTACTGTTGGACAAGAAAGAGATTGTTTGTGAGAAACACCGCATCCTGACCCGTGCCACAGCTGTTTTCGCTCTGTGAGTCAGGAATGCAGCCCATGGGCTGACAGAAGCCCACACACACATGTAGAAAATTACATTTTAGTCTTTCAAAACAACTCTGGTGTTTGGCATTGCCTCAAGAAGGCATTATAAAGATCCGCCAAAAATTGAGAAACAAAATCTTTTCATCTTGTGTGCAGGTCCTTCCTGTTGAGTTGAGATGTACTAGTGCACGGGTTGGGAACAGAGGAATATGTAGAATGTACTAGTAATCTGTAAACTAGGTCTTATCTGTGTGCTATTATACTGTTTTACTGACACTTTCAAGGCTTCAAGTGATTGTGAAATTGGTGGCGCGCATGATAAGGACGCCACTGGCCTGTTTAAAATGCATCAAATGATTGTAACTTATAGCACAGATGGGAAATGTGACCAATATGAGAGGCACACAGTCAAACCAGGTGACATTGATTCCAGAAAGCAAGAATTCTACTTTAAACTGGCTGTGCTTGAGGAATAAATGCTTTATCATCTCATCTTTTTTTCTAAAGTGATTATTTAAGAGGAACTCGGTACTCTAAAAAGAAAACTAAGCTTCTAAATGTAAGCTGAAGACCTTGCTGGGAATGCTTTGCTCAGGGCAAAACCTGTCAACCAAACACATAAAGGTAGACAAACACTGAATAAAAAAATAAAAAAAACAACCACAAGGTTATAGTTGCACACGACCCTGAGGCTATCAGGCTGCTCAACTGTAATACTGGGGCCAACATTTTAATAGTATAAGTTTATGAGTGTTCATGAGTCACATACAGTAGTGTTAAAGTCTCTTGTTTGTCCAGAAGAGGCTGTTTTACTTACAGCATGGGAGCAACCAAGCTGATAATGTCCGATTAATGTTAATTGGACCCGATTTGAACAGCCAAGACCAGTTCTGTTCTGTCATGCTTAAAGGGGCAGGTCAACCAAATTACAAAAAGGCATATTTTCATTTTTCTTATGTGATTCGGCTATGCCTCCTTCAGCGTACAATACAACTGGATTCTATTAAAACTGTCCGCAGTGAGGTCTGTGAATTATCCTGAGTAACTGGTATTTTGTCTCTGGAGACGTATTGTTGTTGAGTTTTCAGTTGTGTTGCAGTGGCAGCAGAAGTTTCAGATGCCAAAGCCCAACAATCTGCTTGTCCGGACAGTACTAGGAGTAGGCTAAGAGAGAACGTGTTTTTTGTGACTTTGGTGAACTGACCCTTTAGACCTTTTTTGTCCTTTAGCGACTGGGGGAGAATCCTTCCTTTCCTGCATAGACTTCACGTACAGTATGTTAGCGCTGATGAGTATGCCGTTGTTTTGACAACCATAATCCTTTAATGGTGAAGTCAGGGCCTTACATTTGGCACAGTATGGCAGCGAGCCTCACTTTCCTATGAATCATCCAATAACACAGACAGGCAAAGGTGCTAAAACACACTGGCTATCGATTTCCCTGTGTGCAGTGATATCTGCTAACTGTGACTGACGTTGTGTCACGTCTTTCTGTCTGACTAAAGGATTAGGATTAGTCATGCATATCGGTTTTTCACACCTGTAATTTGTGTGTGTGTGAAGTTCTTCTAAGCTATTTAAAAGAAATGAAATAGCTTTATTCAAAAAAATGAATAAATTATTAAAAAACGATTATTATGTATGAATAATGAATTGAACAACTGAAGAATGATTGATAAAAATACTTTACAAGTGAATGATGTTATTGACAACAGAGCTCAACCAAAGCATAACCATTTCAATCATTTGATATTTAATCGGAGGTTATACATAAACTTAATAAGATGCTTTACAAAATATGAAATCAATGTATCAGTAAATGGATCAAATTAAACAGTGTATTAATAGGTAACTGAAGAAAACTCATTCACACTATTAAATTAAAAGACCCCTTTGGGCTTTACAGATTTACCAAAATTTGACCACACGAAAAGTATAAATAATAATAGAGTTAACAAATGGAAAATAGAGAACCAAATAGTTAATCAATTTGCAAATTGAAAAAAATCTGCCTTTTAATTATCCATTAAATGTTTCTGTGTCAGCTATTTATTTCCCTTTTTTAAAAATGTAGAGTAATTGATTTCCAAATCTTGTAATTTTGGTATTAAATTAAATTAAATGGTATTAAAATTGTTTTTTATATTATTTTAAAATTGGATTTATGTATTGCAGCCTTACTTTGTTCATTTGTCTTGAAATCCCTCTTTTAATTGTCATACTGCCCCCAATAACATCTTGTCTGACTGCTTGTCTTATATTCTTCTACATCTCCTCCTTCAACAGGCCAGAGTCCCCAGGCTTTGACAACATATGCTGAGTTTGGAACGTTCAAGTTTTCTCCATCCAAGGCAAATGGCACCTTCAGCCGCACCAACTCCACTCTGTCAGCAGGCTACAACAAAGTGGTAATTGTTTCTCTCATGTAACAGCCCCATTTGTTGTTGCACAGACAATCAGAGCTCAAGCCCTTTTCCCCTTCACAGACTCGGCATTAAAGGATCAAATCAGTGGTTTACAATCACAAATACTTCACGGTACATTACTGCTAATCAGATATAATAATATCATAAAATCATATAATAAAATCATTTAAAAAAAATCTGTTGTGTGGTTCTTAAATGAAACTAAGAACTGCATTACCATGCAAGAAAATAATAAATACTATTAATTGCATAGAAGTAAAGAACAATTTAAAGGAATAATTAGTTTTTGCTGTTAGCTTAGCATAAAGACTGGAAACAGCTAGCCTGGCTCTTTCCAAAGGTAACAAAATCCGCACTACCAGCACCTCTAAAGAACATGTTATATCTCGTTTGTTTAATCCGTACAAAAACTGAATTGTAAAAATGGCATGTTGTGGTTTTATGAGGAATTATGTCGCGGGACTATTTCTTGGGCCGGGGCGCAGTGACTCCAGGAAGCCAACAAATAGTCTGGCATATAACCCAGAGGAGCTAGTAGGCAGATTTTGTCACCTTGGGACAGAACCAGGCTAGCTGTTTCCCCCTGTTTCAAGCCTTTATGCTAAGCTAGCTGCTGGCTAAGCGTACTACCTAAAATGTTGAAGTATTCCTGGAAGAAAATACTGGTGCCTGCTTTGAAAAATGATTGGCTGCAAAGAATGTGTGCTTTTTTTTTGTAAATGGGCTAGACATACAAAAATGCTGATATGGTCCTTTAATGATACACTCCCTGATTTTTAAGATGCCTAATACTGCAGGTCCCACACATGCCAAAATTCCCTCCCAGCTAACCGTTAATGTTTTGAAACTGAACTGAGAATTTGGGTTTTTGGGAGGAGTGTCTCAGTAACGGATGATTAATGATACTGTTTTATGAAACATTATACCACACTTCTACTGGTTGAACTTGAATGGTGTAGCCACATGGCTCTGCTGGTTAGACAATCAGCTTTTCATTTCACCAGATGATTGATTTGATGCCGCAGCACAGACCCTGAACCATACATGGTTATATTTGTCAGTCATCTCCTTTCA
The DNA here is from genome assembly GCA_003416845.1 of Oplegnathus fasciatus. Classification (NCBI taxonomy): domain Eukaryota; kingdom Metazoa; phylum Chordata; class Actinopteri; order Centrarchiformes; family Oplegnathidae; genus Oplegnathus; species Oplegnathus fasciatus. The sequence goes on from NTHP01000217.1 coordinate 586,412, forward strand.
GTTTAATGACTTTAATTACATTTAAGGGAGTGCTGTGTGTGTGTCACATGAAATCATGTTTTTATATATATATAGATATATACACACTCAGGGGCCACTTTATTAGGTACACCTGTACAATCTATTGCGATTCAATACAAAAGCTCAGCTAGAATATATCTTTTATGAAGCTCAAAATGTTCAGTTTTTGTTGACATTGTCCAAAATGTATAAATTTCATTCTGTGTTTATTATTGAAGTTTTAGTTAAAGGTGGTGTTTTACTGGACTACATTATATTGAGAGGTGTTACTTTTTTTTTTGTCCTTCTTATTTACACACATGAGGGGAGCAGAATATTAGAAACACCTCTGAATATAATGTAGTCCAGTGCAACAGCACCACTAACTATGACCTCAGTGTTAAAGCTGAAATCGGCAACCTGTATAAAAATAACTTTTTGTCGCATTTTCTAAAACTGTCACTACGTCCTGACAGTAGTACATGAGATAATCTGTGAAAATATCAGGCTCCTCTGGCTCCACCCGCTGCTCCTAAGGCCATTTGGAAGAATCCACTGCGTCCGAATCAAAACAACCAATCAGAGCGTCTGATGGAGTGTCAATCACTGCTCCTGCATGCTCTCACTTGGTCAAGCTCCGTATCTTCAGTGAGCGTACGCAATGGCGGACAAACAACCGCCAAACAACCAAGCAATGAGAAAACTGCCCTCCTTCCCCCCTTTGCCAACAGCGTACACGACAAAGACAAGTAAACAGAAAAAGACCAACGAAGAAAAGCAAGCTAAAAAGAAAGAATTAGAGCGAGCTGCTCTGCAGGGAGGGGCTTTGGAGGCGAGCTGGAGCGCAGCGAAGAGAGAGGGGGAGGGACCTTGAAGTTGTACTCGTTCAAATTTTCAAGTCTGCTCTCTTCTCAATCCTACTGACTGCAGCTTTAACACATATAATTGAATTAACACTCTATGACAGTGTCAAAATATCTGAACATTATAGGCATCATAAAAGTAGACTTTATATCAGAACAGTTGTATTGGATTGCATTAGATTGTACAAGTGTACTTAATAAAGTGGCCGCTGAGTGTAGATTTTCTTTTATTTAGTATAGTCAACAGTTAACATAACATACTTTTGCATTCAACCACCAGGCATGTGTGCGATTTCCTGACTTTGGAAATGGACAGATATTGTTTATGAATGTCATTCTTAATTTCAGTCTTGTCACGAAGAGTCAGGGTGAGTTCAACTCATTTGCAACACTGGACTAATCCACATTCCACAGAGGAGTAATGTTGACTTCATCAGCGTGGTTTTGAGTGCGTGTGTATGTGTGTATATGTGAATTTGTATCTACTCTCGGCTGTCCTGACCTGACCTACTGACGGTGCGCTGAGGCATGTCTAGGCAGTGTGGTGATATGCATGTGCTGATGAAGGCTCATAATCATCACATCATGAAATCCATCTGTGTCACACTGTGTCTTTGTGGTTAAGTGAATTAACTGTCACCTTCGCTCAATTCCACAAGCAAAATTAACTCTTAAGTTGCCTGGCAAAAAGATGTCTTGCAGAGCTAGTAACCACATATTCTGTCTTAGTTTTACTTGTTTGTCCTGTATATAGCACAGAATTACACTTGTCATACAGTAAAGTAAGTATTAGCACTGCTGTACTGAATGAAAGCATTGACCATCAAATGTTTTTTTTTCTATGGAACACAAACAAACCAAGCAACCACAGCAACCCAAAACTTTTAATATTCATACACTGCATCACAGTAAATGTAGTGAAAATCCAATTGAGAGACTCAATAAATTTACTAGATGGGAATGGCTGTAAATTAAATACTCAAACAATTAATGCACTTCATCATAATGATGCAAAAATCCTGTAAATACCATGAAACATTGTGCACAATAGATTAATACAACCAGAAATATCAAAGTAATTTCTAACTTGGTGTAAACAATATCGGAAAATATTTGATGGCTGAAAAATTGCTATTAACTGTCATCTTGTGTAATAATAATTGTGTCGTAATGCTTAACTCCATCAGAGGCCGCTGGGAAAGTTTCTGTTTTGAGGCACTACGTAGACTGTGAAGGCAGTTTCAATCACAACATTTAGTGAGTGGCTTCAGAAGCTCTCTCTGGACTCTGGACTTAATTCCCCTGAGTTCAGATTTCCAGGCAGAATGTGACTGACAGTTTATCTGACCAATAGAGCAGCAGAGCCACACCACTCGAAATACAAACCAAAAGTCAGAAATACAAACCAAAGGGCAAGCTATCCGGTCATATTTTGCAGGGCTGCTGACACGCTTAACACTGGATGATTTATGTTCCCTAATAAGACAGAGAAGCATCCCACTGTTTTTCTGTGCGTCTTGTATTTGCTCTGCTGAATTTGCATCTGCCACTCCTGTCTAGCCTCTGATGTAAGGAAGGCCCCGGTGACACAGGTAGGCTGTGCCCAAATGAAGGGAGCATGCAGCATACTCTGAAAGTAAACACGCTGTCAGTTCTTATCAGGCAGGCTGTTGACAGATCTCTCCTCCATCATGCTTTTGCTGCTAAGTAGCAGGGCTGACGTACAGCTGGTAACTGAGCAACCAGTCCGGTTTGAAACAGGAAAGAAAGTCGGTACACAGAACCTACAGTGTGTGTGTGTGTGTGTGTGTGTGTGTGTGTGTGTGTGTGTGTGATGTTTATGATTTTTTGGTGACGAGAAAAGGGAAAGTTTTTCCTTCCATTGTCTCAGAGGTGCACACTTCCCTCCTTACAAATGTTCAGTGTGTTCAAAGACCGATGGGAATGTTCTTCTCCGTCAGATCTGTGATTTTACTGTAATTCCTCAAATAAGCCAGTAGAAGACAAAGGTAAAGGAGAGTGACTCATCGTCAAAGTATTACCAAGACATGTTCTGTCATTTTGCTCAGGCTATGACAAGTTTCTTTTCTAGATTACTCTGGGGCAAAGCATGAATAGTGTGTTTTGTACACACACACACAGACAAAGCCAAAAAAGCAAAGTCCAAATAAATTGATGCATAAACACCATGTAATTACGTGACACTGGACTAGTGACATCAGGATTGTGAATACAGGTTTAACGTGTGCTGTGTCTGACTTGCACGTACAAAGATCCTCTGTGAGAAACTGCTCAACTGCATCAGCAGTCTCATAATGCAACCGCTCGAGTTAGTCTCCAATGACAGATATTATGTTACTTTGGTTTGTGTGATTGTTTGGTGCATTCTGTTGCCTTCGACTTAAACTGGGGAAAAGAAGAGGTATGCAGGCTTTGTGTCAGGTCAAATTCCTCTGTCTTGGTTTACAGGGGGTTTCTTTGAAAACTGTTCTCGTGGAAAGTGGGTGACCTACTTTCTGTTTTTTTGTGGCCTGGTTGCTACGGAGAAGCCTTAAGGTGATGCAGTGATTTAGCAGATAATGATAATCCTGTTTTTCCTCGTTTTTTTGTCATTTTGTCATTGTCAGCTAAGCCACAGTTTTCCATGACTGGCTAGTGTTGACTTCTTATAATGTGTCATGTGTGTTTTTTTCAATCTAATCTGAATAAAATGCTGGGTAAACCTGCAATTTTAGAATGAAATGTTTTATGTAAGTAAACCTCCTGAGCCATACATTCTTTCTTTTTAGCTAAACACTCAGAAGAGTCGCACTCTGTCCTCTAAAACCATCGGAGGAAGATATTTCAGCACCTCAGGCACATGGGAAAAGCAAATCAACGCTTCCAACTGGCCCCAAACTCCCAATGGGCTGAAACCCAGTCGCAGTGACCCTGCCTTGGCTCCTCCATTTTCTCCTGCTCCTGCACCTTTTATAGTGGTCAGTTATTTTCATATTGAATTGCAGTGTCACTGAAGTACCTAAACATTTTCATGTGTTTTTTAAGGAACCAATTCTTCTAACAAATAACATAAAAACTCAAAGTACTCCACAGTTACCATACTGTATAAGCATTGTAAATTGCTGGGTTTTTTTAGAGACCCAAAGGGCTGATTTCCACGGACCAGCAGACCCTCAAGAGTCGAGTAAACAGACTCAGCACCTATTCTATGACCGACGGCACTCAGATGACCAACAGCCAGACACGCATCGTCCACCCGCCCTCTGTCCAGTCTAACACTGAGGGCAGGATGGGTACCATCAAAACATCCAAGATAGAGCAGACATCAGCGTGAGTTCACCTGGCTATCATTGACATTTTCAGGCAATAGGAAGGGGTTAACATTGAATTTGTCTGGGACTTTGCCCAGGTTTAATGCAACGAGGAGCAATAAGCTCAACATCTTTTAAATGCATCAAAAACTATTTCCTACATTGCTGTCTACTGAACTCATGGCATCAGACTAATTTAGTGTCTCATTTCCAACCCTCTCTTCCATTCCCATGCCTGCTACTCCAGGGTGAACAACACGATGGTCATGTCAGACCTGACCCTGAAGAAGGCTGTAGAGTTCCTGTCTCACCCTGAAGAGAATTACCAGCAGTGTGGAGCCACCTTCATCCAGCACACCACCTTCAAAGAGGAGAGCGCCAAACAGGAGGTCTGAGCACTCCCACACAAATATACTGTAAACGTTTCTTCTCAACACGTACAGACACACCCTCCAAACATGCACACATGCGGTGCTGTGTGTGTTTATTTTCACATTTGTGTGAGGATTGTATTGTAGTGGTGATACAATTGGTGGAGCGCTCTGTGAAGACCTTTGTGTAACCTACCTTGAGGGAGAGGGAGGAGAGAAACCATTTATCATCGCACTTGGCTGCTAGTTCTGCTTGTAACTTACAGTGTAGTCAATCCATTGCCACACCTTTTAAATGTCACCTTTTCAACCCCCGTTCTCCCCACATTTCTGTGTCACAGGTTTCCCAGCTAGGAGGTATCCCCTTTCTGGTGGCCCTTCTGCGGAGCCCCCACCCTGGGGTGAACCAGGCTGCTGCTGGGGCTCTGAGGAACCTCGTGTTCAAGGACCAGGACAACAAGCAGGAGGTTCAGCACTGTGGCGGTATAGCAAAGGCCCTGCAGCTACTTAAGGAGACAGATTCTACAGAGACCCAGAAACAAATCACTGGTAGGACATTTTTATTGGGACAGGACCTCAAAACAATTAATAAGTTCTTACATAATATGGGTTGGTTTACTTTGTGTTAAGGGTTACTTTCCAAATGTTCACATAGAAAATAAGTATACATATCCTTATTAAACACACACACAAAAATACCCAGTTTCACCTGTCCATTATGCGTACAATTCCTGCATTTACTCAATAGAGAAGGAGGACATAAATCAGGTAGTAATAATAAATAATAATAAAAATACAGGCTTGATAAAGGCAATATCATGTGAGGCTTGTGAGAGCAGTGAAAAATGGGGGGGTACACACCACATACGTATCCATATTCATGTGCAGTTGTTCAATACTTTGTTGGAGGTTCTTTGACCATCTATTTCTTAGTTACAACATTATGTTTTTAAGAACACACTCAACCTCCAAGAGCAACAACAGCGTGATGCATGGATGAAATGACCCACAGTATGAAAATGCACAGGAGGATTTTTTCAGTGCTCGTAACTTTACTTTTCTTGGGACATGAAGGCCTGCTATGGAACCTGTCCTCCGCCGATGAGCTGAAGGGAGAACTTATAGCTACAGCGCTGCCCGCCCTGACTGAGAATGTGGTGGTGCCATTCACCTGCTGGTCAGACAACAGTGCCAACAACAACATACACCCGGATGTCTTCCACAGTGCCACTGGGTGCCTGCGGTGAGAACATTTAACTGAGAAAAAAGGCCTGCACACTGTGCTGATAGTTCCCAATAAGTTTTATTAAATACACCTCTTTATCAAGGCTTTCTGATGTCAATGGTTAGTCGATTAATTGATTAGTTGATAGACAAAAGATTATGAACTTCTCCAGTGTGAGGATTTTCTGCTTTCTCTTGTTTTGTAGCGTTGTGAACTGAATATCTTTGGGTTTGGGGCTGTTGGTCAGACAAAACAAGACATTTGAAGATGTTACCTAGGACTTTTTCAATTTTTTCTGACATTTTAAAGATGAAAACAATCAGTCTATTATTCAAAAAAATGATTTACAGATCAATTGGGAATGAAAATAATCATTAGTTGCAAAATCGGTACCAATCAGTACAGTTAGCAGCTCTTTTGTCTAATGTCTGCCTTTTTCTTTTAATCCAGCACCTGTAAAACATTTTCACCTAAACTGAAGGGATTACATCCTTATTGAGATCAATCAGACAAGAGGACTGTTCCTTTTAGTTGGCAGTTATTTAATGTAAATGTGTATCAAACAATAGTTATCATTGCAACTGCTTAATACTGGCACTGCAAAACCATGCTTTGGAAACTTCTGTGCACCTCGTGCCTAATCAGCATGATCAAGTTTGCTAACAGGGTGTGATGGTGCAAGTTACATGTTGAGGCACTCACAGCTCTGTGTCTGTTATTATATTCTAGTCACAGTTAGCGTTTCCATGTGGATTCAATGAATGATTGAAATGTGTGTAGGAACCTGAGCTGCGGCAAACAGAAGGAGAGGCAGGCAATGAGAGAGTGCCGCGGCCTCATCGACTCCCTCATGACTTACGTCCAGTCCTGCGTGGCAGAGGACAACCCTGATGACAAGGTAAACTTTCTCATCTCCATCAACGGAACCTTTTCCCGTCCACCACTAGCGTTTGTAAACAGAGGACTTGAAATTTAAAGGCTCTGCACTTCAGACTGCATCAGAGTTGGTCGGTATGATTATTATCCCGGCACCTTTGCCCATTTTGTCCTCCTCTGATCGGCCACCACAGAGAAAATTTTAAGTTATTTGTCAGTGTACTGATACTTTGGAAATGTCAGCTCCTCCACTCCCCTCTACACCACCAACATCATCAATATGAGTAAAATTGATGATGTCAAGTAGAGCTAAAACTTCAATTAATCGATTAGTCAATTAACTATCAGCAACTATTTTGATAATCGATTAATTGTTTGTCACAATTGTGAGGATTTACTGACTTTATACGTTTTATATCGTTGTAAACTGACTATCTTTGGGTTTTGGATTGTTGCTTGGACAAGCAATTTGAAGACTTCCTCTTGTGCTTTTTTTGTGACAGGCGTTTTTCACTATTTTCAGATATTTTATAGAACGATTAATCAATTAATCGAGGAAATAATCATTGGTTGCGGCCCTACTGTCAATGGCTACAGAGAGGAATTGCCATTAATTGCAGGACTGATTTCTATCACTACAGTGCTTATCAAGAGACTTGAAGTTTAACATTGAAAGTTAAAACTTCTTTATTGCTTCAATAGCCTTATAATCGAGGATTATTTGTGTGTTTATCAGGCCACACGTTGTTGTTATCGCATTGTTGTTTTTTTCCACATCGTCCCTCTAACACTGAATCGTGGACGTGTGAGCAGGAGAGAACAGCTACGGTTGGACTCACGTCTGGTGACCTATTCTAGTTCCTGTGCAACATGTCTCGTGTGTCTCTCACAGACTGTGTTCAGTCCGGATACTCGGATACTAAATATATCCTTAAGCACATGTACACACACATACAATACAAATATGCATACACACACCCACACAAACACACACACACGTGAATGTATCTATGCACACCGTCATGCTCCCACACACATATTCATGAAACACACATGCATAAGCAGGTAAATACTGCAGGCAGAGTCAGCATGTGTATATATTTAGCGGGTGCTTGTGTGTGTTCCCGCTCATTTGTGGAAGTTTTGGGTGTGGACGTGTGCTTAATTCCATGTCTGCGCTCGCACTCTGTTTACACAGGCTTCTTTTAGTGAAGTAGCGGATTGGTGCTGTTTGGTTGTGTGTTGTCTGAGTGAGAGACAGAGTAACTGGAATCCCTGTGGTTATGGAAGAGGACGGTTGCTGCACTTTATGCATGTTGATGCTATAATGGTTTCAGTAATATATACTGTATGTGTAGCTTTATCTTTATGTTTTCATCATTTCATTGTGTTTCACTGACATCATTTTACTGTATTTCACACCTCATTAACTGAACATTACATTTATTCTGGTCAGCATGTTAATGTTTCTGTTGCATTTCAAGAAGAGTTCATCCTTTTTCTGTTAATTGAACATACTAGCTGACACTTGCTTAAGACCTTAATGGATGTTTGCTTAACCAATAGGAACTGTGAACCACAAATTAAATAGAAAAAATAAATAAATGAATGCGTTGACTTTGTGGACTGGACAAATGGGTGTTATTCTTATATTTTTGTCCATTGGTCATGATAACATTTTACTCACTGCATTGTAGAGGTTTGTGATATGTAAAGTTCATATTTTTTATTTTACTTCAGTTTTAAAAATAATTTCAAACGCTTGTCTTTGAGTTTGACAGAGAGTAAACCCAGAGAGTAGTTTATCATATAGCGGCAGCAAATGAGAAGTGCATGTGTTGTTTGCCATTTTTGGGGGGGCATTTTTGCAATTGAGGGAACTTGCAAAGAAGAATCATATTATCATTAGACTAGGTATGGCAGGTAATTCAGAAGGTTCATCTGCTATGCTATGGAGTTATAACCAATAGTCATAATGGACAAAAACATGAGCAAAAGACCTTTAATGTGCTATCTGTGAAAATGGTGATGTGAAGATTAACAGTGTTGTTAATATCCTCTCCTCTCCTCTAGTCTGTGGAGAACTGTGCATGCATCCTCCATAATTTGACCTACCAACTGGAGTCCGAGTCCCCTGAGTGCTTCCGCAAGTTCCAGCCTCCGATAGATGGCCAACCTGGGAGTAGGAAAAGCCCCACGATTGGATGCTTCAGCCCCCAGAGCAGCAAGGCTCAAAAGGAGGTGGGCATAAACCACCACACCTCCACCCCTGTTTGTTGGCTAAATCATGACGGGCCTTTAATCCAAGCCCCCCCAACCCCCTTCTCATCTTATTCTTGTCCTTCCTCCTCAGTTTTCATTTGATGTGGCTCAAATGCCAGAGGACGGTGCCCCATCAGGTGTTAAGTGGCTGTGCCACCCCAAAGCTATGCAGACCTACTTGTCTCTGCTGGGCTCGTCCAAGAAAGATGCCACCTTGGAGGCCTGCTGTGGCGCCCTGCAGAACCTCACTGCCAGCAAGGGCCTGGTGAGTACAAAGAAGATCATTGTTAGGTTTACCATTTGTGTATCATTAACAGATATTCAGGATTATCTCAGATTGATTTAAGAAGGGAGAAAAACAACAGAGACAAAGAGGTGGTGAAGAAAAAGAACTGACTGGTTTCGTGAGAAAGGGTGGAGTTTTGTCTCCAGGGATTCAGAGTTTATTAGAGAAAGAAAGAGGAAGTTAGAACAAGGGAAAGTGAGAGGGGACCAAATGTCAAATAATAACAATGTTAGCTGGATTTGGTGTCAAACTGCAAATATGGTATAAATATGGACTGCTACAGTGAAGTGGGAGATACAGCTAATGTTTTTTCCTCCTTTATTGCGTTTGCTTCTCTTCCAGGGGTCCAGTGCCATGAGCCAGATCCTGGTTCAGAAGTTGGGAGCTCTGCTGCACATCTCCCCTCTTTTAAAGTCTCCTAACCGGAGCCTGCAGAAGACTGCCATGTCCCTGCTGGGTAACATGTCTCGGACCAGCAGTTTACAGACCTCCATGGGTAAGAAAAAGCACATTAGATGTTTGTTTCGCAGGCAGCAGTGTTTCAGATCCATAAATGTAGAGTTAGTCCACATAAAACTGATGTACTGTATGTTTTCTATGTCTTCTCTGTAGCAAAGCAGATCCTGCCTGAGCTCACTGGCCTCCTCTCTAGCCCCCAGGAGATGGGAAACTCTGATGAAACTATATCATCAGCTTGCAGCACAGTGCGGAGTCTGATGTTGGCGAACCCTGAGGTCAGCAAGAAGGTCGTTAATAATGACCTGGTGTCCTCACTGGCCGACCTCAGCGAGAATGGGTGAGTTCTTATTTATTCATCTCTGTGTGGGAGATTCAGCTACCAAATTTAGCTTGACAAATTTAAATGCATTTGTTTCACTCACTGTGTGTAAAGCACTTCGAACCACCTCTGTGTTTGCTTTGCCTTAAAGGGTTGGTTGTTTTTTTCCACCTGCTCCTGCTTGTGCTCGCCCATGCTCTCCCTTTATGACCTCTGCCCTTCTGTCCTAGGTCTTTCCCCAAAGGCAGCAAAGCAGCGTCCCTGCTGCTCTACAGCTTGTGGAACGAGAAGAACTTGCAAGGTGTCGTGAAAAAGGTAAATTTGAAAAAGTGCGACTGACTGTAACGCAGACACAACAGGAACCCTGTTGTATCCGTGCATCAGGGTAAAACTTAGCACATGCTTGCGCTGCTGAAATGGGTGGGTGTTTATTATTACTCCTCTGGCTCACACTCACTTTCCCTTCCCTCCTGCTCCACCCAAGAGTTCAGTGAATACAGAAACAGTCACACTGGAATCCGGGCAGACTGGTTTTCAGTGCTCACTGTCTATTACGGGAGGTGTGATGAATGCAAAATGGAAGGGAGATGAAGAAGAGGTTAAGACAGTAAAAGTCAACATGGACAGGGTGGAGGATGGTCAGAATACATGAACGATTGTTTCAAATGTGTGTATGAGTCAAACAAGTGTGCTTGTTGTATGACAGAGGCGTAGAGCTGGCAAAAGAGGAGAAACACTCCAGTTTTCACACTGCCACGGCTCGCCTGAGGCTCCTCTAAGTTGCTGACACAGTACATTTCCTCTCACAATTAGAGCATGGGTGTGTTGTGTGTGTGTGTGTGTGTATGTGTGTGTGTGCACGCGCTTGCATCTGTGCGACACCCTCAACCGATTTCTTGTAAACTTTTTGATCTACAGATGGGGATGGGCAAATCACTTTTTGTCAATGACAACACCTCAGCAGTGCACAGGTCGGTGCAAGTCATCGAATGAGTGGGGCAGCACAGCAGAGCCTGAGAGGTATGATCTGCTTCTGAATGCTTGTACTGTATCTGCATGTATTCAGATTTAAAGGCTCAGTGGGGCCAAAATGAGCAGAATTTGTATCACGTGGATTAAATTTTCTTTTCTCTCTCTCTCTCTCTGCCTCTTCTCCTGCATGTGCTCGTGTGGGTGCTTGCAGATGGAAACCAGCGTGTTTAGACACTGCTGTGGCCACACCCTTGCAACGAGGAATAAAATTACATGCTTCACATAATGGCCTTGTTGAAAGAGCCTGTCAATTAAGAGGCAGTCATATGTTGTACATACTTTGGAGAAGAAGAGAGCTTTTGATTTCATGAGTAACCATGCGGTGTTGTATGTATTTAATTTGCATATGTTTCTGTCTGTGTATATAGGGGTGAGTGTGTTTTTTGGTAGGTTAAGTGTGTGTGCGCTGAAACCCAGTTCATACAGCCCAAGAGCCACAATACACCAGACAATGTGGCTAGACAATGTTATCTGCAGTGCAAGTTACTTTCAGTGATTGTTTAGTGTCATGAATTGGTAAATGTGTCTGTCCACAGTGGCTAAAAGATAAAATATCTGTTGTGGCCTTGAGGACTGAGCAGCCAGAAATTTAAGGAATTTTAAGAAAAATACATGAAAGGCTAAAAAGAAAAAGAAAAAAAAAAGACTGTGTGTGTTTGTGATACTGTTGCTATCGGATGAAATCTTGTACATCCAAAGAGTGTGCTCCATCGGTATAAAGCATAATAATGACATTTTTTTTCATGTTTTTTTTTTGTTTGTTTGTTTATTTGCTTTCTTGAAGTTAAGAGATTATGTTGAATGTGCCCACAGTATATAAAGGATTTATAGTTCAAGTAAGAAAAAGTAACCTTGGATTTGCTGCATTTCTAATGTTTAATGCAATTAAGTGGATTTTTTGGTTATTTTGTCCTGTTATCTGTTTCATTCTGTGAACAGAAACGGCTTTCAACATGAGTGCCTAAATTAAAGTTAGAGTTAAGGGAATTTTGGGAAATACACTTGTTCGCTTTCTTGCCAAGAGTTGATGAGAATATTGATACCACTCTCGTGTCTGTACATTGAACATGAAGCTACGACCAGCAGCCAGGTAGTATAGCTCAGCACAAAGACTGGAGACAGAACGAAACAGTTAGCCTGGCTCTGTTTTTTTGTGTGTGATTGAATCTAATCTAAAAATAAAAAGTTGTGGAAATATGTTACCCTTGGACAGAGCCAAAGCCAGCCTATTTGTGCTAAATGAAGCTAACCGGCTGCTGGCAGCAGCTTCATATTTATCGATCTTGTCATGAAAGTGTATTTCCCATAATACCGAACTATTGCTTTAAAGTGCAGTACTAACAGCCTTGTTCTTTTGTTGCTTTGTTACAAACGTGCCTACTGAGATTTACAAATTGTATGTTATATTTTGTTTTTGTTTTTTCATTGTTTGTTGTCTTGCATAAACTGAAGAATTGGAGACGGAGAAGGATTGGACACAACATGTAACGCCAGGGCACAGCTGGGGCTTATTCACTTTGAATAACTATGGATGGGAATTTGGAGCAATATGAATCAGTCAGTCATCCCCCGGAAAACCCTCAGAAGTCCAATTGGAAATGCACCAATAGTTGATAGAGCCTGACAGTCACAGTCAGAGTTAGCTGCTGGCTGCGCAGTGAGAGTCTTTTAAGTGTTCTTGAACAGAACACACAAAGAAGATAATGACGTCTAATGAATTATGATCTGTGCACGCCACCTCAGGCGAAGAGGAGCTGCACATTCAAATACATGATGTTGTTTTTATTTGAAAAAGATGTGGTTCTTCATCGGCGACCTTTTATATGTGATTTTTTTTGCTGGATTTAAGGGCTCATTACAGGGTATCTGCTCTCATAACCAAACTACAGTCTTGTTTACTGAAAACAGGGATGAAATCTTTTTACAACTCAAAATGCTTCCTGAAGACCCAGCGTGACAAAACGTTTAAGCATTCTTGTGAAGAGATGAGATGGGTGTGGGGATTCCCCATGGCTCCAACAATACACTGCAGTGGACTAGTTTTTATGCTTGAGACATTACAGTCATGCTGAGGTTCATGCGCCTCGGGGAAGATTGATGTCAGTATTGCTTGGAATGTGTTTTTAGAGAAATGTGCATGTGTGGCATACAATTAGGAGCTTTCCCTGTCACTCAGTCTGTACATAAAATAAATAACAGATATGAACACAACAGCGTACGTGGTGCTCTTTTCTTCAACAACTAACTTTAAAGTAATTCAATGTGCTAACAAAAAGGTACATACTATGGGCATATTTGATGTTTACGCAATACGAGCCGTGTTGGAAGATACTGGATTCTCTGTTGATCATTTCTTGTAGGTCTCTTGAACTAATTAAGCTCCAGGTTTTCATTCCAGCAGGGTTTTTGTGGTGTGTGTGTGTGTGTGTGTGTGTGTGTGTGTGTGTGTGTGTTCATGCCTTTCTCTGACTAAGAGAACAGCTATGAAAACAAAACGACAAGACTTTCAGCTCCATTTACTAAATTGGGTGTGAGGGTCTGCCTGAAGCAGGTTGGGTGAGATTTTTAAAGATTCAGATCCCAAGAGGTGGTTTTGAATGTGTTCTTTGCACATTGCACAGTTTTCGAAAAAAAATTGCTCTAACGTTCACGGTGTACTGAAAATGATTTACAGTGTTCTGCACAATTTAGATTTTGGATCCATTTTTCCCATTCCTTTTCATCTAAGTTTACTGGACCGGCAAGTTTGTTCTTCAGTGACAGAATAAATCTCAAGATTTGTTTGTTGATTTTTTATCGTTTGTTGTCAACGCTTTCAACCGTGAGGAATGACACTCTTATCTCTCTGTTGATCCTGTCTGTTAACGCACCACGACCAGATAACTGTTGTCTCTGTTCTGTTAAACTTTCGCCCCTGGTGCTGTTTTGACAGGTGACAAAAAGCAGCAAAAAAAAAAAAAAAGAGCAGATTATCGCTGCTCTTTTTTTATATATACAACATTGCAAGCTACAAAGAAATCCTCAGGGCCTCATTCTATTTTCAAAGAGGTAGTTAATATGTTTGTATTCTTCCATGGACATAAATCACTTTGAAGGGGAAATATTCTGTGTATTATTTTAGGATATAGTGGATTTGCAACTTGGCCCTCACCTGAGGGGTGGAGTGCAGAAAGATGATACAGACATCACAGAGACTGCAACTCCACCCTTAGACCACAGCAAGTAGGTGTGTGTGTGTGTGCGCGATTTTAATAACTTGAGATAAGGCCACTAATTCATAAATCATACTACCACTGAATGGAATGTTAGTTTCATAATAAGTTGTAACCTTTCCAGCATATCTGGGGTCACATCAGATCCACAAGAATGACTTAATTGGTATTTTATTTTGCATCTGCATGTCTGATCAAAACCGAGAGTGTGACTTCACCTTGAGATGAGTCGTTTGATACACTTTGAAGAGAAGCTGGAAAGCAGGAGGAGGAACTTCTTTTTTTCCTGAAGAGGATTTTCACAAGTGGATTACGGGTAAATGAAAATGATTCATAGTCTTTCAGCTTTGTGTATGTGAGTATGTGTGTGTGTGTGTATTGGGTGGAGGTCTGGGCGTTAGCCCAAGGAGCATCATGTCAGTCCCAGTCATGTCAGAGCCTGTCTCTGAGAAGGAAAATGTCTCTTCCTGTCTTTGCTTCAGGCTTTGTGCATTCATGTCTCGAATGTACTGCAGAGTCATTTTACTCTCTTTCGAGTTTTGAGTGTCAGTAAATGCACTCATGCACCCATGCTCAGAGGTCCGAAAATGAAAGAAGCCATTCACTGAACTAAGGTTGCTTTATTTACACCCTTAAACACAGAGGATCTAATTTAAAGGACTGGAATAAAAAGAAGACAAAAGAGTGAGATGGAGCTTGAAAGCTGGATATAATTGGTGCTGTAGGTGATTCTATTAGGGAAACAGGTGGGACCGGGGTGTGGCAGGAAAGCCAGGGCTTGGTTTGAGGCGGTAGCTGCAGGACAGAGACTGATGGTTACACTGCTCATTCAGCACGTCAGCGTCTATTTCCTCAGGCCTCTCTTGGTCCTCTTGGATCTGTTGAAAACAAAGAAGGTCACGACTTATTTGTCCACAAAAAGCATTGAGAATGCACATTTAGCCGACAAGTTGCAGCGCACGGTGTGACACGTACTCAGACATTTGAGCAGTCTTTCAGTGTGTCTGTGACAGGTGTGACAGCTCACCCGTCTGCCACACCCAGCCATACAGCCAGCTCTCCCAGTTAGAGTAACTGAGCCTCTGGGGGGGCTCGTGAACTTTTGAAGACAAGCGAAATGAGAGATGACAAGCTTCACAAAACCTTAACTAACACTCTTACCGCTACGCTAGCAAGCTAAACAAGCCTTGGTACAGTAGCAACACCCAGGGCAGGGAGCTAGCTCACCTCCTGTTGGACAATTAAATTGCTAGAAAGGGTCCTGCAAGTATGGAAGCCCATTTCCGCCAATGTGATGAAAAATAAGATCCTATAAGTCATTATAATGAGAAACTTTCTCGAAATAATGAGAATCTTTCTCAAATAATAATGACTTAGTATCTCAAAATACTAAGTCATTATTTCAAGATAAGTAGGTCATTATTTTAGGAAAGTGTCTCATTATTTTGAGATACTAACTCATTATTTTGACAAAGTTTCTCATTATAATGACTTACAGGATCTTATTTTTCCATTACATTGGCAGAAATGGGCTTCCATATGCAAGAGTTAGGTAAAGGAAAAATACATAGAGGAGAAGAGACTGCGCAGGCTCTTTTGTAGCCCTAGCTGTGACAGTCTTTGAGAGAGGTTCTTCAGGTTGGTCAGACGAGGACACAATTTCCATACTCGTGTTGTAGCTAGTGTACTGAAAAAAAGGGAACAGTTGTATAATGTCTTCTGTGGCACTAGTGGGGGCTTTCCAAAGTCTGAAAAAATTGGCTTGGGCTTGGAGACTACAATTTTTTTTTTAAAAGCCTGTATTACAAACATGGCCATTAACCAGGCAGGAAGAGTCCATCGAGAGATTTTACCAAGTTACATCATGTGTTTCTGAGGCTTGACTCATGCTGGGGACTAAAAGTCACGATATCTGAATCTCTGCTCATCTATTGTGACTATTCTTTTCTTATCTGTCTCTGTCTCTTCTTTTTTATCTTTTAATCCTAATCCCTTCACATGATTTAGTCTATTATGGTTTTTGTTGTGGAACACAGTTCGTGAGCAGACATCCTTGAGGGTGGTGCACCTGTGTGAAAAGTGTGTGTGTCTTCAAAGAGAGAAAAAAATTAGACTGAGAGTCTGTTTCTCACGTTTTCTGGTGGTCGCTGACACGGTTCCTCAAGACATTGATCTGGAACAAAGAAAACATGTTACTCTAATGAGGTCTGTCGGATCATGTGCCCTCCTTCAACGATTATGCGTTGTATACTGCAGCACACACACCTCATATTTCTGTGTGCTGAGCTGGTACTGCAGTTCGAACTTCTCTGCCTCCAGCTCGTACATCCACTCCCACAGCTCTTCAGCTTTCTCCCTGTGAGATGCAGAAAAATGGGAATAGTATGGTTGTTGTTGTTGTTGTTGTTGTTTTTGGTATGCTGAGGGATTATTTTCGTTGCCTCATGTAGCTATATCATAAAGAATGTCTGTAACAAAAAAATACTAAAATATGACACAATATTTCTCCGCCTACTTGAGTCTTTCCTGGCTCAAGTTCTCGATGTCCAGAGATTTGCGTCTTTCACTCAGGATCTTCTTCTTCTTCTCTCTCTCAGTCTGCCTCTTACCACTCCGTTTTTCTGTCTGTGGGAAAGTAGAATAAAACATGGCTCTGGTCTACATCACATTTTAAGCCCTCTTGGAAACCCTTCCCCGCACTATAAACCCCCTCCACCTGCTCACCAACTTCTGCATGTAGCCTCCAAAGTGGAGGCTGGTGAGGGTTTTCTTCTTCTTGGCATCATCCTCTGCTCTCCTCTTGGCCTCCTCCTCCTCCTTGCGAGTTCTCTCCTCCTAAAGAAACGCGGATCCAGAGAGAAAGAGGACCAGGAGTGAAATGGGAGGAGGTGGCTCATTCAGTGGATGCAAGAAGTATAAATTACATCACAGCAGCTTGAACGTGACCATACCTCAAGACGCTTCTGTCGCTCTTTCTCTCTCTCACTGCGGATTCTTTGCTGCTCTGCTCGCTCAGAGCGGCGCTTCTCCTGCACAACGGATCATCGCATCTTAACGGATGTTGCAGCAGATCTTTAATGTTATGTGTTTGTGAATACGTTTACTTTTGATTGGTTATAGTGTAAGGCTCTCACAATCCTCTCCTTGAGATGAATGAGCTCATCTTCTTCCTTCTTTCTGCTCTCAAAGTGAACCTCGATCAAAGTCTGAAGCTCCATCAGGTCCTTCTCCATCCTTTTACGATGTATATCCTACAGAAACAGGGGTTCAGTGATTCTTGTACTTAATGGTATGGGTCTATGTCTATGGTCTATTGGTTTCCACATTAACAGAAAGACACAATACACATGTTTGTCATTGGTCTCAAATTAAAGGGACACCTGGAATAAGGTAAAATGACTATACAGGGTAAAAAAAATGGGGGCTTTGGTGTAAATTCACTGAAAAGTAGCAAAAAAGTGTAGCAATAAATTAACTGACATTTCTATTCCAACATAACATGTGGTAATGTTTAAAATTACAGTTCCCAGTCTGTCACTCACATCAAAATCCACCTTCTCTCCATCTGGGATCTTAGGAGGGATGAGGTTGGGCATGATAAATGGCCTGGAGATTAAAAAAAAGAAAATAAAAACTGAGCGGACAAAGAGTGAACAACACAGAGAGTTACAGGGTAAAATAAGGTCGAAATGTGAAGAAGAAGAAAAACAGAAAATAGTTACTGTCACTGTGGGTGTCATATGATGATAATAATGCAATCTGTAGGTTCAACATGCCAAAAAAATGTCCCCTCAACATATTCATGCATGTATGTGCCTGTGCATGACGCAAATGCTTAGGTGCAGCTTCTTTGTGTTTATAGTTTGTGGCACTATTTGCTTGGGAATAGATTTTATTCAATTTTATTCCACAGTGTTACAGAATGACAGGAATAATTCATTGTTTTGCATTTTGACATTAAGTCCCAAGCCTTGAAATTTTTGATTTTAAGTCTTATGCATTTCATATTCTGCATTCTTCACTGTATTTAATGGCATTTCTAAACACTGACGGCTAATATACTGAACATACGCTAATATGTAGAGGTTAGTCTTAGGGCTAGGGTTACAGCTACATGCAGGTTAGGTCTAGATTTATGCTTTTATGGATGTAAACAGCAAGTATGCTATGGATGCAGTGAGTTATGCTGTGGGCTAGGTACAACTTTAGCACTGTTTTTTAGCCCAAATTTGTTTATATTTTGGCAAATTGGCACCATTAAAACCATGCCAAATTAGTTCTTAGCAGTTCCTGTTTGCGATGTACCCATGGATGTACAGACAACTATCACTGGGTTACTTTCATGCTGAAGAGACTTTGGACTTCTGGAGTTATAAGGAGTGTTTTTTTCCTCTGATTTCTAAGCAGATTTATGGATGGATGGACATACTGATATCCTTCTAATCTAACTTTCTGCAAAAGACAAACAAACAATGAGCTTATTTCCCAAACTATTATTTTAATTCAAAGGCTTTGTGTATAGGATGTAGAATTAGCTCTATGATAAATATTTGGTTTCCACAACAGTGCTGTAGACGAATTAACTTGTGTGTGTGTGTGTGTGTGTGTGTGTGCGTACATCAGTGAGTGTTACTCACTTGAATTTCGGTTTCGCCTCCTCCTCTGTTGAGAAAGAAAGAAAAAAATTGAAAGAGAAGACTCAAATGAGCTAGTCCAGACCACACACACTCTCGCCGAGAACAAAAGATTTCGTAATCCTACCATGAAATGGGAGTGCGTTATGACAATAGAGCCTGTGAATAACAGCTGGAAATTTAGTTTAGCAGAAAGTTCATCTGAGTCTAATTCTGATATGATTCATGTTGAACTTGATTACATCCAAGAAAACAGGTGTGCAAGGCGTTCCACCATTTTTTTTTATACAGTTTAGATAAACAATGTTACCTTCTCCCTCCTCCACTTCCTCTTCTCCATCTGAAACCAAAATAAAATACTTGAGAGGTTTGCGTGTGTTTGTGACTGAGTGTGTCAAATGAGTGTGCATTAGGGGACAGTAAATAGTAGTGTTTTAGAAGTGCTGACAGACAAAATGATATGTCACAGAACATGAAAAGAAGAGAAAGACCAAAATAGAGCACTGAAAGTCAGGTACTGTTTGTTTATCTGTGTTGGTGTGTGTGTCACATATCAGAAATAGCACTCTCAAGAAGGAATGAGGTCGTCTAGAGAGACAAATCTTGATAATGAGCAGTCTCTTGCCAAAGAAGGTATGGCAACTGCGACCTCTGAATGACACTCAACCAAAAATTTTCAACAAAGGCCATAAAAGCATAAAAACTACACTTTAGGGGAAGGATTCTAACTGTTACTTATTTTAACAACAGACTAGAGACGAGACTACAGCCATGCTGGAGGCTGTGTGAGGCTATACTTAGGAACACTGGTGCTTTGAGCTATATGCTGAATGAATGAATGAATGTCTGAACAAAATTTCACGGCAATCCATCTAATAGTTGTTGAGATATTTCAGTCTGGACTAAAGTGATGGACAGGCTGACAACCACATCAGACGACAGTTAACAGGAGCCTTCTAGGGCGTTTACTGATTTGAAGGCATTGATGAGATGGAAAGCTGAGACTGAATCTGACTAACGAGAGAGAAACGCCTAAATATTGCTGATGAACAGCTAATACCTAATTCTGACTAATAAGCAAAAGCCTTAGGGCTGGGAGGGATGGGAGGCCTGGAGATTACTCTCATTCGGTGGCTGTGTCTGCTGTGACTAAGAGAGAAATGGAGAGAAGATGAAAACACATAGGTTTAAACTTATCAAGTAAGTGCAGACTGTCACATACCAAAGTGAAGTGTGACTGAGATAGCATATCATTTTCCCATCTGTCTCTGACGAGTGGTTAAGGACGGAATGAATTAATCATCACTTGGTTGTCAACACACACACGACAGTACACCTGGATGATGTCTTGCTTCGTAATCGTTGACATAGTAACAACACTGACTAGATGTCTGCACTCAGAAACAACCCGACACCAATGTTTTGCAGTTTTAAATCCTCACCTTGTTCTTCGTTGGCCTCCTCTTCTGCAGCAGGTTTGTCCTCTTCCTGCGCGGCCTCTGGCAGAGAAGGAAGTTGTACAGTAAATAGTGACATATCAGTGAGACATCTTGACACTCACAGGGTGTGAGATTGACTCATTGCCTTATTCGAACGATTGCTCTTCCTTGTCAATAACCTGTTATTTTTAATGAGGTCGTGGCGAAAGGAATGAGATGAGAGAATAGTGGCTAAACCTAATTAAATGTTTTTTGTTGGCACTTTTTGGAGATGTATCCACATTATGTTAGTTTGGTTGTTGGACTGTGTTGCAGAGTAGAATAGGCAACAGTTTGTTCAGACACCATGGAGAGCCTTGCAGAGAGATAATAAGTGATCGGTTTAGAATGAGCTACCCACCTCTGGTATTTAAAGGAGACAGCACTCAAGAGCCGGTGAAGTGGTGTGTGTGTGTGTGTGTGTGTGTGTGTGTACTTCGGGTGAGATAGATGTGGTGACACCATGTCTTCATAACTATGACTTGAAATCTATCAAATCATGTGATAAAGCACGCATTTAAATGCAGAATTGCACCCACAAGTTCATGAGCAGTTCAGTCAATATTTGGGAACTTTAAGAGAAGAGAGAGCAGTCCCAAATATACTGTATGATCTCATCAGGTGACACTTTCTGAAATATCTCCATTATTGACAGCAAAATGAGACTGACTTTGTGGACTCAGACAATGTTTGTTTGGGCCTTTGATAGCTTACACTACTAATCCAGAAAGTCAGATCAGGGACAGTCATAAGCTATGGAGGATGAAAAATGACTAAATAAAAGAGTAGATGTATAAATAATAAATACAGAAGTACATAATTAAATTAATAAATATATATGGAAATGCATGATTAAATTAATCAATTAATACATGTTGGTATTAACTGTGACTTAAATAAATAAACATATTGTAAAGTAATGTATTTCTTCATTTCTCTACAGTTACTCGTTTATTTTTGTATTTCTACATTTATACTTTTTTGCCTCAGAGTGAATTTAATACCACGTGCCTCATTAACATACAGACACCGAAATAAATAAATATATGAAGAAATGTATGAATACAGAAATAAATTAAGAAATGTAAAAAGAAATATAGGAACACATTTCTGTATTTATTCATTATTTATTTAGTTAATTCAGCCTGTTTTTATATTTGATTTATTGATTATTAAGTCATTTCACATCCTCTATACATACTGTACCACTCTCCTTGCTGACATTGCTTGCCAAATGTTGAATAGATATTTTCAGCTCAAGTCTTATTTCTCACTAATACTTGCACAGATCTTGAGATATTAGAGCCCAGGATAGCCTGCTAGAACATTTTGTTTAATACTTGTTAACTTGTAATTACATTTTGTATCATAATATTTATGCCCAGTGCACTGTGCATGTACATAGTGAGCTTTATCACACTGGTACCGGTACCGTGTCCACAAAAACCGCCTGACATTTATCAGCTATGGAGTATCTTAAAAAAGATGCTTTCAGCTCAAAGCACAAGCAGTACCTTCCTCTGCCTCCTCCTCCTCCTCCACCTCCTCCTCCTGCTCCTCCACCTCCTCCTCTACCCCCTCCTCCCCTGCTGAGCAAAAGCACAGAGCTGGTTAGCAAAGCCAGCCAGCTAGCAAGGCAGCCAGCAACATTATAAAAAGAGAAAGAAAGAACTCTTTCAGAGCATGGTGAAATCAAGCATTAATGATTTTAATGCAATCATTCATGAATGTCAGTCACAGTTATCTTAATTTAACCACAAGGGAGTCTGTGGTGTCCTACTGAAACATGACCAGAAATCCTTCATTGGTGACAATGTCAGTGCTAAAGCTGTACTGCTAAGTTCACAAGTCCCATACCTTCAGCAGCCTCCTCTTCTGAATCCAGCCAGGGAAAAAAAACACAAGAGATGGAATATACAAATATAATCACATAATGAGAAATGCAAACTGTGGTTTTTAGTACCGCTAATTACAAGCAATCACCATCAAGGCCCTGAACAAATAACTTCTACATCCTGTGGATTTTCCGAAGAATCTACCTACTGCAATGTGTGACTCAACTAGGAAGTCTTTTGGTACAAACACACATTGTGCTGCATTACAATATGCCTCAAACATTAGGAAAAAAATGCAGACACCCTGTTAATTATATAGTTCTGTACATTGCTCATTTATATTGTATATACAAGATCTACAGTTATGGAAGCTGTACAAACATTTACATTTGATTCATCAATCAATTTGACATTTCCATTCACAGGAGAAATAACTATTAAAATGTCTGTACATTCTTTTGATATCCGCGTGCTACCATATGTATGTAGTATTTAGTGGCATTAGGTTACTACATTAAGCTTGCGGGATTACTTAGAGAAAGCATCTGTCAAGACAACATGTCTTTACTTTGAACAGTAGATAATTTTTTTCAGTGCTGTAATGATACTGTGCAGTATATGATGAGTTATGACGACAGTTCTTACCTTCCACCTCCCTGTGAAAACCAAACACACATGTACATAATTATAAAAGCAACAACAATCTGTCATCACATTACGGATAACGTACGACTGTCATTACAATAGATGTAAAGAAAACACATGTCTGTCCATGTACAGTTGTGTAACAGGACGTATTTTTACATGAACACAAGACACATGTTCAGTATGTTCGAGCAGAGACATTACAAAGGGGTATGTTTGGCACGGCTAAGAGCTTTTGTATGATGCATAAAAATGAAAATAAGCTTCAACCTACTCCTCATACTCCTCCACCACTTCCTCGTTGTCAGACATGGCAGGGATCGTTCGGGTGTGCAGCAGTGAATCTGAACATTAAACATAAATTCACCAAGAAATTGTGTTCCCCTTCACATTCTCACCACTTCATTCACAGATTCATAGCATTTTATAGCCTATAAATATACTGTGTTGCACACATCAGTGAAACTTACCTGAGGATCAGATGGAGTGATGAAGAAAAGAGAGTTGATGGAGAGACCGAATGTGCAGCAGAGAGGCCTCCTGCTCTCACTAACAGGAACGTGAGGTCTCAGAGGGTGAAGGGACAGACTGCGTTGTGGGGAAGAGGCTTTAGGACCTCTTGCTGTGTTATTAATAACATTTTAGATAGCATGTACTCTCCATTATCACCATTCCCAAAAAAGGCCGCTGTGTGCACGAGTGTGGGTTGCAGTGCCAAAAAGATCCAGATAAAGCCACAGTTGCTCACAGACAATGATTCAAACACACACACACAAGCTGAGGCAAACACACCACATACACATTTTCTCACCCTTGTATGGCAGCCTGCCACTGACAAAACACAGGCACACAACTCTTATCTGCATCGTCTCTCCTGAGATAAGTCATGTTAAAGAGTATAGATGCATTTAAGACTAGACACTGTTTCCGTATTGTGTAAATGAGCAATTAAAAGAAATTTATGACACACGTTCATGGTAATAAAACATTTTATTCCTTAGACAGGCAGCATCTTGCCCACAACAACACAGAACAAAAAATATATTCTGGCAGATTAGACAAAAACATACAATTACAGCTCCAGAAATCCCACTACTGTAATTCAATAAAATAGGTATAATTAGCCTTAAGACCCTCACCTGTTTAAAGTGCTTGAAATATTACACAAAGTTAAGGCAAACAGCTGAAGAGTTTTAAAACAAATATATCACTGCCCTCTCTTTTTTTTCCTCTCATGTCAACTTTTTTACTCTTTTCTTTACACATCAAATAGTGTTTTAATCTTTGAAAAAAGACAGATTTAAACTGCAAGAAGCAATGCAAACCTGTATGGCTGAAGCCTCCTAACTTCAGTCTTAAAACTGCTAAAACTCGACTCACTTTTTTCTCTATTTTGCAAATCTGTTCCTCCTGTGTGCTTTGGCAGTGAAGAAAAAAAAACAAACATAAAAAGCTTGAAGAAAGAATCAGTCAGTCACGGCATCCATTAATCTTCTAGTTCTCCTCTCGTAGTCTTCTAAATCACACAAATAAAGGCACAGAAAGAGATTATTACAAGAGATTACGAGAGATTGTTGCTGAAGAAATACATTTTTATTTCACATTTAAATAGAAAGTTGTGGGCTGCCTCAGATCTGCTTCATTTAGATGCTGTTACAACTGTTTCCATAGCAATGACCAAACAAATAATTGTATGTTACGACATGCAGTGTCACCTGTTGGGCTTTATAAATGGGCATCCTTCACTTGTCAGTTTTTCCAGGGCTGGTTTTTGGGACACTGTCCTCCCCTCTGTTCTCAAACAGGCACCTCTTACTGGTGATGTCCACATGTCTCAAGTCCTACAAATAGAAAATGGAGAAATGATCACACTTATGTCTACAAGGCAATCAATCCTAAATACAACAGACAGAAAAGAGTGTCAGATACATTTCTCTGTAAAGAATGATAACCAAAAAGATCTTATTTTTGCTTAGATATAACAGAGATGACAGTGTCCCTGTAGCCACGGATACCTTACTGTTAAAACTAACGACAACCAAGGTATCTCATAGAAATGTTTTTGAACCTAGGAATTAACTTAAGGACTAAACTTCTGAAATGAAGTCAACCAGTAATCCAGTTAAACTCTGAACTAAAGTCTCTAATCACTGAAAGTCAAACATCCCCAATCCCTCCGCAATCATAGTTGCTGGCACGACAGGAGAAAACCTATTTTTAAAAACAATAAGGAACATAATGTGGATTGGTTTGGTCAGGGTTTACTGTCCTCTATCACTGAACACAATTAATGAGAGCAACTTGACCACTCTTTACATAATTACCTTCATAATAACCCTAAAAAAGAACACTAATCAAAGGTAAGCAGCAGGGACAAAACTATATATCCTGCTCAGGACACTGAGGCACACACAGCATATCTGAGAGAGCACTACTGCCCTCTAGCTGCCAGATGCTACACTTGAATAACTTCTTTAGCAGCCATGAGGCAATGCAAATAGCCTTACAGTAGCATTGTGTGAAGACCCAGCTTGGTTGGGCTTGTTGAGCCAGCGGTTGATCCGGTCCGACATCCCCGATGTGAAGCTTCTAAATTCCTAATAACAATAGAGAAGTGAAATAATTAGAACCCCGTACATGCTAATGGCACGTCTGATACAGAACAACAGGTGGATTGTAAGTGACGGATGTACCTGTCTGGAAACTCCGGGGCTGGTGGGGCAGGCTGCCGGCTGCTCCTTCTCAAAGAGGCCTCGCTTCCTGGACACTTCGTCCAGCAGGAACAGGGTCCTCTGGGTCACGTCTGGAGATCGTGTCACTTCAGACTTCTACGAAAGTCAAGAAAAAACCCATCAGCAATATTGACCGTTGATATAGAGTAAGAAAATACTTTGTATTTACATCAACATGTTGCACTAGGAGGTTATTATGTTGTCTGAGAGTCAGACCTGTGCAGCCTGAGCCAGTCTCTCCATCTTCTCCTGGATGGACTTGGATGAAATCCTCAGCTTGGAGCTGGACAAAACAGAAAACAGAAAAGAGAATGCACATAAGCACCGATCTAGCTGTACACACTTACTTCCACTAAAATAACAATTATTCAAATTTTTAGAAGAGGTACAAAAAAATAATAAATAATAAAAACAAACTCACTTTCTCTGGAAAGATGCTTTGTCTTCATCTTCATTTTGGTCCTGAACCCAAAGATAATTAACATTACGCACACTGTAAATCATCTATGTGCAATTTTAACACAAATAACATTTTAGTTTCAATAATATTGTATAATAGTGATGAGATACTGTAAACCTCACTACGAAATTGGACACCATGAAGCCAAGAATCTATCAAAGTGACAATTTAATCATTTACAACAGTTTCCCAATGTTCCATTTTGTTGACTCTTTGATTGACTGAAGTGAAAGTAAATAATTATCTTACTGTGCTAGATTCAAACTTCTTGGAGGCCATCCTCACACTCGCGCTACAACAGAATAAAGCAGTCAGCAATCAAACTGAGGTAAACAGATACAAAGAGACTCAAAGTAAAGACAGGGATGTTCCTTAACCTCCTCTGCAGCGGCGCACTCTCCTCTTCTTTCTTCCTCATCATCTGTGGAAAACCAAGCAAGCGTTAGCGGACCTTCCGGTCGTCCAAACATCAAGCAGCTAATGAGCAGCACAGTCGCCCTGTCTCCTGTGATGTGTTGGGGTGTTAACAAGGCAAACCAGTCAGCAGTAAAAGCTGGTAAATATTGCGTCAGCTATTAGCATGAGCCCAAAGCTTGAGTGGCACAAGCAAATTACCCTGAACTGATAGTGAGACAGCTGATGCCCGATTAAATCGTGTTTTAACAGTCAAATGGGCGAAGGTTAATGTTGGCATTCACCAGGGAGAATGTGTGCATGTGTGTGTGTGTGTGTGTGTGTGTGGGTTGGATGTGTTTACCCTGAAAGATATAGTCCTGGAGCTCTGTCTGACGAACGCAGGTTTGGAAGTCTGTTCAAAGTTGTCGTTGGAGAAAGAGCCATTCACACTGGTCTGAGGTAGAGTAAAATAACTTAAACTTTGCCGCTACATAGGATGAGATTTAGGTCAGATGAAGAGCATCTCTTCCATCTTTCAACACTGTTTACTTTGTGCAAGCTGCAGCCACAATTGTGGAGTCAATGGCTTGTTTTTAATAGCACGCAGGTTGTAACTTTTGCTCTTTTAACACTAGAGGGTGCTGTTGCTTTATTGGCTTGATGAGCAGTGGCGTCAGCACTTAGCAAGCACTTTGCAGCGGAACTCCATGTGACAAGCAAAACACGAAGCACAGATAGTTATGTTGTAAATTATGTCATCTGAAAGTGTGTTTACGTGTGTGTTAAAATACCTCCTGTGTGTGTCCATTCTGAACGGGGCTTTGAGCTCCCCGAGGGGAGGGACTCTGGCAAGGCGACGGCCAGTGTTCTCGAGGTGACAAGGGGCCCGTCGGAGAGCAAGGGCTCATGGGAGTCGTGCACCCGCTGACGGAGGGACTTTTGTCGAGTGAGATGGAGACGGAGCTGCAACGCCAGAGACAAGAAGTGAACTGAAAAGTTCAGTCGAAGATGTGCATGAGGAAGCAACCAGTGATCCAGGAGAGTATTAAAAGTCTTTACTGCACCCTATTCACCAGTCTCAATAAAACAATGTTCGAATAGTGTTTCCTACAATCTGTGTCCACCCTTCTAGGGATAATAAAGTTACTTACATGAAGACAGTATGTCTACCATGTCAAAACCTTCTTAAATAGATAATAACATTTTGATCTTTTAGAATGACAGGCTGCCAACATCATCAAACTGGCAAATAACCACCTTAAAAATATATGTATCCAAAACAAAAAAAACAGAGGCGCCAGGCTGCCTCCATGTCTTGTTATCTAAACTTATTAGACAATATTTCCCCAGCTATCTTGCCAGCTGATCTTGATTTGACAGAAGTCTGTCTCTAAACATTGTACATACTGTAGTAGTATTCAGGTATGTGTCAAGTCTCCAAATGCTATCTTTACTGTATATCTCAATAAATGTGTCTCTTGAAGACTGATTTATAGCACATAATGGTTGTCTTCATATGGTGGTTTATTTATGGGGGATAACAATAAACTCTCTTGCTTTTGGTTGATATTTCACCGCTCTGCTACACTTTAATTTCCCCGTGTGGAATCAATAACCTTTATCTTATCTTAACAAAACGTTTGATCTGCATTTGATCCTTCCTGATGCCTAACCTGCAAAAAGAACAATAAAATCTGTGCTCATTAACCTGACAAACTTGCGAGCCGGGTTGGACGATGGCTTGGGATCAGGGTCTTTCCTCGACGACTCTCCATTTTCGTGCTAACAGAGAAACAAACAGGGGAGACAATTGACATGAGCACACACCATACAGGCTTTTGTGCAGAGTCACCCAAGACACACCTTGCGTTACATAACACTGTATGGTTATGGCCTCATTTGCAGATACACTGAATTAGAGCCGCCTGCTAGTGTAATAAAAGATAAAGTTCAAATTATGACCTTAAGTACACCTTATCAAAGTTTTATAGATGATTTGCATGATCACTTGATTCACAGGAAGAGTCCGGTAACAAGTCAGGACACCATTCATACAGTGTTTTCCTCAATTTCCTCAAAGAAAATATATCAAAGTTGTTTATAACTGTGACATGCAAGTGTATGTGTGTGAGCATCATACACTCCCTCTCTATGTCTGGCTTTGTTCACTTAAGCATTGTAAGCAATGTACACTGGGTCTTTCCATCTTTACAGAACATGTAACATTAATATCTTTCCCTGAGGGGGGAAAAAAAGTTGTTGAGTTGTTGTTGTTGTAGAATCTAGAAAATGATTAACGTGACTCTCCCTCTGTGTGGGGTAACAGTTAACTGTAATTAACCACACTGCAGGGCAGCACTATTGGGAGCACTGTGTTGTGACTCAGTGAAGCATTAATAGTTCAGATGAGAGTGAAGGTCTGCCTACTGTCTGTCTGCCTGTGTTATCAAAGGACGGCAGTTCATACTTTCGGCCATGCTGGCGGCTGTTGGTCAGTCGGTCCACCACTTTGGTCCAGACTGAAATATCTCATCAACTACTGGATGGATTGCCATGATGTTTTGTACAGACATTCATGGTGCCCAGAGGATGAATCCTAATGACTTTTGTGATCCCCTGACTTTTCCTTTAGCACCACCAGCAGATCAGAGTTTTCACTTATCCTGTAAAATATCTCAACATCCACTGCATAGATTGGCACATATTTTGGTACAGACATTCACGGCTGCCAGACGATGTATCCTAGTGATCCTATGATTTTCCATCTAGTGCTATCATCAGGTCAAATGTGCAAATGTGAGCTCCAGTCTTACTTGTCTGTTTGTGATGTTAGTGCTGGTATTGCTGCTGCTGGTGGTGGTGGTGGTGGTGGAACTGTGGGAGGCTGTTTTTATGGGTGGTTGTGGTTTGGACGTGGCTTTCACAGAGGGCAACACACTACCCTGGTCCTCATCTAAGTCCCCCAGTAGCTCCACCCTGGCCCCTCCGCCTCCTCTGCAGGCCTCCGCTTCGTCCTCCCCGACTTCCTTCTGTCGCCTCAGCGTCTCAACATGCCTCATCCTCCGCTTTTCATCACGGACGCGCAGCATCTCCACGAAGTCCAGCTGCATCTGCTCCACACTGAAAATAGATATAGTATATACACACATGTAAATGGCCGATGTATATGATGGATAGTCTCTAGTGAGGGACAAAAGGACCTGTCAGTCCTGTGTCTGATCGGGTTTCTCTAATGAAAGGCTCTACAGTTCTTCTCTCTCTTTGAAGACTGCGTCTTCTCCAGGTACTCAGCTGGTGGTGTTTTTGACAGCTTTTCATACTTTCCATGCACAGTGTCAGGTTTTTTCATGTGTTTGAAAAGTATACAGATGACACACTCCCATGGGGCAAAAGTGTAAGAATCTTCCTTCTCTGCTTCTGAAATCCATCCACTGAAAAGGCGCACCGTCAGAGAAGATGGGTTCTTACATTCGAGCATGCCTATGGCTATCGTACGTGCAAGAAACAAAGAGAAAAGGAAAGGAAAGATGGGGTGGATGAAACAGAAACAGACAGAAGAAGAAAGAGATAGCAGTGTGTAAACAAGCAGAGAGAAGAAGAGCAGAGCACACACCTACAGCAACAGAATCATGTTCAGACAGTTTGTAAATCATGGTTTGGCAAGTACACTAAATTCTGCTTTACTAAATGGTGAGAATAACCTGCTGAGCCCCTGGGACGTCTCACTTGTGGAGTCTGTCCCGAAGGCACTGTCGCTGGTGGGCGTGGGTGTTTGGCTGAAGTCGCCATCGGGGTCGGCGGAGATGCTCGAGCTCTTCACCCTCCTCCTCTTCTCCCTTTCCACTTCCTCCTCGTCCTCCATCGTCCACTGGCGCGCCAGGCTGAGGACAGGGTCATAAAGTGGAGCATGAATCAGAAAATGAAACAGATTAGGGCACAGTTAGGCCCACGGATGCAGTTAAAAATGCTTGTTCTGGTTGTTGGAAAGGAGAGATTGTGATTACAATAACGGTTACACAGAACCTGCTTTACTTGTTCATCAACTGAGCAGAGTCACACTTGGTTGCTTGTCTATAGCAACTTTAAATCAACCATTCAGACTAATATTCTGCATGATGTGTGTAGAAAACACATAATTTATTACTGCAGTCTATTGGGGCAGCCAGTTATAGTGCAGCATCTATTCATTTATTCAAGGGTAAGCCAATAAGCCAGCTGTGACTTTATAGCATATTATTCAAACATCACAGCAGAGGTAGAAGTGCCTGTAAAAATAATAACAATGACACCAGAGGACACAGAAAATAGGGCTCACTGGGCTGCTGACTACAGACATTATAAGTCCCTGAATTAATATTATAAACTAATTTTTACTAGTTCAGTGAAGTTCAGAACATCTACTGTCAAAAAGCAGCAGCTGCAGGTGGTGCTCTCAACCACATGTGTCATATTATTCTCTTTAGAAAACTCAGCGACTCGATATAATCTTACCTGGACAAAGCCGACCAGTTCTTCCGACTGATGGACATGTTTGGACGAAAAGAATTAGAAAGTTTCCGGGCGCACTTTTCGCTCACAGACAGAAAAGAGTCGATCTGACTGGCACTCTGAGGGCGGCAGTCAAATTACAGTCAGCGCGGCACAAAGCAGTCCACCTTTACCCCGGTGCGGTGCACTGAGGCGTCACGTGACCACAAAGGTAAGCTACAGCACCCACCTGAGAGAGAGAGAGAGAGAGAGAGAGAGAGAGAGCTTCTCCATGTATGGTGGGAATGTGGCACTTATGATAGCTGTGACAGTCACTCTTTTGTAATGCAACCAAGTGAAATGGATGTAATAGGAAATTGTGGTAGTGCAAATCAGCAGTTACTCAGCAGTTACTAAACAACCATTCATTAATTGCTGTTAATTAATTGCTAATATAGCACTTTAGAGAAGACAGTTGCAAAGCAATAAACCACAAAATATCAAACTGGCAGGATATTAACGGACACAGGGACAACAAAATAAACAAAATAGCAAAAAACATCAGTGAAGATAAGTTTTTTAAAGAAATGTCAACTGAATTGGTCCTATTGTAAGAGAAAATGTATATGTAAATATGTTTTTATGCATGTTAAACCGGGTTTTGATGCCCTGTTGCACTGGACTGTTAGTCTCTTTACAGGTCTCTTTACAGTGTTAGTCAGACTGTTTGCTCTGCTGTGTGAGGCCACACCCTTTCCTCTGAGTCCAGTGTGTCGGACTCTGACCCAGGCTCAGGCTCAGTCCAACACACACATGCGCGCACACACCCTCGACCTCACCTGGCTTTACACCACACCTGTGCCTGCTGTATTCTGTACAGACTATGAGGCCACAATAAACAGAGTGAGCTTCTATTATGATTACAGATAAAAGTGCAGCACTTGATGCTCGTCCAGATCCCTCCTTTTGTGTGCGTTGGGTTAACATGAGCCTGCTTCACTCATATTTGGAGAAGGGTGTACCATGAAGACGCTATCTTATGGAGCTAGTTTGCATGTCACTTCCTGGCCAAAGAGGCAAAGCATGCATCAATGCTCTGTCCTTCTAAACACTGAAGACTGAATTTTGTGTGTCTGTGTTTTTGTATTGCTGCCGTGTCCATATGTGTCACTCTGCCATGAGGGAAAAAGTGTATTTGGTGACACATGACTGCTGCATGCTCTTTGCATCCACCCGGATAAGGTGATAATGATTAAAGTACCATTAAGGAAGCACTTTTCAGAGCGCGCTTTATGAGCATGCAAAACAGACAGCAGCTAAAGAAGAATGTTTTACAGCTGTGGAGAGGATGCTGGCGTGGACAGCTGGCAGACATAACCATATCAGCAGAAATGTGCTCTCTTGCAGAAGTGTTTCTGTGTGAGAGGTACATTTCTTGCAGTTTGACTTTATGTTTGTCTAGTCTACAGCCATGCTAGTAGCTCGTTGGGGCTGTGCTTTGGCACATGGCATGCTAACATTTGCTAATTGGCACCAAACACAAATTATAGTACAAATAAAAAAATAAAAATATTTGGTTATAAACCAGTTGTCCAAAAGTGTTGGACAAATTGAAATTTTGACCTGATGATGGTGCTGAATTAAACAGTCAGGAGATCACCAAAGTGACTGAAATTAATCCTGAGTGGGATATGAATGTCGAGAGCCTCGCCGCTAGCATGGCTAAAAACACAAGAGGCTGTGCAACCATAACTTACTCAAGGTGTTTTTACAGCTATGACTGAACAAAGTCACCTTTGATCCCAATCTGGAAAGGAAAAATCATGTTTTATTTTGTGCTTAGTCCTCTTGCCACAGGAACCCACATAAATCATCTTTAAAGTGGAGCATTAATATATTTGCTGTGTCTCTAACATAATGCAGCTTGCACTACTGCAAAGGGAAGACAGCTGTAACGAAAAGACTATTAGCCTACCTTAGTTGGGTGGAGATTCTCCAATTTCTTTTCATTTAGATATTCAGTGCACATTTGCACAGGAAAAAAAGCACAAAGAAATTAGACGCTGGTATGTTTTCTGTGTTTTATTGTCAGTTTTAATGTAAATCTAGCTGAGGTGCACATCATTTTGTTACACTTCACAAAACCACAGCCCATGCTTACAGTTTATCACTGAGCAAGAACATCAAAGATGCAGTTGAATCAGGCCAGGTCATGTTATTATGGCTATAATATCATTTGGCCTGCTGATTAAGTTACAATACTACATTTGTCCTCTAGAGATACAAGCTGCATTTTTTTTGACATTGCTGTATAAATCCAAGCCTAAATCTCTGGGGTTCAATGTCAGTCATGAGAACAATACAAATAGATAAAGTCGTTATTAACACCAACAGCAAACAGATCAGTTGTCAGGGGTGTGGCGGCATCTTCTCACCTCCATGGCAGGAGCATACACAAGAGTGACAGTATTAGACAGCATTAAATGCAAAAGCTGCGGTAGACGGTAGGAAAATAAAAGCGATTCAGATGCAGGAAGAGTGATGTCGCTCATGTGACACCATCACCTGCCCGGTTCACTGGGCAGGACCCTTAGCAGCATCGAACATCTTCTTCCTTCCCTCCATCCCCGACATGGCCTCCACATTCTTCCTCCAGTCACTGTCTTCTACTGGCCTCTTCTGCACATGGATACAGTAGATAGTTAGATGGTGTAAGTGGTGGTATGGAAGAATGAGAACAGTCTTTGTTGTTTTTGTTTGTTTTAAAGGGACTGTGAATTAGAGCAGGTTCAGAAAATGTTATCATCATTATTGTTGTGTCTAAGCCTTTGAGGCCCATGATGTCACCTGGGAACCCCCTATGAGAATACTGTATAACCATACAAGTATAACTGGTTTACAGCACCTAACACACTCAGAGACACACGCATCCATGCAAGCACACACAGAGAAACACACCAGCACCTGCTAATCTGCACATGCACACACACACGCACATACACACACACTGACCAGTGAGCAGAACCAGTCACAAAAGCTTCTCTTCTTTGTACAATGGGATCATTGTCTCGTGTACCGTACCTCCTCTCACACACAAACAGTCACCGCCCTGCACTGACCTGCTGCTTGAACACACCCTTCACACACACACACACACACATAAACACACTTTTCAGGTGTTCCATGGCACTTTAAGCGCTGACGTCATGTGTGTATCTGAAACTTCACAGTAGCTACCTTGCACGCTTGCCCTGAGGAAGGCCCACATCTGGCTTGGGCTGGTTTGATTGTTTTCTGTGTGTATATGTATCTGTTTTTTCCCTTCTGCACACACCTTCTCAGTGTCCTCTTTCTTGACAGACTTGAGGTTGGCCCGGAGGTCCATGGAGACTTTGTGTTTGGAGCCCAGCAGCGAGCGAAGGATGGCGTCAGCAGACACACGAACACGTCGAAGATTAGGCCTCTTGAATTTCCCCCTGAGGTCCAACACCTTGATGTTCAGGTCTTTAATCTGGACCAGGGACGGAGAATTGAACGGCAATTACCGTTAGTACGGCAGGATTTTCTCATGGTGACAGCTCTGCTGCATGTGCTTATATGACATCATATTAATAAAGATGTTTACATTTCCAGTTCTGCCCACAGCACATGGAAATGGGCTGAGGAAGTATTGTATACCTCTCGTGTGTTGAGCATGACTTTGGCTTCAATGTCATATCGCTCCTCATCCACCACATCAATCTTGACATGGAGCTCTCTACAAAGGTCCTACACATCCACACACATAAAACACACACGCAAACGTTAAAAATGTATTTTATGAAAGTGATCATTTGGAATGCAGGTTACACCTCTCTCATTTAGTTGATTTCCAGAGCAACTTCAAATTCGTGCATCTTTCCCAGAGCATTATCCTTAGAAGCAATCTATATGAATGAGCTAGTAGAAGTTGTGCAAGAAAGTTATGTGGCACGGTTCCCGAAAAGATCGAGGTTGAAAAAAGGATGTTTTCTGCCTGGATTGACAACAATTGCCTGTAGTAGAGGGAGCTGCAGCTCCTTTAACAGCTTTTACAGGTTTTAGGTTACTGAGAAGCCAGTGGAGGGAGTGCAGAGTGGGGAGGATGCCGGAAAATTCAGGGAATTTGAGGACGAGTTACCTGTAGCTGCGCAAGGCTCAGGCTGCTGGTGTTTAGAGGAGGAGCTCTCTCTGCCAGATACCTCTGTTTCTCCTCCTCTTTAACCAGGACCTCCTGTTCCAACTCCTCCTTGGCCTTTGCAACCATCAGACTCTGCACAAATATGACATCGACATTTAATACGATAACATAATGCAGGATGTTCTTACATTGCTCTGGTAACTTTCAGGTCTCAAAGACTCTGAATGTACAGAATAATCTTTCTATCAGTAGGGTACAGTACAGTACAGCTACTCTGAAAGTGACCTCTGCTGCTCTCCTGTGGTCAAACACATGTATTACACTATAGTTTGGCAGAAAAATTAGGTCCATGATCTCTCTTACCTTGAGCATCAGCTTCCTTGAAGCTGAGATCTTTGGTTTCCTCTGGATGGAGGACATAATTCATGACAGTGTCAACAAATTTCAATTCAATTCACTCACAATTCACTCACAGCTTTAAATATCATTATTGTTTCTGTACTTTTGTAACAGTCAGTGATTAAAAAAACGGGCTTACCTCTTGCCTGTAAAAGAAAAACAGACACAATTTAAAGGGAAGGAAGGGAAAAACCAAAGATAATTTCTAAACAAAGCTCCGAAATATTTGTTTTGTGTTTGTGTCTGTGTGTAAATGAATAAATTGTCTATAATAAGAACACAAAGCCTGATCACTCACACATGCTCAGGCATCCTGCTGATGAGATCCCACTGGAGGAGAGACAGAGGAGATTAGAAACACACACTCACACACACTGACCAGTTGTCTATGTTTGTTCATCAGCTTATGGGGGGCCAGATCATTTTGCCACGCTTCTCTATGAGCGCTCTCTCAGAAGTCTGTTTCAATGTATGTAAGCAGTCAGCAGACCAATCATACAAAACTCTACACGCTGACTTCTACCCTCCTGCTTGTTAATGTTCCCTTGACACTTGACTGTACTTTATAGAAGTGTGGCCTCTGCTTTTCATGGCTCGCAAATCAAATCCCCACATCTTTTCTGCATTGCTGTCGAAAAATCATAGTTTTACATAACTGACAGAGGGTCAGTTATAGGGTCAGTTCACCTAAATCACACATTCTAGCTACTGAGGTTATCTAAGCCACTGATTCCCTACCGGGGGTACATGCACCACAGGGGGTACTTAGTTGCTTGAGGGTATGTGGAAAGATTGAAAAAGACTGAAAAAGTGGATATTGCAATTGAAATCCAAAGAAATACATCCACCTAGTCAGCTGTACACCTGAACACCACAGGTTGAGAGTACATGAAAACTAGTTAGCAAACAAGCAAAGTTGAAAAAAAAGTTGGCTAAAAGTATGGATACTGTAAAGAGTATAAAATAGTTAGCTGAAAGTAATGGATAAATGGTTGAAATAGACAGCTAAAAGTAAATGGTTAAAATCGCTAAAGTAGTCGTTAAAGTAATAGATATACATTTGAAATAATTAAAAGTAATGAATAAATGGTTGAAATAACTAAGCTAAAATTAATGGATAAACAGTTCAAGTAATTAGCTAAACGTATTGGATAAATGGTTAAAATCACTCGGTTAAATTAATGAATACACAGTTGAAATGGTTAGGTAAAAGTGTTGGAACAATGGAGGTGAATGGAATTTTGTTTGTGGTGCATCAAAAATGTACATTAGAAAAACTTGACAGCAGCATGCCTTTTCAGGAATCATTGTTCTAGTTTTTCAAAATAATTCACAGACCTCACTGTGGACAGTTTTGTTTGGGAAATATTGTCTATATTGTCTGTAAAATATCATGAAAACTGTAACACATTTAACAAGGCATAAGGTGAGACTGTGTTATAAGTCACTTAATTCGCCTTGTCTGCTCATCCCTATAGTATTGTTTTCACCTTTGTCATCACTTTATCTTACCCCTCCTCTCCCCCAGTATCATGCCCTCCTGTCCTTTATCAAATCAACATGCAATTTACAGGATTCACCCCCCTTCTCTGTCTCACCTTATCTCACCCTTTCTCTCTTTACATCCCTCTCCCATTTTACTAGTTGGTTCCAGTGGAGAATGACGCCACTTAAGACCTCACAGCATGATGGGGTTACAAACTGCTCCAATGGATTAGGAAAATTCCAGACTGATAGCCATCCCTCTTCCATCTCTCCCTTCTCTCATCCCCATCTTTCTCCTCAGGATTATCTCGGGGAGAGGAATTTAGAGTGGCCTGTCTCCCCAAATAGACCAGGGGACATCTGATAGACAGCTGTGGAGGGCGATTGTGCTCTGGGGTGCCCAGCCTGGATCAGGGATTTACCGCCAGTAACTCATGGATGCTTATGAGCCTGTGTGGTGCAGCCAACTTGGCAATTAAAAATCAACAGCCTAAGGTGCTTTGGAAAGTTCACGTCAGCCTCAGATTTGAACAGAGCTGCTTTGGCTACAGATTTAAACCAAGTAGTTCATATTATTTCAGTTGATCATCCTGCAGAGTGTTCTGGCTGATGCACTTGTGGTTTAGGTGCAGCCACAGCCCCAAGGATGAAGCCAGGCAATTGACAAAATGACATTAAAACACTTTATAGCTTTCTACTAATATCCCTGTTTAATGCATTGACATTATACTCTATACTGATCCCCCTCAAAAACATGGAATCTGCACTTCTACTACAGTAGACCAGTCTGAAGGACCAAATAAATGGTTGTACCGGACAAATTTATATCCTATTCAATCTGTCATTAATTCAGGTTGTGTACCATAGATGCACAGAAGGAAGAAATAGGCTTAACAACACACTTGAAAAGCTTTACACACCACAGCATGAAAGGACCTTACCAGTGTCAGACGGCGGAGAGAGAGAGAGATGCGACAACAGCAGAGGCAGGATAGACGGGTCAGTGATGAGACCAACGATTTGGTGTCCCTCTATTTAACTGCACCTCCCATTGTCTCGCTCTCTCTTTCTACTTTGTTAGTGGAGGCTATTATTAGTCAACCCCATCTCTCTTACTGCCTAATCTTGCTTTGTCCATTTGTCTCTCGCGGATTCATTATAAACCAGGGGCCAGCAGTTAGAGCCTGGAGCTTTGGCCTTGCATGACACAGGAGGATGAAGGCAACTCAGATGATGAACTGTGGGC
Organism: Oplegnathus fasciatus; assembly: GCA_003416845.1. Classification (NCBI taxonomy): domain Eukaryota; kingdom Metazoa; phylum Chordata; class Actinopteri; order Centrarchiformes; family Oplegnathidae; genus Oplegnathus; species Oplegnathus fasciatus. Next base: position 624,564 of record NTHP01000217.1, read on the forward strand.
AGGACTTTTTTATGTTTGTACTGGTCAAAGATTGTCTGGGAAAGGAATTGAAACTAAATAAAAAATGGGAGAAAAAAGCTGTTACTGAAACTTTAGTCTGTCGGGCCACCACTTTGGTCCAGACTGAAATATCTCAACAACTATTGGATGGAATGCCATGAAATTTTGCGCAGACATTCGTGATCCCCATGGACTGGATCCCAATGTCTTTGGTGATCCCATGACTTTTCTTCTAGTGCCACCATGAAGTTTAAATTTTTGTTGTTTAGTATACCTTGACATCTAATAAATGGATTGCCACTCAATTTTGTACAGACATGGTGCCCATACTACAGTGTGAATCCTAATGACTTTGATGATTTCCTGACTTTTTCTCTTGCGCCACCATGAGGTTTTCCTTAGTGGTTTTGAGTGAATATCTCATCAACAGTTAGGTGGATTGCTATGAACTTTTATACAGACATTTGTGTACTGTAGGGTGTATCCCAACATCTTTGGTGATCCCATGACTTTTCCTCTAGTGCAATCATCAGGTCAAGATTTCACTTTGTCCAAAACTTTGGTTTATGACCGAATACCTGCAAAACTAATGGCATTCCTGTCAGCCTCAGCTGTTATTTGTGTCTAGTGCTAATTGGCTAATTTTAGCACACTAACACGGTGGTTAACATAGCAAACATTATCTCTGCTAAACATGATCATGTTCACATTGTCATCATGTCAGCATGTTAGCATGCTGGCATTAGCATGTAGCTCGAAGCATATGCTGTGCCCAAGTAGCCTACCGCCTCATCGAGCTGCTGGCGTAGACTCTTAGTCATGTTTACCCACACCAAAACCTCGAAGGGCAGATCAAAATGCTAGACATGCTCGCAGGGAGGCCCTTGGGAAATGTTTGTCTTGTATTAAGCCTCCCAGACAGACCCTCTTGACAGAAACCACAGGGTACCGTCTGTAACCCAAATGAAAATGTAAGGATTGCCCCAGCACCAAAACTCAGAACACAGAATTGGCACTTGCTAATACTTCCAAATTGACTGGCTGTTTAAACAGAGGGGTAGAACAGACTTATCAATTGTAACGACTTGAGAAAATGCTCATGTTTCATCCGAAAGTCAAATTCAACATCCAGCCAGGTACTGATAAAATTTACAATGCTATTGTGCCATCGAGGCAGTGAACAAATTACTATTTTTATGATGTTACCATGGTATCTTTCATTTAATGCATGTGTTGACAAGACAATTCTTTTTTTTTTTTTAATGTTCCCTGAGTTTATTTCACTTTATTTTCACTTCTGCTGGTTTCACTTTTTCAGCACATCTATTTTTTGTCTGTAATTCCCCTGCCAACAAAATCCAAGAACCTTCTAGAAGAAAGAAAGCAAAAAAGAAAGTATGACACATTTCACACAGTGATATGGTATTTCAGGTTTATATAGTATGTAGCTGAGAGGGGGTACACACACACACACACACACACACACACCTACTGTAGCCAAACAACAGTGAATAGAGAAGTTCTCTTCATTCAACAGGAGAGAGACAGGCCTCTAGTGGTTTAACACTCACATAGCAGACAACAGCGCCATTTGGTCAAGCCAGAGGAGAAAAATTTGACTTTTGAATTTGATTTTGAAGAATAATCTTGAGTCCTTGACGAAGAAGGATGCACACATGTGCTTTCTCTTTCTACAAGTACTGACAAACTAATCAAACGGCTGCTGCCAGTGTCAGCATAAGGCAAACATGATCAGTACTGTTCTGACTAACATTCATTCAGCTCTAGATCGGCCTGAGTTCTAGGCTTTGGTTTATGAAATTGCAGGTCATTGTATGTGTGTGTTTATCTGCAGAGAAAACCAGATACCCTTGACAGAGGTTATGATGTTTAGATAGGGCATTCCACTGAGCAGTGTGAGCACACACACTCTGAAGGGACTGGACTTTAAGGACGTATTGCGCATAACCACCACCGAGCACACACACTTGCACTTCTCCATAGATCTCCTTCACATACAGTATTCTGTGTATTTACACATGCCCACACACACTCACTGTTTAGACCAATGATCCATGACTGGGTGTCTCCTTGCAGTGCTCCTGGTCCCTTGCTGACTCACGCGGTGTGGCTAGCTTTGGGGTTTTCCACAGTAATGAGAGAAGTCGCTACACAATCAAGCCTTTATTCCTGACCTGCACTGAGCCCCACAGCTCACACACAGCTCACACACACAGACTGCTATATTCTTGACACACACAAAAGATGCTTGAATGAACAATATACGCAAGGCCTCGCTAACGAGAGTCTGCTGATGCTGAGACCTCGCTAGATTTCATGCTGGGTGTGCACGTAAGCTTCTCTAGGTGAATATGTGTGGGTGGATGTTTGTGTGCACATGCCTCAGGCTCACTGTGCCTCTCATTAGTCCTTCACACACTGCTCAGAACAAAAGGTGTCCTGACTTCAGCACACACGCGAGAGCAGAAGAGCAATGCCACAAAGTGTGTGTCTATGTGTCTGGGGTGTGTGTATTTTCCAGAGGCTATAACAGCAAGATTACGCCACAACTGGAAACAGATGAGCTTAGCAATTAATGGTCTGAACCTAAAATAAATTGCAGCTGACTGTTTAGCTCTGAGAGACATTATATGTTCCAGCGTAGGGAACTGAAGCATTTTTTAAAAATAGAAATTTGAGGGAAATATATCAGCACTTCAGGATTACTGATAAAAATTTATTTTTATCGTTTTAGGAGTATAATACTGTACATGGTTTGAGCAAATATATAGAATACAAGGTGCAATGAATATGAGCAAAATACTTATTCTTCATGTTGAACTTTAGAAAAACATGCAGATCTGTTCAGTCTATAACAAAAGTTTCCATCAAAAGCAAGACTGAAGAAACAAAGTGACTCCTGTTTCAGCAACATTAGAGAACGTTGGGAAATTATGTCCTAAATATAAGATATTTTTGAAACATCAAGGCACAAGGGGTAAACAGTGTCCCAGCTCCACAGTTTCTGTCCCAATAACACCATATTTTCCTTATGCAGCGGCCTCCACAGTGACCTCAAGCAATGAGGTGGTGACAGAATGCTTATAGAATGTCAGATTCCTCGGCTTAAGCGGGAATAAGCTCATGTAGGAAGACATGAAGAGTGTGTGTGACACTTGTTCTCAGTCTTTTAATCCATATTCACCGATGGTCGTTCTGTACATCCCATCATGCTGTGCGCCACAGAATGAAGCCGATGTCCTCTACCCTTCTCCGCTCTGATTGGTTCACTCCCAAGAAGTAGAGAGACTGGAAAAAGAAAAGACGATTATTCAGTTGTTACTTTATATATCAGACGCCGGGGCACCTGATGGTGTTCTACAAACTGCATTTGTGGTGAGTTATATTACACTGTTACCACGGCTACTAAGTTAATTTGGGCACTTGACTACTGCAGCTCTCTTAAGGAAGCATCGCTGTGGATTCCTGGACCGTGAGCTCATAGTTCAGACTTACACACTCAGTTCATGAACATTTGAGATTTCAGTGAACTGTTTCAGCAAATAACACTGTTGTCATGTGATGGCACCGATTGTGTCCTGAAAATGGAAAACCTGAAAAGATGTGTGGGGCGCTTAGCTCTGGTCACCTCAAATGTCCGACTGTCTATAAGACAGTTAAATGCATAAGAGAAGGCTGTGTGTGTGTGTGTGTGTGTGTGTGTGTGTGTGTGTGTGTGTGTGTGTGTTTAAAAATACTTGGCTGCCTAGTGAGGGAGAGGCAGGCAGATGTTATTTTGGAGGCTCACATTGCATCGTAATTATGTCCTCAAGTGAGAGTGGGTTTGTGCTCTAAGAAGACTGTGGTGCAGTAAAGGCCGATGACCATAGTAAGGAAAAACTGACATGACTCTCACTCTGCAGTGGAACATCTAAACACTGAAGTGGTACTTGTAAATAACATTTAGCAGGGGCTTAGCCTGTGGCCTGAGTGCTTCTCAGCCATGTGCCACCTCATCCCCAAGAGTCTGGATGTTTTCATTCCATCCCATCACTGCACCAGCTTGTTTCAACTATTAGCACCCCTTCAACCACAGCAGGGGAGATTGTCAGTGAAGCCAGTAGCTGCATTGATTTGAGACTTTTGGGTCTTTGATGGCAAATGGTTGAGAGCCTCTGGCTGGGAGGGGAAAAAACAGCAAATTATGACATTATACTCTTTGGCCTACTTTACCCTTGAGGTGATTAAGCGATGCTTTCACTGTCAATCTCAGTGACACAAAGTTGGTCCTGAGTGAACCTGCTATGGGAGGCTATGGTGCCACAATGCTGTCCCCCAAACTCAAAATAAATTCATATTAAGCCTAAATAAGTAATAGATAGAAGAGCCTTCTCAAACCTATAAGCTACATTTTGATGACAGCCCCAGTCTATTTCACCTCCACCCGAGGAAGGCTTACCTTTACCAGGTCAGAGCTCCTCATCCTCCCCAGTGCTGCCCAGGTGTGCCGTGGACAGGTGCCTGTTCCGTCCTATTTGCACGGCCTGCAGGTTCTTAAAGCGCACCAGTGCCAAAGCAATCTCCGCGTTCCAGGCCGTGCCCTCCTGCGGACACCGAAAGTCAATCTCCTTCCCCGTAGCCATGACCACGGTGAAGTACACCAGCCCCCGCTTGTACTCCACGCAGTCCACCGTGGCCATGCGCTCAAAGCGGAGCTCCTTGGCTTTGGAGCTCCACGCCGAGCTCGGAGCATCACCGCCCCCGCCTCTGCAGTTGTGCAGGCGCAGCCCTTCCTCGGTGAGCACGCAGCGCTTCTTCTTCCACAGCTGGAGGAGCCCGCTGCTGCGCTTCTCCAGCAGCCCGTCTCTCATCACTTTGGCCGGGAGAGACATGGCCACGCTGAGCCGAAGTCTTCAGACGGAGCCGAAACTTAGAAAGTCTTGAGCAGCGTCGCGTCTCAAGATGAATCCATTAAATACACATCTCATGTGTCACTGCATCGGCGTCAAGGGTCCCTCAGGAAAACATATCGGTTTGAGCTATGACATTAGTAATAACAGCCAATACTAAACTCTCATATAGTCTATGTATGAATCCAATCAGTGCGCAATGACAGCACGCCGTGGATGTTGGTAGGCTGGTCTGCCTGGATATGTTTGAACATGCCCGGCTGCTCTGTGGACCTTTTCCCCCTCCAACGAGCACCCCGCCTCCTCCTGGTGACGGCAGGAGGAGATCCGGACTGGTTATGAGATTCCCTGCGTGTGTGTGTGTGTGTGTGTGTGTGTGTGTGTGTGTGTGTGAGGAGTGTGAGTCAGTGAGTGCGCGCAGACAGTTGGATTTTACTGTGTGGTGTTTGTATGTGAACAGAAATACAGGTAGGTGGGTTTAGCCACATCCAACTTAGGTGACAGTGCACCTGGCACACACCTGTCAGCATGAATACAGTAAAAAAAAATAAGTTAGTTAAATCACATTTGACTCCCCTTTCAAGCTCCCAAAAAACAAGCTGCTCTGTCTCGTCTCTCTTTGAGAGCTGGAATGTGAGTGGGAGGCTAAAGAGTGGATAAAGAAGTGAAATGTTGTAATGTGTGAGCTTGTGAGAGAGAAACAAAAGTGCAAGAAAGACATGTTTTTGTTGAGCTGATAGAAACAGATGACTAATCATTATTCTTGGAAACTCTCATTAGTTTAGTGTGTTTGTGAGGATGTGCTAGGACATATTATTTAATATATTTTATACATTGTACTGTATATGAACAACATTTATACATACTGAAATAATATGACAATATGTATATTCCATATATAAAATATATGAAAATTTGAAAGGCAACTGAATGTAATGATTCAAGTCAAATTAAGTGGAGAAACTTCGAGGCCCGACTGATTCTTCTGAGGTTTCACTTCACTGTATTGTAATTAAACTAATTATGGCATTTAAAAAAAACTTCTTGTCATTCTTCCTTGAGGCCAACACAGCTCTAATGTGACAGAAGAGCTCTGTGGGTGGAGTGAAGCTGTAATTCCCCCACCTTTACAAGATACTGGACTTATCTTCTCAGTGGTGTCACTGCAATGTTATGAGAGGAATGGATGCAATGAACATGTGTCATTTCTTGAAACTTAAAAACAGAACGTCACCCTCCAAACTACTTTGCTTCCCTATTCACCACACACACACAGTTTCCCTCCCATGTTCTTATGTAATTTCCTGCACCAAATAAGAGAAACTGACACTAAAATCTTTCTATTTTATTTATTGTCATGCCGGAAAACATAACATATAAACAAGCAGCATTTACTCTATTACACAGACTCTTGTTAATATGATACTGAGATTTCATTCGTAGAGAGCCTCACAATAAGAAGAGGATGAAATTCAGTTAGAGTAGATAGTGCAAATCAACAATGCAGAGATAAACGGTAATGTTTCAGTATTAAGTGTGGATTATGTATCAAGATTTACTGTAACAGCACTAGTAATCACCTGGGGCCTATATGAGGCTAATATGGTGCTATCTTTTCCACTGTATAACATAGTATAATGCAGCTTTTTATTCAAGCATGTGTCTGTCAGGTGCATGTTTACTGGCAGCAGTCTGCCCCCTGCAGGAAGAAGACAGTAGTGCAGCAGCCTGGAACCCTGTCAACGAAGATCTCAGTGGTGTGGGTCTCTACTGAGTGTGCGCCAGAGCCCCCGCTCCCTGCCCGTACCCAAATCCCTTGGGACCAAAGTTTTTGCTGTAACACCCTGTTGGAAAGAAAGGTAATGTAAAAAAACAACAACAACATCACATCCACAGTTGGCGCCTCTCCAGTCAAAGCTAGCTAAAAGCAGTAGCCCCATTTTTGCCCGGGGTAAAGTGTGCTCCGCTCGGCTGACCTCTCCTAGCTTAACGTAGACTCACTGTATTCCGGATACTTGACATTTTCCCGTAAATTCTATAAATAAATACTTTCAGGTCATGGGCAATATATGTATCTGTGTAATCATTGTTTCCACCTCTTTTGACTCCGAGCAATCTCTACTTTCCAAAGCCTGTCATTTAGGAGAAATCAACGTGAGTTTCCAATGTGCACCTATGAACTTCCAGAAAAGTGCCGGGGGAAGGGTTTTCTGGCGGGACGCTGCATGGTGGGGAGGCATACGTCCGCAAAGTGCCGGTTTTAAAACGTGATGACCCACCAGCAAGGTAACATAAATGTTTTTAAGGTCTCTTAGAATATTTAGGAGTTAGTGTATGCAAATATTTTGAGTTTTTGAAGGGATATACACATTTACAGAGGCACTTTGTCCGACGTGAAAATTCCAGCCGTCTGGATTACCGTGAGTTGCCATGGTGATCCCACCATTGGCCCAAAACGTGTCAATCAAACTTTGTTATGCTTGTAAGACCTGCCCCCAGCGACAGATAAGCCAATCAGGCTCATCTTTCCGCGCATTGATATTTTATAGGACCATCTATTACTGTGCTAAGTGTCCTAGCTACCCTGGAATCAAGCAGTACCCGGTGTAGTCTGTGAAAATATTGAGTTTGAACGTTGGTCTCGCCCCTTACAAACATTTTTATCTGTCCAGGTAGACAGAAGACACCTGTACGATCACGACAATGTCTTTGAAGATACAAGTTAACTCCCTGCTGGATGATACAGGTAAAAAATAAATAAAGTTGGGAACACTGTGTGACCAAATTACAGTGGTGAGGTCAGCTAACGTTAGCTAGCAAGCTAAGAAGCTTAATTTCTCTGAAAGATGCAACTTGGAAAACAAGTTAAATTAAAAAAAATGTTAATGTGCAACAAACAGCATATTTTTTTCACAGGAACAGAAAATATTTCAAATAGCTGTTTTTCACAGTAGAAAAGAGCACAGGTGCTACCGCTAACATTAACGATGGCTCTGTTCCAGTAAGTACCCCAGGAAGCCTCACCAGTAAACCAGCATGTACAATACTAAACCCTGAAACTGGCTCACCTGAATGGAGTCCAGCCATCATTGACATTATTAAGTACACCTGTGCTTTTAATGCTTTGACATTTTCAAAAAGGTCTGTACTTGAGTGTGAAACAGAGAGGCACAAACTAGGGCTATTATTCACATCGTCAGCAACAGTAGTTGTTCGTAGTGTCGCGAACACTTGCCCATGGAAAAATGAAAAAAAAAATCAAGATTATTTTTGAACTGGTACGGGTTGCAACTTCAAAGCTATTTCTGTCATCTCCCAGATGTCTATTGTCAGCCTTGAAATTTAAAACGTTTGCCTGTTTGGTAAAACTAACCCAGCTTATGCTAGTTTAACGTACTTCCAGCAAAGGAGAAGAGTCTGTGAAAATCTTGGTTTTGACATTTTTATCACTCTGGCTATATGGTGGACATTTTTGAGAAAACAACAAAACATCTGAAGATGCAAGTCGCCTTAACAGATAGCAGCTGAAGAAATGACATTTGTTTTTTCCCCTAATTTTCATGTTGGGAACACTAGACTGTATCACGGATTAATGAAGCTACAACTGCGGTCCCAAATTCAGAATGGGGCTGCCTCTACATAAATGGAGGTAATAGACCCTTCTCACGGCAGACATTTAGAATTGTCAAAGCAGGTAAGCACAGGTGTAAATAATACCGTTAACAATGGCTCCATGAAGTGTCCCAGTAAGCCATGTCAGTGAGCGAGTATGCACAATACTAGAGCCCTGGAACCAGCTCTCCTAAATGGAATGCAGCCGTCATTGATGTTATTAATTCCACCTGTGCTTTTCGTGCTTTGACGAGTCAAAATACGACTTGCGATGTGTGATATCCTTAATTTATGTATAAAGGTTAAAATGTTCCAAACTAGGCCCAGATATCAAAAGATACACCAGGTTAGTTTGCAAAAAAGGGTGATAAAGCTTGGACAGAAGCGTTATGTTGTTTGCTGACTTTAATGTAAAATTAGAATTAATCAACACATGGGATACTAGAACCACAAGTGATCTAAAAATGCACTCCTAATGCTGTCATGGTAATCATTAGAAATGAATGAACACCCTGCTAAACGTAAAGAAAACTGGTGTATTCTCATCATTGTTCATTGGAGCGCTGAGCCATCTTTTATTTTCAAAATTTACAAAAACTTTAAAGGAAGGACTTTAACAATCGAAACAAACTTTTAAACTTTTTTTTGTCATCCCTGACAATTTCATTATAGTGTATACCTTGAGAATATCTTTCTGTGTTAGGGGGCCCTCTGCTGTATTCCTGTGTTTATTACAACTCAGTCACCCTCTCACAGGCCACTAACAAAACATAGTAGTTCATTTTACTGCAGTACTGCATCCTACCATCCCCACATGGTTGCAACTGTATGTATTAAATTCCCATTAGGAGACCAAAATAATAAAGTAAATCCTATAAAATTACAAAACTTTGTCATCTACAGTGTTGTTGCTTTAAAAAAAACATTAGGTCTGGTATATTTGTATGGTTTAGCAGATGTGTTTGGAACAACAGTTGCAGACCTAGGTCTTGTATTAATTGTGGCAACCAGACATTAAGCCATTCTGAAGAGTGCTTGTGCAGTACCAAATACAGGGGTTCTGTGTAATTGTATAGCAACATGTTATGATTTTGTTTCACTCTTGTATGGGAAATGTAGTTTTACCTTTGCAGTAGATTTCTCCATCCTTGTCAGCTAGTGTGGTTGACTCAAGGCTCTTTCTACATGTGGCACAGGTGAAACATCCAGTCTTATGCCATGACTGTAAATAAATAGAAGATCCATTTAAAAAGGGGTGTGTTTTTGCAAGTATGGACATGTATGTGCACGTGTATGTGCATGTGTGTGTGTTTTTTTTCGTACACTCCCAGCTCCGATCACTTTCTCGGCAGCATAGACAGCCTTGCCACAGCGAGGGCACTTGTCAGACCCTCCAAACTTCTGAGCCAGCTTGGATGGGTTCGGGTTGCTGGTAGGACGATGAGGAGCAGGTCTGACAGAAAAAGAGAGAGAGAAAATGTGGATAAAGGGCCTTAAAAAAGAGATCAAAAAGTGTATGTGTTTGTGTGTTACTCACTCTTGCTGCGTAATACCCAGAGACTCTCCCTTGTCCATGCTGAGTGTCCCTGCTCCCTGGCCATATCCGTAGCCTTTTGGCCCGTACTTCTTGCTGTAGCACGCCTTGCAATAAATTTCATCCATATGAACAGCAACAGTTGTGCTGTCCAAGTTCTTCCTACACACCACTGCACAAACAGACACAATCACACGCACACGTATGTTATTGTTTTGCATATCTGTGCCCATGTTTTTGAGCACATTCATGTTTTCAGATCCTGACTGTTTCCTTTTTTGGAACAGTTCTACTGAAGCAGTATGTTCTCATCTAAATTCCTTCACAGGAATGTTCAATTACAACGCAGGAACACAAATAACTCTGCTCAGAACTCCATGAACCTACATATTTTTCAAGTTGAGGCAGAGAGATAAATTCAATTCAATAAATGTCTTTTAGTGGGATTAACTTTTTACAGTTATAATGCATATTTATGATTTTAAGAAAAAAGTTTATTCCCATGAGTAACTGCCTAAACATAAAAGGTATGATGTGACTCAATATAAGGATAGCAGCTTGACTATAATATCACTTGCTAGAATTTTTTTTTTTTTTTTAATCTAACTTATCAACAGTAAATGTCAAGTTTCAGCCTCAAAGAATCAAAGAGTGAGGGTCTCTTAAAACCCTCACTAATTTACACCCATGTTCAAATTTCATACAGGAGGATATCTGTAATAGAAGAAGAAAAGATACAAATGTCCATGCTTATAAATATTATAGCATGTAAAATGCAACAACACTATCCTGTATCTTTTTTCTTTTTAGGCAACCATGTATGTTACCCTGTGACAGCATTTTATTTTAGTGTGCCATTCCACCCATACATACACATTTTTTCTTTGAGAATAGACAAACCAGTAGTTAACATTGGGTTAGTATTACTTGTGACTATAAATACAAATAGCAAGTGTCAGAAGTTCAACGGTTTCCACATTGACAATGACAGGAAGCAGAAAAGAGTTTACTCACTGCACAGGAAGCAGGACTTATGGAAGCTCCGCCCGTCACAGAGTACCTCTTCTGCAAAGTAAACTGTCTTCTGACAGCAGCCACACTTGTTTCCTCCTCCTAATGGCATCCTTTAGTAATGCAAGCAGCACAAACACAGACATACACACCGTATATTAACTGTGATGTACATAAGACTTTTAGCTTTTTCATTTTTTTACCATATCTTCAGTGTCCAGAAGCTATCTATAAAGATACAGCACCGTAACAACTTTTCACAAAGAAATAGCTAACAGTGAATATATATTCTGAGTATATTCTTCCAGGGCATACAATTCAAATGTTGTTTTCTTGACCTGGTTTAAAGGCCTGTAATTTACACGTGAAACTAGGCCTTGAATAGAACAACAAATGGATCAAGGAACTAATAAATTCCTTCACACAACCATCAAACAAACACATTTACAAGAGTTTTTGTTGTAAGAAACTCGTTCAAACATCCATATTTGGTTGCCTGTAATTTTGGCTTTGTCAAGCCAGACCCAGTGACTGTAATTTCACTCCTGCCAGTTCTCTGTGGCTTCTGTAAAGGACCAGCAAGCCAGCAGTGGGAAATTACTAGAAGAAATCATTTTTTAAAAATCTGTTAGAGATGAAAGTTGCTCTCGCATGAAAACTCGAGACAATCAGTGTGGAAGTAATGTGAAGTCGTGACTTTCTGAGGAGTCTTAAAGTTGGTGGGATGTGAAAGACCCTGGCATCCTGCCTGTTTCTACTCTGTGTGTTTCCCAGCATGAACCTCCCAGTCCATTCTCCCGTATCCACATTCCTGACCATGTAAACCCTCCCACCTCCCTGCCCCTGACTCACACCATCTACTCCCTGCCTGTCTGTCTCATTCTGCATCACTTCTGCAGACGGTACCTCTTAATCTGAGTTGTAGGTTTGTTCTATTAGGCCGGAAATATGTTGAAGAAGCGGCTGCAGCTCTACCTGGGTCAGCTTCTTTAACTAGTGGTCAGTGGTTGGGGCTGAGCTCTCAGAGCAGATTATGAAAATGTTAGGCCTTTCACCCTTGGACACACTTTCTGTTTTTTAAAGCAAGTCAGAATATACGGTATATGATCCTGTGACTCGCCCAGAGAAGCCTGGCTGTACCAAACGGTTTCTCTCTCTTTCTTTAAAAGTAAATACAACACCCCAAAATTAAACATAACTTCTTTACTGCTGACACCAGAATGCTGCTTAATGTGAATATGAGCTCATTGTATGATAATAAATCATAGCTCCGAGTGAAGCAATGGGTGGAGCGGTTTGTGTCTGGCTGCTGCTGCACTTTGACTTTCCATCATTGTAAGCGTAGACTCTTTCAGTCTTTTTTGGGGGGTCATTCAAAGGCCAGACTGAAATCTTAGAAGAGATATGGGAATAATTGACTGCGACGGAAAAGTTCTGCTGTTTTGTCCGTATGTTTTCTGGGATGTAACTGGGATGAATGGTGATGTACATTCAGTATACATGTTAGTGTCACATACAAATCATTTATACAATACAATCAGAGCTTAAGATAATTTATCAGCATTGTTGTGTAAGCTAATTAATCTAAAGCCCCTAAAAAAAGTTAAACCAGTCAGTTGTTTTTGCTCCATCATTGAGTGGCTTTATTTTTAAGTGCACCAACTGCTTTCAGAGTCATACGTGACAAAAACTGAAGTTGAAACAAGTCACAAATTGACTAGCACAACCACAAAAGTCTGAACTCAGTAAGGTTCAGGGAAACAGTCCTGAAGCAGAAGAAGTGTAGGATGTGAAACACAGAGGAATGTGAAAGGTCTTTATTATTGATGTTATGCTGGAGAGAATTCATATTAACAGCCACACAGACACCAACTGGCAATTTCAGCATTATTTTATGTAAAGGCTCTCAGTTTGTATATTCTACAGTACTGGAAACGAGACAAGCGTGCTTTTTCCTGGCAAGAGAGTGCCTGTAAAAGCATAAATGTCAGAAATATTTTTGTACCAGGCATTGGTAGAAAAAATATAATTTTAGAGCTTTCCAGCAGCCCAACTAGGAAAATATGAGTTGCAAGTCTCAAATAACTTTTTTTTTTTTTAACTGTTTCATGTCGTTTTACAGCACTTTTTGAGGCAAGACAATCAATGAGGAGCAGAAAAAGAAGGTAGAAGCTTGGACATGAGCTGAGTGTCATGATGTGAAGATGACTCCAACTCCCAGCTCCAGGACAGTGAAGCAGGTGAGTAACAACAGGTGAGGAATACGATCAAGTTAGTCAATGTTCATTTAGATTTGTGCGTATAAGGCCTGCTCTGACTTGTTCTGACAAGTCATTTGACAGGTAGTGACAGGGCTGACAAGGTTGACAACTGTCAATCTGACCACAGACGGGAGTGCATAGAGAAGTGAGAAAAGGTGATAAGTAATAAAGAACATTCACACTTCACAGACTAAAACATTATAACCATTTAGCCAGTTAGAGCCATAACTCTGTTATAGAATTAGGGCACTTTTTTTTAGAAAGACAAGGTTTATGATTGCTGGTCTTTCAGTACTGTAAGTCAGAGTAAATCCAGAGTTAAATGTCAAGGCGCAGTATTCTTGAAGATGAATTCTGGTACATGTTGATAATGGTGGCTCTGCAAGTTTAGACATGTGGAGACACATAGAGTTGTACAGGAATGCTCAAATGAAACAGAGTGAATGAGAGGTAATGAGTCTAAACTTAGTACAAATCAGGAAGTCCGTTCATGAAGTAGATGTGACTGCATGTGACATCTGTGTGATTTAGGCCGAGGTTAATATGAGTAGGAGTTGCCAACTATTCTATATCAACTTCAACACTTTGTTGTTTCCCACACCAGAGAGCATGAAGATCTTTGTTTGAGGTTTTCTTGTACACAGTGTTCCGCATTGTTACTGTTTAACTGCCTGCTTTGATACGTCTTTGCAAACTCTAATGCATGATAGCTGTTCAAACAAAGGAGTCCCCTCTGGCCTGACTTGCACCAGAGCTTAACAGAGTGCTTTTCCCGTCATGCATCGGCAGAAAGAGTAGGAAATTAGATACAGTAAGAAGCAAACACAAAAGCAGGAAGCTTAAGAAGTCTGCAATATATTAATATTACTTACCTGCAGTAAGTAGGTGCTGTCAGTCAGTGATGATGGACAGGCTGAAGTTTGACTCCCTGTTCGCAGTAGCGTTAACGCAGCACTGTGGTGTGTTCAGGAAACCAGCAGTCCAAAGTTAGGTGGAGGAGTTGCACTTGTAGTCTTCAAGAGAAAAGTGACTTCTCTTTTTAACCCAAATGTAGGACTTTATCCTGGTTAGTCCAGTGATACAAATAGACTCAGAGTTGTTGGTATGTGCCTCTCCACTCTTCCACTGTTCCAGATGTGCTGAAAGGGAGGAGCTTTTGTTGTTGCTGCTTCAGTCTGCAAACTTATTGCGTGTTTGAGGGACAGGGGAGTTCCTGACTGACTGGCTGAGAGAGAGAGAGAGAGAGAGAGAGAGAGAGAGAGAGAGGTGAATTGGGAGGGAACTTGGATTGAAAAGCTGTGTATTACCTTTCACAGTAGAAATATTTTATAAGAATTAGAGAGAAACACAGTGAAATCACATTTCAACTTCTCAAATTCCTACATTTTAAAGGCATTTCCTCCCCTTCCTCTCCTTTTGTTTCAGATTACTGCAGGCCTTGTTTCGTAATTTCCTTGCTGGTGTTAAATGATAGGGTGATAAAGTAGGTTTGAGTATAAAAACGTCTGTGGTATTTTATACATTTCCTCCCCTTTCTATTTGAACTGTTTCTCTTTGGACTATAAGAGAGATTTACAGGACAATCAAACTGGGTGAACTCCATGTCTTTGAAGCAGTTTAAGTATTCCGTCTTTATCTTAAAGCATCATGCCAGTCCTGAAATTACCTGGTGAGGGATAACATGTCTGCACTGTGTCATATCCAAACCTGAGAATAGGACTGTTGACAGAAATATTGTGAGG
The DNA here is from genome assembly GCA_003416845.1 of Oplegnathus fasciatus. Lineage (NCBI taxonomy): Eukaryota > Metazoa > Chordata > Actinopteri > Centrarchiformes > Oplegnathidae > Oplegnathus > Oplegnathus fasciatus. The sequence goes on from NTHP01000217.1 coordinate 639,634, forward strand.
ATACTTTTTCTTAAATTACAAAGGCATAATCTTGGTCTCTTCCTAAATGTCTTTAAGCAGCAGTAAGAATGGGTGCTAGTGAGTGTATACACTTATAATCTTACAGCTGACTGCATCAAGAATTATCTTAAATCTTGAGGTTCTTCTTGATGTTTGACTATTGGTACTTTCTTCTATTCCGTGTTTAATCTTATGAGCCAGTGAATTTGTCACACCATCTTTTTTTTCCTATCTGTCTAGAGGTTAACCTTTAACAGATAATCAGTTTGAAGAGTCAAATAGTAAATCAGCTGTTTTCCCTCTTACACAGTAAATAGGACGCAATCTCAAAGTAATTTCAGCCTTTGTACTTTATCACCACCGCCTTAAATGACATTTCGGGACTAGCTGGTAAAGGTCACTCAGATATGCTTAATGGATGAGAAAGCATTGATACTGTAGCGATGGGCCGAGGAGCGGCTTGCTCATGCCGACAGAGAAAGCAGAGTGGAATCACGAGCATTCAGCTCTACAGCGATTGACCTCTGCTACCATCATGTGGTCATTGTGGTTACCGAACACCAGTACAAAAGCTAGAAGGCCTACAGACAGTGGCTCTATACTGACTTGTGCTTGCATTTACAGTACCAACACATCTGTTGCTGTTTGTTTGAATGTGGGGTTGCAACTAATAGGAAATAGGGAAAGTCACAGAGAGTCCAAATCAAATGTTTTGCTTTTTCCGACAAACAATCCAAAACCCAAATACGTGTAATCTAAGATAACAAAATCAGCTAATATTTTCCAACAAATAAATATTTCAGAAGCTGGAGCCATAGATTCTTTTGGCATTTAAAAAAGATTACTTAATTTTACACATTAAAGTCTCTTTACAGGTCTTGAGGAGTACTACTGCTTATGTAAAAAAAGAAGCTGTATAAAGTCTTTTGTGGCTCTGCGCTCTGATAAATTACCTCAAGTGATGTCACCTGAGTCAGCGTCAGTTTGGGCTGAAGACTACAAGTTCGAAAATGAAAAAATTTCGAGATGTGTGGTAAGTGAACTTACCAGACCTCTGTAGCCTGCCCCTCATCTCTGCTTGAGGCCAGCGGCTTGAGGCTACAGTACATTGGCCGCTATCAGCGGTGGTCAAGTTGCATTGTAGATAATGTAGGCTGCAGGTTTTGAAAAGGAAGAAGAATGCATGGAATAAAAAAGACGATATCTCCGGTTCGACGTTTTTCATCAATTTTGATGATAACAGTCTGCATGTTTCGTGTTGTAGATAAGGGAGTTATTAATAAAAAGTACAAGAGTAAGGAAGTTATGTAGTCAGTGTAATCATTGTGGTTGTGACTCCTTGTAAACACAACCTGTAATTCTTAGCTACAGCTCTTGTGACCACAGGCTACAACAGCAGAAAAGCCATTGCAAATTCACCAATGAGAAGTGAAAATCAAGAGTTGCAATAAGAAATGTAAAACGTGTTGTAGAAACAAAAATATTCAGGAAAAGACAAAGATGGGTTTATTGTAGATATTAACAATCACACACATTGGCAAGTTTCACACATTCTGTCTACATTTAAAGTGAACATTATTCCACTTTAGGCACAGCCAAAACCGCTGTAACTGGTTGATATGCATGCGCACAAATCTTGATGAAATGTTTTGTATGCTGTATAATGCCTCGGCAGCCTCAGCTTTTCAAAACATGTTGAAGCTGTGGGAAGCGTGGCCTCCACTATTTCCACTTTCATCTCTGTGGCTGGCACCTCCCATCCTGTCCAGAACTTTATGAGGTTCTTAAGCTCAGCTGGAGATGCTGTGTTAAAAAAGCAGCTCATCAGACAACACAGAATCTGCTAAAAACGCTCTGTGCTACAGTAGCTTCAAAAATATCAGTGTAACAATACTCATACGTACCGTTTTCAATAAATGTTTTCAAGTAGCCAGAAACTCGACAAACATCTACGACATCGGACTCGTCTTCATCCTCGACTTTGTAGCTCTCAGTAATGACAGTTATAGATGATGGCCATAAGATGCAATCCAAGATCATCTGAAATCACATGTAACTCGAGCTGTATTCAAAATAATATCTGATCCTCTTGGTATTTGATATTGGTGCAATTTACAGTTCAAAGGGAATGAATCTGAACTCCCTGACAATTATTGTTTATGGACTATTTTTTACTTAAAACAATAAACTTCAATTTAAAGTTTTTGTGAAGGAAAAGTAAATAGATCAATCATATTGTACGTGTCATCAAAGTTAATTTAACAGTTAACACAATTTTGTTATTTTGGGATTCAGGGGGTGCAGTAACAAATCAGAGAGAATACCTTCAGTGGGTAAGAATACAGTGGTGCTCCTTTTGGCCTATATTCACACTTTTTTGTGTTTCTCGAGAACAATAATCAATATTCCGAGGAACTACTGTTAGATATGCCTTTGCTGCTGTACCTGAGGTGGGATTTGTGCTTCTGATTCCCTGGGAAACAGGATTGGGATTACATCTCTTCTATGAATGAGAAGTGGCCATACCCCTGTCTCTTTTAAGCCTTTTCGGAACTGATTGATTTGACACCTTGTTCGCCCGAGGACCTGCAATACAGGAGACATGGTATAATGTACACGAAACAATTCATCTCCAGTCTTCTCTCTGTTGCTTTAAAATGGAAGTTAATGAAGTTAGTAGTGGAAGTTTATTAGCATAGCCAGATGTTTTGAGTGTATTCTCTGACCTCACCACAATTGTAGATCTCCACAAGCAATTATTAAATGTCTTTATATGTACATTATTTTACGATGCCAAAAAATAGCTCTTGGAAAATGTGAGACATAACCGAATGATGTCACTTGGACAGATTTAAAACAAAAAGCCACTCAGGCTTGCAATACATAGTTGAAATGTTTGGCAGCCCCCTCAAAAAGTGGCTTTATCATTCTTTGTCATTAACAGGATGGTTTGAAAGACATATGTCTGTAAACATTGATGTGGAAAATGCTTTTTGGAATACCCTTTACGCACATAGTGAAATAACGTTGTGTGTTATCTAATGACAAGGGATTCAGTGTGTTCAACACTAGGATGGAGAAATTAACATGAGTTTGTAAGCTTAAGTAGAGTAAATAGAAACATTTTGACAGTACAGCATGCAAGAGAAGCTTTTCAGACAGCCATTTCCTGTTGGTGGCATTTGGTGCTGGCAGGTCCCACAACAGGCACAGCTGATGGATGTAGTCAAATTCTTTTAATTCGGCATCTCCATCAAGCTGGGATAAAACATAATGAAAAACACGTTTTATTCATTCAGCATGCACAGAATAAATTACATTGGTTGCAGTTTTGTGATGCTGAGTTCAGCGCATGAAGTGACAGAACCTTTTAGTAGAACATAAAGGCCTCAATATTTTTCATGTTCACCATTTTCATAGTGTCACGGATGTCGAGGTCAGGGCAGTCTCGTATTGTCACAGGGGTGGTCTCCAACGAACCTCCAAAGAGAATGTGAATAATGGCCGGGCTAAGTCCTGGGAAACTCGGGCCGTGATGCAAGAAGGAATGGCCAATCATCCGGCCTGCGACGGTGAACATGTTATTGTCGAGCAGTTCATCTGAAACTGAGGGGATGAGGTGATCAGGCTCGCCTTCAAAGAGTTTGGTGATGGCCGCACTTCCTGCAACAGTAATAGGCTGAGGATTAAGAGAAGACTTAGAGCACAAGGCTATTGACTAAAAAGAAATAAATCAGAATAAATATAAATGACTTTTGAGAAGAGTATAGTCAGTATAAGCTACATAGAATGGCATTTTAGGGTTGCAAATTTTGTGCGTGTTCCTTAACCGAAGAACACAACAGAGATTAGTAATCAATTAATAATTAATAATTGATTCATTATTAATAAGATACAAAACACACATCTTTTTCTCAGACTAAGTTTTATTTAAACAATTCTAGCGGCACATTAGTTATGTGAAACATAAATTCATGAAGTGCAAACAATTTAAACAAACAGATAATAAAACAATAAGGGTGCTTTCACACCTGAGCTGTTTGGTCCATTTTAATCGAACCCTGGTGCGTTTTGTCGGATAGTCCGGTTCGTTTGGGGTGGTGTGAAAGCTCATTCGAACTCTGGTGCGGACCAAACAACCGAACTCTGGTCCGCCTGAAAACGGGGGTCTCGGTTTGCTTCCAAGT
>NTHP01000217.1:660071-670782 GCA_003416845.1 Oplegnathus fasciatus
GAGCGCACCATGAGAGGTCGCAGTGGTTCCACCAGCCAATCAGATGAGGAGATGGGGACCCCCGAGGACAGCAGTCCGGCCTCCTCTCCTGGTCCCCTGCCGCTGCCACCGATCACATTCACCATGCCAGTAATGTCCAAGGTGGCTGTTGATATGCAGGATCAAAGCCTGGACAGGGAGGCTGCGTCTACAGAGACACACACACACAGAGTCAACATGGCTACTGTGGCCCCCTTCAGCTACAGGTAAGTGGTCTGCACTCACACACAACCACACACAACTGATACAACAGTTCATTGTGAGCTCCCCATTATTGACGTTGTTGTAAAACCATTCTCTTGTCATTGTCATATGATCACTCTCTCTCCTCATAGCACTCTGTGACCCCCCTCTCTACTGACACACACACACACACACACACACACACTTTGATTCCCACTCTGGATACTAAAGATCAGCCCTAGGGGGCTGTTGTGGCCATCTCAGTCTAATTCCTCTGTATCGTTTCCAGCAATACGTGTGTGCAAGGATACACACGCACATATACACACACAATTGGTGTTTTCTGGAGCAGAGCTGATTCTTGGATTGTCCTCTTGACAGCCTCTGGGCTGNCTCAATATATTGTTCTCTCTCACACACACACAGTCTCTCATGATGTGGGATAAAAGCAAGAAAAGAGTGAATCTAATTTTGTAGGTAAAAAAATGGAGTGTTCCTGCGTCTGATGTGTGTTGTTGAGTTGCGTGTGGTGTTTTAGTTCAGTGAATCAATCCATGAAGAATGAATCAGTCAAAGCAGAAAATTATTTTCATTGAATGCACGGTGTACAATACTTGATCAGGTGAAGAATTAGAAACATTTAAGACAGGAACTTAAAGTCTTAGGCTTCTTTTTACTTTTATAATGACATTAGTGGCAGTGCTTTGTGCATTATCAGTTCATCATTATCAGATTTTCTGTTTCTTTGATTTGCGTTTATGGAAATCAATGTGACACAGCGGGGAAAGTCATCAATTTTCTTCTACTGTCACACATAGTAGCTCGTGGGTTTGATTGTAATCAGCGATATTGACATGATTTGCATGTAAAGCAACAGACGTGTGACGGCTGTGTTCATGATGTATGTACAGGGTGCGAGTGCAGGAGAGCGACTTTTCACTGGACGAACTGAGTGACTGCTCATCTGGATCCATAGAAGTCTGCTGTGATGACCTAACACCAGGTTAGATACTCACACACACACACACACACACACACACACACACACACACACACACACACATACAGCACACATCACTTTTACTTTCTCTCTGTCTCCTTTGCTGAACAAAACTTGCAGTCTAGTCCTGTCTGCCCAGTTAGCATCAGGGCGCCAAGAGGCCAAGAGCCCGTTTGGCAGGTATGGATGCCTACTTTCTGGCATCCAGACGCATTTGCTGCAGCAGAGTCATAAATGGCGTCAGGCAGGACGTGCCAGGGGCCGACCTTTGGGTCTCATTGTGGAACCTGAATAGACTCAGTGAAGACTAAGGGACAACCATTCTCTGTCTAAATGTATATTTGTCACGCTCCTACTCATCAGGCCTCAAGAGCTATGTCTGAAGTTAGGTGGTGTGATTCTGTGCGTGTCTCAGCTTGGGGCCCTGCTGACTACAGTGGTTCCTGGATGAAGAGATGGAAAAGAGAGATGGACTCAGGATGCTAAGATGAAGGAAGATGACAGGGGTGATGTGGGTCGGTAATGGGATGAAATGGGGCACTTCTCAACTCGCTGCCAGGGAGTATTATATGCACATTGATTTCAGCTTCATCCAAGAGGAGTTTGAACCCTTCCTCTCCTCACACTTTCTCTCTATCCCTCTCTCATGCACTTCTTCCTTTCTAGCTTCATTGACCTAAAAAGCCACAGTCCCAGCATGACCCCCTCCCCGTCCTTTTGAGTAATGGTTTGCTCTGTACTCACAGCCATAGTCATGCATTGGTGCGGCCAGTCTGAGTTGAGGGATGTGGACATGCTTCAGAGATATGACTTTATCAGTGGCTCAGTGAATCATTCTTTTTGATGTGGTGTCAGTTGGATAGGAGGGGATCAACCGCCTAGCTTTGAAATGTGCAGTCCAGAGTTAGTGTGTATTAAACTTTAATGGCAAAAACCTCTCGTAGCTTATACACATCTGTCAGAATATGTGCAGTGTAGTTAGAAAGTACCAGGACAGTTACTGTGCCCTGCATTTTGGATTTGAATTGAAACAATGACATTGGGTTTACAAAGCTGATTTCCAGTTTTCAGGGTGTTCCCATCATAATCCTTTATATATGTGGTTCCAAATTTTAGGGACAATGTAGCAGGACAGTGAGTTTAAACATACAGACAAAGTCAAAGGATTTGCAACTAAATATTACTTTTCTGTACCTCAAAAATTTAGAAACTACAGCAATTCCTACTTAATCAGTTGTGGATGTACAAACCCAATGTTTTTGTCTCTAGGGATGGCATTGCCGGTCTGTCGGTCAGTAAACTTTGATTTATGACCAAATACCTGCAAAACTAATGACATTTCTATCAGGCTCAGCTGTACCTTGTGTTCCGCGCTAATTAGCAAATATTAGCATGCTAACATGTGAAACTAAGATGGTGAACATTCTCCCTGCTAAATATGAGCATGTTAGCGTTGTCATTATGAGCATTCTGACGCACTAATATGCTCAGCTAAGTGCTTTGAGCATTTAGCTGTGAATGCCAAGCTTTACCATTTTCCAAAGATCAGACTGCGTTTGTTGAATCGGTTGGTTGACTAAATAAGTGGAGATGGATCACTCTGGTTTTTCTTTTGTTGTTTTAACATGGTTTTTTGAAGGCTGCCTCTGAGTGATCCCTGTCAGTCATCTACGATTTGTTGCTCGTTAGTTGTTCAAACAATATGAAAACAATGAGATACTAATTTGAAGTCTCAAACATCGCACTGATGACATCCCCAGCTCTCTGTTGTTTTTTGAGTGTTATTATTTAAATCTGTAAAATCATACAGGCCAGACCAAATTCTCGGGCTGTAGTCACCCAAAGAAAATCTTGGTCGACTGAAATTCTACCTACTCTTCAACCAAAGTCGATTGGTCGATGGGGGGGAAAAAAGTATGCGCGTTACCTCTAGATTAATTAATCGGCCACAGTGCACTGAGTGTACTCTACTTGGTAGCCTAAATGAATTATACTGTAAATAAACATAAAAAGCTATTTGCAGCATATTAAATTATTTTTAACCTAAATATTTTATACTGAAATAATAACAACAGACTCAGAGCAGACCAGCGTGCACCTGCCCATAATCATATGATTTCCGAAAAAAGAGAAAAGGTTACATTCCATTCTGTTTAACAAAATGCTGCCACTCCGACGACTTCTTTGACATAGTGTCAATTAGTTTGGAGCCGAGTAAATGTTCAGTAAGTTAGGCCTAGTCTTATAGTCTATTAAACCATATGATTATTAAAACAGAAACACATTTGTTGAGTAAAATATATTTGAATATTGTTTTTATTCATAATCAATGTTATTTCTAAGACAATATAGCCTATCACTCAAAAATAAAATGCATCAGGTATGGATATGTCCCTCCCGCCCCTGAAAATAATGGATTAAGAAGCGCTTTTCTCCTTATGAAAGTAACGCCAGCGATTGTCAGACCATTGAGAATTTGGTCGGACAAGAGCATATTGACCAACTGACCAGAAGGTGTCAGCCCCGCCAAATTCAATTTTAAACAATTTGTCTCCACAGCCGGTAGTGGACCTTGGCTATGGTACATGGAAAACATATCATATTCAGACATTTATTATTTTTATTATCTGAACATACATTACATCACAAACAGTTGCCTTGACTTTAAAGTTCTCCATTCTGTTGATCTGGCCTGTCTAAAACTGTAGCCACCAGAATAGAGCTGTTTTCAAATAAAACCTTTTAAAAGCTTTTTGGAGGTTTCAACCAGCTGGTTGTGGAAAAGGGGGATGGGAGCTCATGGTGGACCAGCCCCAGTCTTTAAAGGCCTCTGGCTGTCTTGGGACTATGGTTGTGGCCTTGTAATTGGTCCCTTGCAGGCGTTAGAAACAGAACTAAAGTGTCTTAGACTCCTCTGAAGCTGCATTTACATGGAGGGTGGGCAGACACCGTAATAACTGTAATTTAGTGAGCGGAGGAAAGGAGGGAAGGCAAAGTTTGGAGGGAAGGAAGAGAGAAAGAGTGAGAGATGAAAAGAGGAAACCTGATAAGAGGATTTTGTTTTGTGTAAGGAGGAAAGAGAACAAACAGATGGATAAAAAGACGGATATATGAATGTTGGTTAAATATTTCAAAGCTGAGGGCTCCGGTTGAAGACACCACAAAGGCCAAATCATGATGTGATTTGCTTATGGTGTCTTTAGTGACTATGGTAAAAGAGTGGTTTTGAATGTTTTCCATATGCTTACATTCACTTAGATTGCATCAGCAGTAACATAATCAGCTCTTATATCTTCTGTTCGAGACCCTAATGAAGACCTGAACATTTAATGTGACTGTAGCACCATGTGGTCTTTCAATTAGACTGCAGACCTCCTGACCTTGTTGCTCTCTGGAGAGGTGTATTTGAGCATGCGCTCATGTCTGAGCATGTGTGTGTATGTGTGCTGATGTATGCCTGTGTGACAGTACACAGATGGTGTTTGAAAGATGAATGTGATGTGGACTGTGTATCATTTTTCATCTCCCAGTGAGGGAATGGCCTGATATTCCCTACGGACACTCTCAAAGTCTGTCAGCTGTCTCTCTCCCCCTCTCTCTCTCTCACACGCGCGTGCGTGCACACACACACACACACACACACACACACACACACGTACTGTACAGAAACCTAAAAACATAGAAGAGGTCATGATTTACATCTGGTCTGAGAATTCTGTTCACTGCAAAGCATCCCACACCCACCCTCACAAATGACTAGACTGCAGTCAAATACAAGAGTCGAACAGTTGATTCAACTTTATGTTCATTTTGGAGGCTGTAGTTTGTGTCCTGTGTTTAATTTATTCAAATAAATTATAAGTATATTGCAATGTATTCATTTGCAATGGTAAGCACAAGTCAAAGTGGCACACACAGAAAATTTGGTACTTTTTATAGCCGGTGGAAATGCCTGCAAAGGCAGTAGTTCTGACTTTTTGCCTATTTTACACTCAGTGGTATTACATACTCTATGTGATTAACAGTGAGTATACAGTTGGAATACACTTAAAAGATGAGTTTATTCATTGAAAAATGTAGACCCCACGTGGGGAGCTCTCACATAGAGAAGCATATTTTGAACCCCCCTTGTGCCACTCACATTTAGAATAGTAGAAGTCTGCAAATCTTCAGTAATGAAGGTATGAAATTCAATGAATGAATGAATGAATTACAATTTATACATTTCATGCTCGCCATCCCTTTAATGCCCCTGGACAGTCGAGTGAATAGCATTTTGATAACCCCGGCCGCATGTACTCTTAGACAGTGCATAATCCTCTTTGGCCAATCTAATCAGAGAGACATATGCCGAGTTGGCATTGGACAGTGATGAGTGGTTTAGTAGCTTTGGGAAGATGATCAGACATAAGCGTGGACTAGATTATGTCCTCGCTCATCACCAGGAGTGAGGCAGTAATCACTATTTAGGGTTTAATGTCATGCCCTGATCTATATTTGACCCAAACTTTGACCTGTCAAGAGTTCGGTAGTCGGGTACCGGGACAGCTGCAGTGATGGCCCAGTTTGTTATTTTTGGGTTAGGTGGTGAATTTGATGGGGAAGACATCACGAGTGTGGGGAAAGTGAGTGTCTTAAATGTATGCACGAATGCACATAATCCATACATGAGCAGAAAGGCACACATGCATACATGTGTGAACACACTGAGCCATCCACCCGTTGTGTGGCAATGCACTAAGACAGAGCTGCCACCTCCTCCTGTCTCCTCCTCCTCTTCCTCCTCCTCTTTCCGCCCAGGGACATTTCCTTACAATGTAGGAGGCACACTGTAATGTCTGCATTAGACAGAGCGAGAGATGAAGGAAGAGAGAAAGGAGGGAGAAGGGTGAATTGAGGAATGAGTGAATGAGTGCACACACTCAAGATCCTTTTTGACCTCTGGGGTGACTCCCAACCCAGGGAGTCGAGTTATGGAGTCAGTCATGTGTGTTACCTCCCTGTGTCTCTGTAGGACCACACACACACACCCACGCACACAGGACTCTATCTATCTGTCAAATTAATAACCCATGGAGAATCAAGCACACACTCGAATATGAGCACATACTTCTAGGGTGAATATTCCTGCTGTTAATTGATTCATGCATTCATGTTGTCCTCATTATATGTCTTCATATTTTAAATTTGTATTCCCATGCTCCTCTATATCTTACTTTAACAACCGCAGTTTTTGTTTCTACCGACAGAAGCACAATTACACAAGTGAACACACTCACACACGCTGATAATATCCATTGCTGCTGTATGCACACCACGCTGTAACTAGGCAACCAGCCTCTGCAGCACAGCATTGTGGGATACCCCTGGGAAGTGTGCTGAGAATGTCAACACTGAGGCGTCTGTGAGGAAGTGTCTACAAAGAGCGATACCTTTTTTAAAACACACACAAATTCGTTCTTTTCACATAATATTCCCCTGGATGGCAGTTGGTGTTTTTCAGCTCTCAGCTGTGTGTGATTCATGATGAGTGTGTGACATTCACTCTGGGAGAGAATAGTGTTTTTGTTGGATTAAATATTTGTGCCTCCGGAATCAGGAGTTGGTATGAGTGATACACTCATACTATTATACCATGGATAGCATTTAAGTGGCTGAATTGCCCAAATGCTTAAGCCAGTGACTCATGCTGTGCATCATCAGCACTGAGTGAGACCACAAAAGAGGTGTCACTGTGAAAAAACTCCCTCTGTCATTCACACATACATTTTTGACTCACACTAGGAAGCCACACACTGTATGTATCAGATTGCCGTCTCAGTGTTTTGTGTGTAAACAGGACATTAATAGCCATGTTATTGTGTTGGTGCAGTGTGTGTGACTGTGAGTCTTCCCTTATGTATGTGTGTGTCACGGTCTGGTATTCATCCCTGTGTCCTGTGGACCCTATGCGTTAGAGTGTTAGCGGACATAAGCAAACGTAGCAGGAGTGGCGAGGCGGTGAGGCAGGATATCCCCTCTCTGTCTTACAGGCTTCCTCTGCTCCTCTGGCACACATACAGAGATCCTTCCTCACCCCGTCCTCTTCCTCCTCCTCCTCCTTCTCTCACTTTCCTCATTGCCTTGTTTTCTGCATTATAATTTCACATTCTTACATTCTTTCTCTTTTTTCCTCACTAGTACCATCCAGTAGGCATCTTTCACGGTGTCTGTTGTATCTTATTCTGACTCGCTCCCTTTTTCCTCATCTTCTATTCTCAGTCACACTCACGCTTGTCATTTTCTTCTCACTTCTCCGCCCCGTTCACGCTCGTATCATCTTTAGAACAACTTTTTTTTTTTCTTGTACTTGGACACAAAAAGGCAAAACAAGAGGAACCAAGAGGGAGTGGGTGACAACAGGGAGTGGGTGAAAGTGAGAACGCATGCCATCTGCTTAGTCGAATGGGAACCGTTCCTCTTAAAGTTTAAGCCGCTCTGATACAATTGGTTGCATCCAAAGCAGCAGTGCCTTCCTCTTCTCTTGCAGTACTTTTCCTTTCAAAGCTGGAGACCTTGTGTAACCTTGTAAACATGCATATAATGCACCACACAGTGTCTGTGTGTGTGTGTGTGTGTGTGTGTCCTATTGGCTACTTCACATGACTGCTCTGTAGAAATATAGTGGTGAATCTGTTCCTAACTGTTTAGAGATGCTAGGGCAAATATACTCATGCAAAGTACAGAGACACGCTGCCTCTCTCTGCCTGCCTGTCTGTCTGTCTGTCTGTCTCTCTCTCCTTCTATTTCACTCTGTGTTTTCAATCTAGCCATTCATCCCTGTATCTCTGTCTACCTGTCTCTCTTACCTTTACTTACCTTTGCTTAAAAGTGTCTTTATATGTCTATGGAACTGTTTCCCCGTCATCGTAGCAAATTTCCCATGGCTCTGGCCACTGTGGTCAGCCCACAAACGCGTTCACACACACACACACACACACACACACACACACACACATACACACACCTCTGTGACGCACTGAATGTGTGAGTCTGCTATGAGATGAATGTGTAGGCTAATACTGAGCACTGGCACTCATCACACTCTGAAACTGCCAGCTTCTCTGATGTCAAGCCAGATTGCTCAGGTCAGTCAGACACCCTGCACAGACAGCATGCTGTGTGTGTGGAGAGAGAGAGAGACTAAGCAGAAAGAGAGTGAGAGAATATATGTTTACATCAGCCATATATTAAAGTGATTAGACTGTGGAGCCAGAGAGACGAGTACTCGAACAAACAAGTAGCTGTGTGCTTCCAACACACACTTTACCTGTGTGTATACATGCTTTCAAGAGCACTGATGCGTGTCTTTGCCCCACATGCATTTGTGCGCCACACAGACCTGCCTTGTACACGGTCACTCTCGTTTGACTGACCTTAATCCCTCATCAGGGAGGTATAAGAGCTGACGTACAGCACCTATTAGCTTTAAATTACATCCCTTACCCCCCTACTGGTCTGCTACCAGCCCCCAGAGCCCCCATAACTGTCACCATACAGCTCTGGCCTCAGTATGGCATAACCACCCCAACATTGGCCCTTTATTAAAGCTGGCTGTTTCTAATTAATGACTTTGGCCTTTACACAATAAAACAGCCGATGTATGTCTGTGTTTTTGTCTGCTACTGAGCTCCTGTATTACACACATTCAGTCAAGGCCAGATAGATGTTGACAAGTGTGCTGTACATGTACCCTAATGTGTGTTGTTGTCATTTTTGGGTTCAATTGGCGCCACTTTGGGCACTGTTGAAAAATCAGCCGTTTTTAAAGTACCTCTCTAATATTGAGTGTGGAATGTGAGCAAACAGGACATAGCTTGTTTTCGCTCTGGTTTAGTGTCAGTCAATTTATGCAAATGTAACAGAAAACGGGCATTACCCCAACCGCCTGCTTGTTTGAATACTACTCCAAACAGTTTGAGACCTGATAACATCACAGCTGCAGGCATTGCTGCTTGCATACAAGAGAAAGTGAAGTGCACTAACGGTAACCCATCCAAAGCATAAACACCCCACCCGTAAAGCTAGAAGACCTGTATGCGGACAGGATGCATTAATACACAAAAATAAATTCTACTCCAAACACTTTTATTGATTGTTAATGAGTAATGGTGGACTTTAAGTTCATTTTATGCTCTGTCATCATGATTAACTCTAATGGAAATACAGGCAGATGAGAAATGACGACATCATACTATTTCTGTGTCTCTGTTAATGTCCCTCTCTTATCGGATCTCCACCCAGCTCTATGTGTTACGATGAATTACAGGAATAGATTCTGTAGGTATTTGAAGCCAAGGATCCTGGTCAAACAAGGAGATGATGACCAAGTGAAACTAGGGAATGATAAAAAAGACAAAGAAGAGTCTGAGTTACTCCTGTATCCTGTGTTGATTGAGATGGGATGTCCAGAGCAATGAGATGACGTAGTTGAACGTGCCAGAGTCAACCGAGTCCCTGGATGGGAGCTTTGGCTTCTCTGAGCCTGTCTCATCAATGTGACACACTGGTAGAGACAGACCCACGCACACACACTCATACACATGCAGGGGAGGATAGACAAAAATATAGACACCAACACTCATTCACACACCCACGTGTGTGCTTGTTTTAAACCACTGAGGTGTCGTAATGGTTGTGCTGAGGGATGGATGAGACTGTGATGAATCGATACCCTACAAACTTAATGGCCTGTGCATCTATATTAACTGGAAGGGGGGATGGGTGACATACTGTAGGTCTGGAGGAAGGAAGGAAGGAAGGAAAGGAAAGGAGGAAATGATAAAAGAGCGATGGATATGAGTGGAGAGGTAATATGATGCAGGTGTGGGAGGGGTTGATGATCATTTGAGGTCTGTTGGCTACTAATTGAAGCATAATTAGTGACTGACCTATCTCATTGTGTATTAGGGACTGGTAAATGTGTGTCCTGTTCTCCTCTCCTAAGCTGATCCTGCAGTCACGGCTGTTTTTCAGATAATTTGAATCAGCTTAATCATGGGTGGGCCTCTGGTGATTAGGGCACATAAGAAAATCTGAATGTGAATGGATGAATAGAGCAGCTAATGTGATTATGAGTGATTGGATGTGCATGTGTGTGTGTGCAGGGGGTCTTTATTCTGGCTGCAATATTTGGCATCTAGGATCATTTGAGTCACATGCAGCTGAGCTCAATATACATTTCTTTCTTTCTTTCTGTTTGTCTTTCTTTTTTCTTTCTTTCTTTCTTTCTTTTTGTCTTCACTGGTGTGCAGCATAACACAGCATCTGCGGTGTGTGTTTTCGAGAGAGAGAGAGAGAGTGGATCGGCGGGTGAATCAGCCAGTGGGAGGAGAGAGAGAGACAACAAGAAAGGAGGGAAGGATAGAGGAGGAAGAAGGAGAGGGAGGGTGAATGGGCCAGCGGGGGTAGAATGAGCAAACCAGCGAGTGAGGGAGAGGTAGAGGGAGG
>NTHP01000217.1:677746-685246 GCA_003416845.1 Oplegnathus fasciatus
GTTTGCTATGTAAAGATATAGTGGAGTAATGGCGTCCTGATCAGAGCATGAAGTCACACTCCCTCTGTATGTGTTGTGTTCCAAGCTTCTCTGTTCTTTGTTTGGAAGCCGGGACGGCCGTGAGTGCATGTTAGTGCATGTGAGTCCGCACCGCGTTTATAAAGAGACGAAGAGAGCGACCTCCCACACAGAATTGTAAAAGCGAGATGGTCGAGAACAGGTCGAAGCGTTCAGCTGAAGGCATTCACAACCATCAAACTAGCTAGCGTTAGCAGGATAGCTAGCAAGCTAATACCTCCTAGCGAGCAACGCTGTGTCTGAGGGTGTGTGTCTGTGCGTCTGTGTTCGAACCCAGCACTCACCAGAGACTCCGGTTCTTTTTGTTATTTTCCTCCAGTCTTTTCCCCCTCTGCTCTGTACATTTCCCCTCCAATCAGCAGTCAATATGGACGAAGAGAAACTAATTACATTATAACACCCACAGCTGAGATTGGCACCTCCACGGCTCACTGCTGCTGACAGGTTGAGAAGCGAGAGTGAAGATAAATCCACTTTTTAATCCCAAAAGTTTAAAAAATAAACTTCTCCCGCCGGTAAATGGCTCGGATCAGAGCAGAATCCGGTGTGACTCCGGGTGTTTATTCCTCATAGAAGCTCCGGCTCTGCCCTCGGCTCTCTCCTCCAAAGGTCCCCGGTGCTTAGCAGCGGCTGAGAGAGAGCCGCTGGTCCACTCCGCCTGGTCCTCCTCACACAACACTCTGCAAAGCCCTGCGATACACGCAAATGTTTCGCTGAAGTTGAATATTTAGTATTACTATTTATTTATAGACTATTTATAGACTGTTTTGGTGAGTTTTATGTTTTTTTTCTGTTGAATGAAGTGTGTCCATTTGTGCCCATTTGTTTTGGTCTGAGATGCTGTGCTCTAATGTGACAACTACTGGTTCTGAATGTCATATATAGAACCTTTAAGTACCTCCTTTGCTTTAGGACCATATTGGATTTACAGGATTTTTTATCAATGTGATGAAGTACTTTGATATGTCAGTATTTGATTTACCAGATAACAGGTTATTTTATATACATTATAAACAGCTTCTCAATTGACATTCCAGAAATTATACAATACCTTGACACATATCAATAAATATCACAATATAAAATTAGCCTACATATACTGATTAAAGATTTTATTCATGTCAGCTGGAGCTGCAACAATTGGTCAATCAATCGATCCATCATCAGAAAATGAATCTGCAACTATTGTTGATCAAATGGTTTTGAGAAAGAATGCCAAAAATATTCTGGTTCCAGTATCTCAAATGTGTGTATTTTCTGGTTTCCTTAGTCGCCTATGATAGTAAACTGAATGTCTTTGGATTTTGGACTGTTGGTCAGACATTTGAAGCTGTCACCATGGGCTTTTTCACCTTTTTCTGACATTTTATTGATTAAAAGACTAATAGATTAGTCTAGAAAATAGTGCACTTTGCAAAATTTTAGTGGAGATACTTGCTTACTCGCTGTCATCAGTTTCTACTGTCTCACCCATCACCTTATTAACAGTGCAGGCACTGCACACAGAGTGCAGACTGTGTGTCTGACATGTGAGAGCGGAGCTGCAGCTGGGTTTAAGCACATCGTAAAATACAGTTCCACAGGAAACAACTCTCTTGAGCAAAAATACACCCAAACATTGCCACACATTATGGTCTGCCCTGGCTCGTTGCTGGGTTTATTTTGTATGTGTGTGAGTGTGTGGATGTGTGCTTGTATGGATGTGTGTGCGAGTCAGTCAGTATTTAGATCTGATTTAGATTCAAGCTGAAAGTTTTCAAGCATACACAGGAAGCACAAGAGATGTATTCTCTAGATATTTGACATTTCATGACACCACACACGCAAACAAACACACACACATCCATCAAACTAGTTGATTGTGTTTTTCCTCCAGGTGATGATTTCTGATGACAGCCTCATCTGCATACCGTGTGTGTTTATGTGTGGTGTGTGTGTGTTTTATATTGTGCTTCTCTTTATTTCTTTACTCTCAAAGCACCTCACACACATTTAATCTCCTCCAGTGGAGCGCTGCACAGAGGAATACACACACCTTCCTCTTTGTGTTTTGAAGCCTGATCAGGAGGGCTAGAGGTGAGATGTTCTTTTGGTGTTACCTTGGTGAGGTCTCGACCTTTCTTTTCTGAGAAAGTAAACTTCGCTCAAGTCATTTAAAGCTTCCTCGTCTTCCCCTCTAAGCGGATAGCGCTCTGACTTCTAAGCAGATAGGGCTGTGGTTAAGGAGATATGGCGAGTGTGTTTATGTGTGTTTGTGTTTGGGTCAACGTTCAGAGCCAGGTTTTGAGGGGGTGGAGATCTGGGCTGAGAGGATAAGAAAGAGCAGTTTGAAGGTTTTAACTCTGTACTAAAGAGGATCCAGAATCTATTTGTAATATTTTCATCTGTCTGTCCACATGTCTGCAACTGTGTCTGAGTGTGTGTTGCTCATCCTCTCTGTGTCTGTTATAGAATCTACTCTTACATAAGGGTTCCCAATTTTAAATGGATTTCAACACATTCAGCTGCCCCAAACCACCACTGACTCCCTCTCAATATCTTCTCTTTCTCACACGAGCATTGACACCAATCGTTCTGTCATGGAAAGATCGCTGCGGCATTTATTGCATTTGAACCAGCAACTGTTCAAATTAAGTGTACACAGATGCAGTGTTGTGCTCTGATAGGCTCATTAACCATTCACATCCCATATCAGATATGATCTTCAAGGGCTCTAATATCCTGTTGTGACATCCGGGTGAAGCGGATGAACTTTAGTGCATGTGTGGTTGTGCGTATGTGTGTGCAAGTGCGTGGATGCATATTTGGGCGCATTAGCGTGTGTTTGTTCGTCCTGTCCAGATGTGCAGGAATGGCTGTATGTTGTAATGCTTCCTGTTTTGCAAACTGTCTGAGGTCAGTAGAGGGCTGTGATGCTAGGCTGAGTGGAGACAGAGGGCAGAAAGAAAGAAGACAAGGAATATTATACTGAATGGTCATGTCAAACAAAATACAAAATAATGAACCATTGTAGTAGCTTAGCAGGTTCATATACATTGTGACAGGTGTGGCTTATCACATGCTCTACCTTTGTTTCACCTTTCCATTTTTTTTGCCACCATGCCGTAAAGAAACTTAAACAATAGCAGATACCACAAAGGTTTTACTAGCATCCTGTTTGTGTGATTCTTGTATGTCACTTGTCGAGAATGCTGTAATGATTGTCTTTGTCGCAGGCAAACAGCCACTTTGTGGAAGTGTATGACTATTTTAAAGACTTACACACATCGCTGGAGGTAGACATTTTATCTTTATGGAGTACCAGTGATGCTCAACCACACATCTATCATGCGATAAGGGCACTGTAGCCCGAGGAGTGTTACAGTGACACTAACATATGTGCACACACGTGGACAGGACAGGGACAAATGAAGTCCGGAGGGAAGGAAGGAAAGAATAGAAACAGGAGCCATTATTCAAACCTTAATTCATATTCTGCAAAACTGAAGCTCTTGCTGGTAAAGACACGCACTCACGTGCGGGCAGATGCATGAACACGCATTTATAGTGCTACACAGAAACACACTGTCAAAGACGGATGCAATGTTACCACACAAACACATACAGTACGCACACAATGGCAGACTACTCCTGCAAGGACAGAGCCATTAGTGTGTCTTTGGGGAGTTTCTTTCTAATGGAGAGGAGAGTCAAGTGACCCAAGAGAGGAAACCAAGTGGACAGCAGTTTGGCTCTCTTATGTTTTTCGATTACTCTGTCTGCTACCCAAGCAGCCATCAGACATCCACATCATGAAGCACACTCTTTCTACTTCCTCTACTTTTAAGGGATAAGGCTGGCAATATTTTCTATTTTTCTTATTGTCAACAAATCCCTTCAAAAGACCAAAACTAAAAAATGAATTTCTCCCACCAACAAGTATTGCCTGTGTAGCTAATGCCTGATATAGCTTATTTCTCTGTGCCACAGATGTCCGTTGTTGTCCAAAGACTATTAAAAACACATAAATGAGTCACACTGTTGCACTGGGCAACATGTTCGTCTTGGTGACATGTTCATTCTTTATAGATATAGTCAGGCACACTGGCTTTCTTTTTTTTAGTCAATCCTATGTACATCATCCTGCTGCTGAAAAGACTCACTCATGTACTAAACGAGTATTAATCCTAAGCTGACAATAGTCCCCAACGAACTCATTTTATTGTTATGGATATTTTAGGAGATTACCTAGCCTTTATAGAAAAAGAAACAATATATTTGTGATTATATATTTACATTTTATATATACTATATCTGCCTAAGCTTTGCTGTCTTAAGGATTCAAAACCAAGCCCCTTTAGGTTGCTGCCATATTCAAAGGCCAGCAATTCTATTTAATGGGTTTGTGACACAATAAGACACAAAAAGGCAGGGCTTCTCTTTATTGCCATTGTATATTTATGTTGTCTTGCCATCTGTACTCTTGTTGTGGTGTAGTAGGCAGAATATGCCAAACTAAAATGCTCTCTTTCTTTCATCCTTTACACCTCTAACTTTTTATTTATTTTGCTTCTTTGAAGTCCTCCTGTCTTTTTGTTCTGTCTGAGAGCAGACTTGGATTAGGGTGCAGAGATTGTCCTGCACATGCAGTACATGCATGCACTTACAATAACACTCTCACTCTAACTTGCTGACTCTCATTTCAAGAGTCTGAGTGGGCCATTATGAAAGGCTCCTCAGCCAGTTTCACGGCCTCTTCAGAGCTGGAGTGTGTTTTCACAAGTGTATCGAGAAGAGGCAGGTGGAGCGAACTGTCCCAACACATACATGCACATGCACACACGCACTTCTACACACACACAGAGTTTAAATCAGATCAGTGTAATTCATCTGCACCCCTGGGGAGCTGCCAGAGCTGACAGGGATATTTGCATCCCTAATTCCCCTGCCACCACTACACCCCCTCCCCATGCCAGCTGGGACCACCAGGGCCAGGGCAGAGGCAGGACAGGAAGTCTTTTACAGACAGGCACTCACACACATACACACAGGCACATACACAATCATGCAGACCGTATCTAATCAATTTGACGCCGATGTTAAACAAAGCTCACGTTTAGGGTAATTAAAATCGCCCAATTAAAGCCTGCGCATGTGTGCCTGAGTGTGTGTCAGACTTTGTCTGTGTTTGCATATTTTAGGGGTTCTTTGTTCCCACTAAACCTTTGTTTGAACAGATTACACAATTTTTACATTTTAAAGCTGAAAAGTGGCTCTTTTATAGCTTGAATTTCCATACCATGCATCACTGCCTTTCATGTGAGCACCTCCAGCAGAACAAAGCAGTTCTATTTTTGTATATAGTTTTTGTTATGAAACATTTGCACCGTGTGTGAACGTGCGTGTCTGTGTGTGTGAGCGGCAGAAGGTTGGATCACAGCGATTTCATCATCTCTCCACTGAGCTGCATGTCCCCAGGGCTGCCTAATCAATTGTCTATGTGGCCATTCTCTTTAGGAGAAATCAATCCAGCTTTATAAGTCAGATCTGGTGTAAGTGTTTCTCAGTGTGTTAGTGAGTATGTGCATGTACATATGTGTGTATGTGAGCACAGTGTTTAGTCTGCAGCTGTTGTTGAGATTGACACCTCTGGCAGCTCATGACTTGCCCTCCTCGCTCATTAGAATGGCCTCTCCCCTTTCACCTCCTCACTAGCCAGCTGGACTAATTCATATGAGGGGTTGATGTGAATGGGGTGTGTTTGTGCGTATGTGGGGGGGGTTGTGTGGTTTCAGGGTCATATGTGTTAGTAGATTTCTTCACTATATAAAATATGTTGCTCCGAAGGGAATTTATTTTGAATATTCAAGATAACAAGACAAAAAGTCTACAGCCATGCTAACGTCTCTTTGAAGCTATATTGAGGTACAGCTTGCTTGCTTTGAGCTAAATGCTACTGCCAGCATGCTAACATGCATTAACATTAATGTTTACCATGTTCACCATCTTAGTTTAGCGTGTTAGCATGCTAACATCTGCTAATGAGCACAAAACACAAAGTACAACTGTGGAGTGTTAATAGTTTTGCAGGTAATTGGTCATAAACCAAAGTTAAGGGATCACCAAAGTTGTTACAATTCATCCTTAAGGGGACACGAACGTGTGACCAATTTCCATACGTGGAAATACGTGGTGGCGCTAGAGGAAATGTCAGGGGATCAACAAAGTCATTAGGATTCATTGGACCATGAATGTTTTTATAAAAGTTCATGACAATCCATCCAATAGTTTTTGAGATACTTCAGTTTAGACCAAAGTGGTGGACCACAACAGTTGGACCCTGATTACCATCAGTTTTTGTTAACAGTTCCATCTTGCAATTTTTTAAAGCAAATTGTTGACATGTGCAAACATGAAATCCAGGTGAAAATCAGCAACTGAGCTACACATTTAGAAAATCTGGTGAGAATATTTAAACTTGATATGAATATTTTAAGAAAAATGATGAACCCTAGATGTAGTGTGTTTGTTTGACAAGAACAAGTTTGTATCACAGCCATGGTTGTAAAAGTACAGTTTTAGTTTATATTTTCGTCTTACCCTGTCCCGCAGTTAGACTTAATCTCTTACTGTGCTCATTTGGGAGTCAGCTGGCCAGTTCTAATGGTCTATTGAACTGAACCTCAGGGGTGAACAGCCTGTCCCATATCTTACCGCTATAACTCTTTTATCACCATCCCCCCATCACACATAAATACACATCAGAGAGTAGGAGAGAGAGCAAGGGTCAAGGTCATGTGATGCAGCTTAGGTGCCCTGATTGGCTTACTTTCTATGTGAGACTATATGTGACTTTCCTGGTTCTCACTCATAGGTCTGATCCCACACTACCTATGAGCTTGCAGCCCAGAAAGTCTATGATAGTAGCAACAACAGTGGGAGCAGGACCCATCTGAAGCTCTCACATCGACTTGTTTTGAAATTAAAACTGTAAATTGAAACAAGTTCCTGAGCATTAATACAGGGTGTCTGTATCACTAAGGGGTTGAGCCACTTTGGTGGTGTTCTTTGATTGCATCCAGTTTTCCAACTCCCTGGAGGGGGATGTCTGAACACACTCGCGTATGAATCAGCGTTCTGGCTGGATGGCCCAGCATGACTCTACGTAGCCCAATCTGAGCAGATTACAACATATTAGGAAAGGGTGAGACAAATGCCAACGTGTCCCCTGGTGGGTTTAAATGAGAAAGGCTTTTGGTTTATTCTGCTGTGGAGAGGGAGAGGGGCAAAAGGGCACAGTGCAATTAGCGGGCACCAGGGCACTGTGTGAGAATGGTTGGAGAGGAGGGAGAGAGGGATCCAGACAGACAGATAAAGTAGAGTGAGGCCTGTATGGTCTTAAAGGTCTCCTCCATTGTTTTGTCTGTCAGACTGCCATCATAT
>NTHP01000217.1:687746-689884 GCA_003416845.1 Oplegnathus fasciatus
GGTAACACCCAGTCAGACGTTCCCCTCCGGATCAGCCACACCTCTCGTATCCAACTCATCGAAACACTGGACGACTCGGATCCGGCCCTCCTGAAGGGAGATTACCTCAGCAACAGCGACCTCAGCAGGAAGAGCCCAAACGAGGATGATGAAGATGATGATGACATTGATGATCTGGGGAATGGGTAAGTTGTGTTGTTTTTTATTTGAAAATGATGTGTTGTTACCCACGCTTCATTAACTTGAGCAACATGGAGAAAATTTTATGACCTCATGACGCTGCAGTCTGCAGGAACCAGGACGCTTGTGTCTCATTAATGATCTTAGCATTGCTTGAGAGGTGAATCCTGCCACCTGCCAACTGTTACAACCCGACAGCTGCAGTCAGGCCTGTAGTTAGTGGTTTACCAGCACAACAAAGCCTTGATCAGACCCTCTGTAATGCATCACAAGCCCCCCTCATAGTGTCTGCCTTGACACTGGCAGCTGTAGCCCCCCTGGTGCAGCTGGCTCTGCCATAGTCAGAAAACAGCCCTCTGGCAGAGTCCGGGAATGATGTCACAATCATCGAGCCCCCTTGCAGAGATCATCCTGTCAAATTCAGCTGCAAGCCCGCCAGCTTTGCCAGCAGGCTTGCATGTGGAGGACCCCTCGCAGCGTTGGCTCACCAGAGCCCCCTGGCAGAGCTAGAATGCAGATGTCTTTGGAAAACTGGTAACTCATTCTGCCAGGCCAATGTGGGATCAGTCTGAGCTGTCAAAGTCAGAATGAGTTTTGTTTTGAACTAGCCATGGATTCCTTGGATCAAAAGACTTAATGTTGAGATCACATTGGAAACAAAATGTGAACTATTTCAACTTGTTTTATCAGAAATATTCATCGGCATGTTGGCTGTGTTGTGTAGTGGTTGTTACCCAGCTGGTGTATGTCTTTGAAACTTTGTTCTCTCCTATAATTGGAACATTTTCGAAGGTACTGTTTCATCACATTTTTCTGTTCACATCTGTCTCCACGCTGTTTACAGGAAAAGGGTCTCTAACCTTCATTTGTTATCTGCTATAAAATCGACCAGAGAGGAAGAATCCCAATCATGTTAATGTGAACGTGAATCTGTTTGGGTGTCTGTCTGGGTGTTATTGATGGCAATATGATGACCCAGAAAGATGTATTGTGCATTGTTTTTCTGAATCAGAGGGACAGGTCATAAGAGAGAGCATGCTGGTAGCTACTAGCGTTCAAATTGTTATTTAGCTTCCTGAGTCTCCGCCAGTCCGTCTCAGTGAGACAACACATTACCTTGTGACTCAGTCGACAAGAATTACATTAATTAATTAAGTTTCATGTGAATAGACAACTAGAAGAAGTTAAGTTTAGAGGGTCTGTCGAAGAATGACCTAAGCTGTGTTCTCTGGACTTCCTTGGTTAGTTTTGGAGAACTTGCAGCCCTTTTCCCAATATGAGACGGTATGACACAACAATTTTAACTCAGTTGCACACACAGCATCATGTTTCACTGACCAACTCTAAGCACAGTGAAGAAAAACACATTATCTCATTGTAAACTATGATTCTGGCAGTGTGTGTGTGTGTGTGTGTGTGTGTGTGTGTGTATAAAGCTGCAGAGCTCGTCCAGCCAAACTAAAAAAATTCCTCTGCTGGCCACAGCTTGACATCTCCATGGTAACCACAAAAATGCACCCCCAGTCACCAGGAAATCAATTGCAACACACTTCAGGTCCCTGTAGCGTTGCTGTGTATTATTGTGTATCTGGTCATGGCCTCCAATTAGAGGTTGCACAGGTTTATATTGTGCTTTGTGTGAGAAGGCAAAACAAAAGGCAACATTTGCTGGCAGGCTAAAGGAAAAAAGATTGAGAAAGAGAATGATACACAGACAGACAAAGAAAAAAGGAAAATGCAGCTGTTTTTATCTCTTTCTGCTTAAGATCAAATTGTGACTGAATACATTAAGATATTAAAGTAAGTGTTGGATCATGATGTCTTTATAATCTTTAAAGATGCACTAGGCGAGGGTTCAGACAAGGTGCAATATAGTGAACATGCATACAATCAAATGTAATCCAAAAAAATACCCCCTCAACAAGTCCTTTCCTTGATTGTAATGCTCAACTTTTGTT
>NTHP01000217.1:689995-744772 GCA_003416845.1 Oplegnathus fasciatus
AGATCGAGTCAGAGATGTTGATTCTGT
The DNA here is from genome assembly GCA_003416845.1 of Oplegnathus fasciatus. Lineage (NCBI taxonomy): Eukaryota > Metazoa > Chordata > Actinopteri > Centrarchiformes > Oplegnathidae > Oplegnathus > Oplegnathus fasciatus. Next base: position 690,023 of record NTHP01000217.1, read on the forward strand.
GGCTGCAGCTAATGATTATTTTCCTCATCGACTAATCTGTTGAATATTTATCCAATTAAACAAATTGTTTATTCTATAAATTGTCCAAAAATAGTCAAATATGCCCCTTCACAAAAAACCCAGAGCTCAAAGTGACGTCTTCAAGTTGTTTTACCCTACCAACACTCCAAAACCAATAGTTATTTAATTTACAATGATAGAAAACAGAGAAAAGAAGCAAATCCTGACATTTGATCAAAATTAATTTTCAACTTTTCATTTTGGCCTTTACTGAATCATTTATATGGTCATTTCGAGTCTGTAGGCTGTGGTGTGGTTCCTGCTGCAGCTTCAAACTAATATGTCTTTACCACTAGAGGGCAGGCTAGTGCTGCTGTTCCCCCTTTCCTTGCTCCTCTCCACCCCATCAACTTGAAGTAGCCCCATGCCGGATTACCCTCCCTTATCTCATAATTTATTACACATACTCATCCATTATGCATAGAGGCACCATCCCTGTCATACAGAGGTCACACTACACTACCATATTTCATCCCAGCATATATAATACATAGGATTTCCCCACATACATTATGCATCACAAACACACACATGTTCTTTGTTTGGGTTATGTAGCCCTCATCTCTTTGTTCTGTTAAATTGAGAGGAAATGGTGTTTTAAAATATTAGAGTTTGGCCATAAACATATATGGATGAGCAGGATCTGACTCATCACGGTCTCACTGTGACTCACTTGAGTTATATTATATAGGCATGAATCACTTTCACATACAAAGGTAAGTTTTCCGCGACTTTACCGTGACCTGCCTGACACACACACACACACTGAGTCAAGACCCCTTATGTCAGTCATCCCTTTCCTGTGCTTTTCTAGCCCGGGCCTCTGCTTGTCTGATGAGTACCACTTACATCTGGAACCAGACCCCTCCCGGTATCCCCCCCACACTCTCACTCGCACACGTCATTCTCACCAGGAAACAGCAGGAAGGGGGACGATGAGGAGGTCATTCCCCTGAGTGTGTGTGAACTTTAACAGTAATGAGGTGTGGTCCAATGTAGGTTATGGAATTACACTTTGGAAACTGTGAGTTTTAGAGGTTGGGACTTAAATCTGCAGGAATCAGTAATTTGTTAAGCGAACATTAATAAACCAACAATTCAAGTCAAATCTGCAGCTTTACAGTCATTTTTAAGTCTCTTGTAGTTCATTGTTTTGATTTTATGGCCCATGGTTCAGCTCAGGCTCACCTCTCTCATCAACCCTGATTCCAGCAGCAGCAGGCAGCTGTTTTCAGCAAACAAGCTCTGATAATGCTACCTTCCCAGCACCAAACGCCAGGCAAACAAAGTTGGCAAAAAGCAGCTGTAGATAATCGAGCAAGCTTAAGAGCCAGATGTTTTTCTTAGGAGTTGGTGGAGACCAAACAGACATACTAGGCCAGAAACACAGGAATCCAGTGGGATGATAATGTTGCTTCATGTCTGCTAGATGTGTAACGCTGGAATTCTGCTTCTGCAGAGATGCACGTAAACGTCTTTGCACGTAGTACATACCTGCGCATTAAGGAAGCTGATTGGTTGATCCAATTTTCTGTTGATTAGTTTTCTCTAGTTTGGCGTACATTTCAGCATAGTACTGCCGCAAATGATCTTCTAGCAGAGGATAATAAAATAGATTCCTCTTCAAGGCCCATCTGGTCCTTGTCCATTTACACTGATAAATCCAAATTCTTTCATGTTTGTTTCATGGATATAATGGTTTGTTTACGCTGTGATTGGGGTGAAATGTATTTTTGTTTCTGGATTTTGTCTACGTTTTCTTTACATTGTGGTTTCCCAAATGTGGCAGTGCTTCCTAGTGGACACGTATGTTATACCCCCAATCCATACGAGTATCGTACAAGCACAGTCGCTTACGTGCAGCCCAGAGAAGCATAATTCCAGGCAACTGGCAACTAGGCATTTATTTGAAAATGATAAACAACTTTATATGGTGATAACATGTCAGGACAGTGTGTATGACACCTTGGTTTGGAGTCCTTCTGTCCCCTAGTGGCCAAACAAACGATGAGTGATGCTTTAGATACGAATTCACAGTATATAGTCTGTATCCCTCAACAACCTCTATTGTAANCAGTAAGAATTGCAACTGTATCGCCTCATCTGTATCACAGCCTCCTAAAGGTTGGATGCCTGTGATTGATATAAACAATATAGTCCCATTTTTCATAATAGAGACAAGCGAGAAGTCCACCGTCTAGAGAAGAGTTAACGCCACAAAGCACAACAGGGTAAATGCTATGCTTTGTCATTAGCTTGTTTCTCTTGAGATTGTGAGCGTCTTAAAATACCCATGGGCAAAGATATTGTGCTCAGAAAGGGAGAGTAATGGCTCTATGTGTGTGTGATTTTATGGCAAACCTGCACAAATCATAAAGTCTTCATACAGGAGGTGCCTGAGCCTCATCTGGGCTTGATGGTCGGTATCGATTGCCATTGTTGTCGTTTGAGTGGTGATAATGGGCTCAACGTGCACATACACACGTGTAGACGATTGGATGAGCGCGTGGCTTGTTTTCTGCCCTGCTGGGCGCAGACGCTTTTGTTTCTGGATGGAGGAGCTCCCGTCCTCAGCGACCTCCCATTAGTAAACGCATGTCTCCATGGTTACGCTGCGAGACAAGCTGGTTCACTGCACTAAATGTCTGAATTATGAAAACATTTGTTTGGAGCAGGACAAACACACGCACACACACACACACACACACACACACACACACACACACACACACACACACACTAAGCTCCCTGAAGCTTTTTAGAGTCTGCTTTGATTTAGTGCTTTCTAGAAAAGCAGAAGTGGGCTGGTTGCTCTTAGTGTCAATCCAGCACAGTACAAGGAACTGAAACAGAAAGAGGAACATCCTAATGGGGAAGTAATCTGTTTTGAACACAACAGATGCCTAGAATAAGCTTTGATGTCATCAGCAGTTGCTTTCGTCTCATGCCTGCCACTTACTGTTGGTGTTATTTAAACACTGGGGGTCATTATCTGGCCCTTAACCGATGGCTATCTGACCGTATCGATGGTTAAACACTTCTAATTAGGTGTAACTCCTAGACCTTGTCATTGCCTCTAAACCTTATCTCCAGTAGGGCAGGATAGTTACTGATGGCCACACTCGTGTGTGTGTGTGTGTGTGTGTGTGTATGTAAAGAGCAGTGTTATTTCTCTCAGGTCAAGCTCAATCCTGCTGTACTCTGACCCCATCTACTGGCTGAAAAGTAGAACCTCATACACACACACACACACACACACACACACACACACACACACACACACACACACAACCTAATGCAGCCTGACACATCTGATTAATGAATTCCTCTTCCCACATCTGGATCTGATTCACGTTACAGGTGACAGATTCGCTCACTCACTCGCTCACTCACTCACTCTCTCTTTCTCTCTGTCTCTCCCTCTCACGCACACACAGACACACACACCTCCTCCTGATTTGATCCTCAGTGGACACACCCAGGGCTTCCCTCATACTAAGAGCCAGATCTTTACAGTATGACTCATACTGCGGTCCAATTACAGACCCCCTCCCAAAAAAACAGCACAGCACTCTGCCCCTAACTAGACACAGTCACAACATGGGCTGAGATCAAAATGAGCTCACATGAAATATGGCGGGGGAAAAGAAGAGAAAACAGCAATTTTTGCCTTTTTGACTGTGAGATACAGGTGAGAAAGACTCACATATAGTACATATAAACTGATGCACAAGTAATTAAATGCTTGCGTGTATAAATGTATGCATGTGTATTTGCTGTGTGCCATCAAAGCGATGCTAAGTTGAAGAGGTTAAAGGTGAAATTTGTGACTCTGGAGTGAGTTTTAAGACTGATTTCATGATTTTGGGACATAAAACGATGGATAAATAGAGAAATTTTATATTATATATCTTTTCCCACTGGTCTAAATATCTGATCACAATTGACCACTTTGATTGCTTATGTTTTCCTGTTGCATAAGTGTCTCTAGAATTTGTATCAAAAACTCTATGGGTGACTTGCCTCTCTTCTAAGTCACTTTTACCCTCATAGTGATGTTGAACTCTGAACTAGGTCCTTCGCAGTTTATTCTTGTGTCATGGATTATGCCATTTAATAGACTGCACCACTAATTTTGCATGTTTAGCCCATTTACTGCTAGTTGTTTTGCAAATCGTGCTGGAGTGTTTCAAATCCAAGCAGCCATTGGTTTCATACCATTTCCAAACGCTCTGAAAATCAAATGGCATATCCTTGAAAGCTGTGTAATGCATCACATGTCAAGTCTGCATTCATTTTTGTTGAAGTTCTGTAATTGTCTGGAGGTAACAGTGCAGACATTTCAAATAATAATAAACAATAACAAAGATCTGAAAAGCAAATTAATGCAGACTTGATATTTACTGTGAAGGATTGCACAACTCAAGCAAGTTTCAAGAGTCGGGCTGTTGATTTTTATACCATACGGAAATGAATATTTGCCTGAAAAGTAAGAAAAGACATATTACTGGAGACATATCAGAAATTCTACAGGATGCATTGGAAACATGCTGATATGGTCCTTTAAGATGAATGTGTTCATTCAATATTTTGAAAAAAATGCTTTATTTCTCCACTGAATGGTATCTCAAAAGTGTAGATTTAAATTTCTGCATCAAGATTTCTCCCTTTCTTACATTGTCTTTCTCTCTGTCTGTTTGACATTGTGTGTCACAGACGGTGCGATTCACATGAAAAGTTGATGAGTGGCAGATTGAGGTGGGGTTCGGGAGGGTGATGGGGCGTGTGTTGTTCTTGTCATCCACTACCTGCTCTTCCCTGGGCCTCTCTGGCTCTGCGCGGCGCTCCGTCGGCTCTATCTGCTCAGTGTGGCGTGTAATCAATTACTTTTCCTGTCATTATGAGGGGAACTTGACTGAGTGGAGGAGTGCGCTCTTTCTTTGTTCCAGCACGTGTGGGCAAAACACTAGAAAGAACACCCATGGAGAACACACACACACTCAGTCACACACACACACATACAGCATTTCTTTATTAACCAGGGCCTTTCACCATGGTCACATATGAACAGTCATTTGGATTTACTTTTTTTTTTTAACTTACGGACAACTTACTTACTTTGGACTTACTGTCATTCTGGTCTACATGCAGTTTGAAAGGCAACAAAAGCATGAAAGTCATACTTGCACTACAGGATAATTACATTTAGTTCCTATCTTGTAGCTGAATTTGTATTTAAATATATTGTTTATCTGCCTGGCTATTTTACTCAGGGATGATGTAACCAGCTCCAGCTGTAACAGCAGGACACCGCTGACAAACAATAATGACATTAATCTGTTTGTCTGCTAAACTGGCACAAATACACACCCACCCACACATGCACTCATATACACATATAGAGGCATACACACACAAATACACAAACACATTAAAAGATTTAACAGAGAGTAACATATGGGGCTGCAGGGGGATTTGCAGTCCTAGAAACCCCCCTGACACCTGTTCCAGTGAGAACAATGTCCTTATGTACCTTTTTTATTCTCTCTATTCTCTTTATAACCTTCTTAATTCAGTATCATTACACTACAGTACATAGTTTACTTTTAGTCCAAACAAGGAAAAAACGAATGAGAGTTTCTCGTAATTGTCAGTTCATCCGCAGTGACTTTCACTGTTGCTAAAGAAAATATTTGCTGTACTACTTTTCTTTTTGTCACTGTCCATGTTTCCCTCTGTCTGTCCTCACGCACACACATACATGTACAATCACACACATACGCTAGTGTTAATGTCCAAGCTGACTGCAGTCAATCGTTACAGGAATGCTTGACTTCTACTCTTGTCGCTCTCCATGGATATGTTTAGTTTGACTACGGGCCATTTCATTATTGTGAAACATACTGATGTTGAGCAACAAACACATGTTCTGGATTGGAGCTTGGGAACTACACGTACAACCCTCGGTCAGATTTTCCCACATTCTGCTGTGGAATGAAAGAAAAGTTTGGGAAAGTCAAGAAAGTTAACCTTTTCTCTGCTTCCTTGCTGTCTTTTCCTTGAGCTCCTACAGCATCCTACACATGTCCTATTCCCAATATGACTATACTCTCTTTCTTGAAGGCCATGTCATTCAACTTCACCCAACCAAACGCCAAAACCACTGCCACGGCTACTGTTGCCTAGATGCCCCCCCTGGTGAGGCCTGGTAAATCTCTATGGAGACGCTACGGCATAATCCCTGTTAATCCCTGGCTTCCTCTTATGGGTTGAAAAATAATAAGAGAACTCAGGGACTTGGTCAGCAGACTGCAAGGACAAGGGGGGGTGGATAGGGGGGTTATGGTGGCCATGCTATGTGTGTGGAGGACCCCCACGTAGTTCAGAGGGATGCGTTACCATGTCAACAATATGAGCGTGCAAAGGAAATAAACGGAGTGTGTGTGTGTGAGTGGACTCAGCTTCTTAACTTACAGAGGTTAAAGTGTCACGACTTCTGCCAGATGACCAATTTCACCCCATTTCCTTTAAGCAAAGAGACCAGTCCCGCTCTTCCTGGAGATGTTTACAGAGTTCACTTTATTTTATTTTCTTATGATATGATCACACCTGACCTATAGAAGAGATAAAAAGGAGGAAATGACCTGAAAAAAACAACTGATGGTGAACATGATACTAAACCAAGAAGCACAGATATAACCCATATAGACTGACATCATTCAGTCAACAAACCTTTGCTTTTAAGACTTTGGAGGAAGGCTTCATATTGAATTTGTTACTGGACTATGAAGACTACAACAAAGAAATATATATATATGTATATATATGTATATATATAGTCTACATCTAGCATATATCTAGTTTTGCCATCTTAAATCCTACTAGCTTTTTTGTAGCTCTTTACACAAATCCTAGAAAGATGCCACAGCAAAGCAAAAGTAATGAAGCTATAATAAGGCCCACTTCTTTGGTCCATACTGAAATATCTCATCAACTATTGGATGGATTTAGAAGAGATTTTGTAAAGACATTCATCCCAGAGGATGAAACCTACTGACTTTGGTGATTCTCTGCCTACCCCTGGCACCACCAGCTGGTCACATTTTTTAAATACCCATTGCAATATCTCAACATCTACTAGACGTATTGGCACAAAATTTTGTACAGACATTCGTGGTTCCCAGATGATGTAGCCTGCCGACTTTACTGATCCTCTGACTTTTTCCCTAGCCTCACACTCAGGTTCACATTTGTGGTTTTAAATGAAACGTCTCAACAGCTATTGGACTGATTGCGACGAAACATGTGACAGACACTTACATTTCCTGCAGGATGAATTGTAATAACTTTGGTGATCCCTTGACTTTTCATCTAGCGTCACCTTCAGGTCCAATTTTTTTATTTGTCCTATACTTTTGGTTTGTCACCAAATATCTGCAAAACTAATCACATTCCCATCAACCTCAGCTGCCACGGTAACACGCTAGACTATAATGGATAACATGGTAAACATTATACCGTTTAAACATCAGCATGTTAGCATTGTCATTGCAAACCACTGTGTCCAAGTACAGTCTTGCAGAGCTGCTAGCATGGCTATTGATGCTTAAGCCCTTTTTCTTTTTTTCTTTTACTATTTCCAAGGTTCAGAATAAACTTTAACGCTCAACTGTTCTTAGTGTGTTCTCTGGATTATCAAGAATAATGGGAACACTGTTTCTGGAAAGGGATGATGTTGCTGGTTAATTTTTTGAATGGGATTTTTTTTTAATGCTGTGAGTGAAATTCCATTCCATTCATCGTATTGAGGAGGCGGCAGAAATCTTTTTTCTGTTGCTTCTGTCTAATTTGGGTGAACAAACCTTTGAAAAGTGCATTTGTATTGCAGTTTTGTTCTCTTTTATCATTTTTATGTAAAACATTGTTTTCAGTGTGAAGACTACTTTTCTTGTTATTAAGAGAGAAGTTTGAGGAAATGATCAGGTTCATTCCTGAAGGTTGGTTCCCACAGTAAAGGACAGGCCCGCCCACACGCATACACACACACACACACACACACTGCAGCTAACCTTGTTCTCACTCATTCATACCCTCCTTCTACATCTATACAGCCTTTAAAGTACATGCTTAGTTCCTCTATAGGGGGTAAATGAAACTGCATGGTTAAGGACAAGCTTTTTGGGAGCTTTGGGTGGAAGCCGCCTCAACTCTACGTTACACACACGCTCACAAACACACACACACACACACACACACACACACACACACATACATACAAGATGCACACTAGAGCTGAGCCTTGGAAGGTTAACAGTGGGGTGTGACGGGGGTTTGTAATGCGCATAAGAATTAACCTTGCTTCCCTCCCATTGACTCCCACCGTGTTATTCTCTGGAGTTGTTTCGACATTAGTCACACACTTTTCTTTCTGCCCTCCCGCCATCATTCTCCCTTCCTGTTCTCCTCATTACACCATCTCTTAATCTCATCCTTTCCTGTATGCACCAATGCTCCCAACAGCTCCCTCATTATTTTCCCAGGAGACATAAGCTGAACTGGCTGCAGAAACCTGTTGAGCTATATTTGAACTCTCTAGTGTGTTGGCTGTTTTTTTTTTGTTGTTCTTCTTCTTCTTGTTCCTCTCTGTCTCTTAAAAGACAAAGCATCTTTGAAGTCAAGTTTCTGAGCAGTTCCACTTCTTATTGTCCTCAGCAGACTAAACCTCGGGAATGGCGTCCTCTCCACGCAAGAGCCTAATTAGATGCTTTTGGTGGTCCAGCCATGGAGGGTCCCTCAATTAACCACAAGAGCACATTTTCAGACTGGGACATACACTTTGATGTTCAACCCTGAGTGTGCCACTGTGAGGTCATGTTTTCAGCATTTGGGTTTTTTAAAAACCTTGGTCTGTTGTTAGTGAGCTACTAGACTGAGCATGCAGGCTGGTATACAAACTATGGTTTGACTCTTCCCCTGGGGGAGGAGGCTATTTGACAGGAAATCAGACAAAAGAATGTGTGTGTGTGTGTTGATGGATTCTTCGTACATATTCACACACGTGAGTACACATTTCAGGATTGAAATACAGGTTTGTAACTCAGTCAGTTAAAGTCTGTGTGTGTATGTGTGTGTGTATGTGAGTGTGGACAGGAAGTGAGTGAGAAAAGCAAGTGTTGTAGTGTGAAGGGACAAAAGAAAAGACATTCCAGGCTGACAGTTAGAGAGAACAGAGAAAATTTAAAGCTGATTAAGTAATTTCTATGTGTGGTAATGAGGAGGAGTATTTCAGTCTGATAAATGTGTGAGAGTGGGGTGTTTTATGTTTGTTTATATACAGTTTGTGGCTTAGCAAGTGTTGCATGTGCATCTTTGTGTCTGTGTGTGTTCCTGGTCTGATAAGGGGGATGAGGTTTCCCAGGTCGCTTGTCTCTTTCATCAGCAGAGGAGTGACAGGTTCCCAGGGTCACATGGATGACCCTGCCTGTATACTGTCATTAAACAGTTACATCACTACCTAATTATACTGGCCTACTGCACCAACACACACATGTGGATGTTGAAAACAAGCACTGTGGTCTTAGATACTGAGTGAAAAGGAGGGTACAAGTGAAAAAAGAGATACTCTTTGATGAGGAGAAGCAAATAAATAGAGAGGGAGAAGGAGGGCATGTCTGGACATGAGTCAGTGGTCAAAGTAAAAGCTGGCCAGACAGACGCAGAGCGCTGTCCAACTACCCTTTCCAGAAACTCGGATGAGAGTTGACATAAATAAAAGCAAAGGCTCACACTGACTTAAGGAGGATTGCAAGGGTGTGTGTGAATGTGGGAGTGTTTGTGTGTATGTGTGCACATAGAAACTGTTTTCCTTTCTCTTTATTAGTAACGCTAGGCAACAACGATGGCAGCGGCTCCACACACCTGCAGTTCAGCATGCCAATGAGCCAATCAGATGCCCCAACACACACACATACACACACACTGTGTGCCCACCTCGCCCTGCATGGTACGGGTGAGCAGTAGCCTGAAAAATCCCGTCTTTGTTCCCTTTGCACTTAAAAAGAGTGTGTTAATGATCTCTTTTTTCTCTCTCTGTGGGTGAGTTTTCCAATCTCTCCATTTCTACCCCTTGTCTTTTCTTTCTCCACCACTCACACCATTTTCTTTCTCCTGTCTTCACTGAAAAGACAGTGTTAATTATCTCCATCTTCCCCCTCCTCTGTCTGTCTGTCTGTCTCTCTGTCTCACCCTTCATTCATTTATTGAACAGACCCAGCAGACAGGCAGATCTATTCACCAGGGTCCACTCAGTGCTTAAAGTGTTTAAACACCACTGGATGTTGTGAGGGGGCAGAGCTCGGGGGGGGGATACATGATACCCACTCTATTCCTCTACAAGTCTCCCAATAGCCAATACACACTCTGTTACAATAGAAACACTGGAGTCATTTACCCTCCCTGCTTCATTACATCCTGATTGAGGCTTATTTTATGCCATCGTTGGTTTGGCTACTAGCCGACATTTCTTCTAGACAGTGGGCGACTGTTGAAAGACATTTATGTGTAATAAATAAAAAAAAATATAAGTTTTTTTTAATTTCAGAGATATCTATGTATTATGGGGTCCCCATAATAAAGCACATATTATTTAAAGTTTTGCTGTGATATTTAATGACCATTTTTATAATTGGACAGACGTTGAAAATATTTAAGTATATTTACTCAGGTACTGTACTTAAGTTTTAAGGTACTTTCCTTTATATGTCACTTACATATGCTCCTCTACACAGGTGAATATTGTACTTTTTTACTCAACCACATTAATCTCAACAGCTGACATCACTGCTTACATGGCAGATTAAGATTCTACACCGGACTATAACATATGATTAACTATCCAGCCATATGAAATAGTTAAAATTCCACTGGCTACAGCATTAAAATGAAAACCTATGACCCATTATTAATGATTTACTCATTTAACAGTAAGGCATCAGGTCTGCTGAATAAATGGATATTGGTTTAGATTCTCACCATCTTTTCCAGAAGTTATGGATTAAAGAGCTAAAAAAGCAAAGCAGGATATGCTGAGGGAGGATATATCCCAGCCAAATGCATTTTTCACAACCTGACAACCCAATGTTTGTTCTTACAAGTGGCTTATTACTGATATAAAGCATGAATAAATTATTAACCATTAGTAAAGCCATTAGGTACCACTTATAAACACTATGTCTGATTGGAAAGTGGTAATGCATCGGTGATAACAATCCTATCATACACTGAAATGGGCAGTCCCGAATAATGAGTACATAAACTTTTGATGCCTAAGTGCATTTTGCTGATGTATTTTTTGTGAATGCAGGGCTTTTACTTGCAGTGGAAAGTTTTTACATCGTGTTATCGATACGTTTACTTAAGTAAAGGATCTAATTACTTCTTCTACCACATATTTTAAATCAAAATGAAAATGAATGCCTTCTCTAGTCGATGACTCGGTGTCACACGGTTGAGTGGAGTCAGTGGGCTGTCTTGTGCGTTGATTAGCGATTGAAGAGTGTGAAAATGTCTTTGACATGTCGCTTTAGAGAATGCGATGATGACTGCGTTTTTCATCCTGCGGCTGAATGCGCGTTAAAGCCTCTATGCGCTTTTGGAAAAGGCACAGCTGGTCGCGATCAGTGAAACGGGGGCCGGCGGAGGAGGAATTTGGGGTGTTGCCTTTCTATCCGTGCCTCCCTCCCTTGCTCATCGCCTCCCTCCCTCCCACTGGAGTGTGTGTGTGTGTGTGTGAGAGAGAGAGTGTGTGTGTGTGTCAGAGTGGAGGCACTGCGGGAGTGGGTCAGTCAGTTAATGCTGCTGACTCTTACAGGCGGTTCCCCGGTTATCAGCGGCGGAAGGCACCGGGTGGATTCTCTCTCCCTCTCTCTTGCTTCAGAGCCGTACTACCGGGATATGCCAAACGGGAACAAAGCGGCGTAAAAGCTGGACGGTTGAAGAATGAGCGGGCGCGTGCTGAACGGGAAAATGCTGCAGCTCCCGGCTCCGCAGCGCGCGGGGAGGACAATGCACTTTCTGTCAAGGTAACGGATGAGAGCAGAGCCTGCATGTGACTGTGAACGCCGGATGAGAAACCAATTGACACGCTGGTGACATCGCCTTAAATTGTGCAAACGCGAGGTATCTGATAGTGGTGAATCGGTTATAGAAGCTCCGGCGGGGGCAGTGCGTAAAAAGCAGCAGCATGTCTCATTGATAAAACTCCAACAGCTGCATGGTGGCACGTTTCATTATTGTGACTGGCATGCGCTCAGATTAGACTGTTATAGGATCCTGTATTTCAGTCTAGACGCCGAGTAAAGAATGGGCTTTAGGTGAGCGCATAGATGAGCTATAGTCTACACAGTATATGGGCACAGACCTCAATGCGGAAAGCCATATGTTGAATCAGCACTGTCTTTTATTGTCGGTTACTGTATAGACTGTTATATGCGGCATATAAAAGACAGGATGGTGTCCCTGCCTCAGCATAAAAGGAATCTATATCAAAGGAAACACTGCAAATGATCTAATGGGAACAGTGAAGTGCTAATGGATGAGAATGCTGCATGTGGATGTGTGCGCGCATTACGTGCGTGCGCGCCTTAAGTGTGACTGTATTTTACGGTTGGGTTGACATGCCCATTGTTTTAAGCTGCGTGCGCTGACAGCTGGTTTGCCCGGTGTTTGGTGGTCAGTCAGCCGAGGCAGGTATGTGTGTGAGTGAGTGGGTGGGTGTGTTCGCATTGATCCGCTGCGGGACCCGGACCGCATTCTACCGAACGGCTGACCTACATTTTGAACGACGCCTTCACCCGGTATATGTGCTGTGATTGGGTGAACAGCAGCAAGCCTCCTCCGTATCATCTTTATGCCCACGCCGTGTGAGAATTATCTAATTGTATGTCTTAATGTGTGGGCTAATATAGGCCAGCTGATATGAGTAGGCTTTTGATGGTGACTGAGGAAATGTAGCTGCATAAAAAGACTTTCATGTATATGATATAGAAAACAGACAAGGAATGTGTTGAGAATTATTTGTAGTGATCATCATGGGGATGCTTTTTTACAGATGCATTAAGACAACATGGACAGACTGAGATGCTCTTATTGATTCAGTTTGTCTGTGTAGGAGAAGGTTTGGTGGGGGTCAGCTTTGCTCTTTTTGGTCAACTGACCCTTATAGCATCCATCGACCCTTTATGTAAACCCATTAGAGGAGAGTGGCTAGGGCATTAGACACACACAGGGGGCACACACACAACAGACACAAACATTTTAGCCATCTACCCCATTGACAGACAGACACACACACACATTTTCAGTTTTGAGTCCCAGAGCACCAACTGGGGTGTTTTTATATGTGTGTTTGGGTTGGACATGTGTGCTTAAACAGACTGGCCGTCAAAAGACTGATAAACTATATGATCGAAGCCAGAATTGGTATGAGTGAGTGTGTGAGTTTCTGCACTTGTAAGCCTATGTGTGGGTGTCAGCGTGTGCATGCACGTAATGAAACGTTAAACACGCATCATCGGCTAACCGGTTCCAGCCAACACAAAGATTTGATCAACTCTATTAGTCATATTGAAAGAAATCCAACGTCAACTTAGAGCCTGTCCCTGTGTGTGTGTGTGTGTGTGTGTGTGTGTGTGTGTGTGTTGTCATCTGAACAGTATACAGAAAGCCTGCTCAGCATGACCTACCCCTATCTAGATCCACCCCTGGTTAAAAACACAACCTCATCCAAGTAGCTCATTTGCAAGATGGTGACATCACTCATTAATGTGTGTCACACCCAGATCCCCCCAGTTTCTTTTAATTAAATAAAAATGGAGCATCGGTCACGGTGATGCAGACCAGGCTCAGGGCATAGCTGATGTCATTTAGCTGCGCATGGGAAGCGTTGGTCAGTGGGATAACAGCAGCTCTGATTGGTTGAATGCTTTAACAGCTTCCTGCCATCAGCTGCTTTGTTCGAGACCCAGCACAGTGATTAAATCTGAAATCCGTAATGTTTTTAATTAATATATCATGATTACATCCATCTGTGTGGCAGAGTGTAGTGAAACGGCACGGTCACCACACTATTGAGGAATGTTGATCAGGTTTGTCAGGCGGCACCTGTCCGCTGACAGTGCCAATGCCTTCTAAATTTTGCATTTTATTAAATAAAGTGTTTGTTATTTATGTTAACTGGTCAGTGGAGGACATTTTCACTGCACACCAGCAACAGTGAGGCAAAATACTTTCATAAATGCAACACCAGGGATGCTGTGATATGTTTTCTGTAGTTTGAAGAAAGTTAAGGATTTCAGCTTACAAACAACACTGTGTTCATCACAAACACACAAATGTTAAGAGTCTAGAGTCAAGGGCTCAGTGTCAAAGATAGATTAAGCTGTTTTGGAAACACACTTTGCTGACTCAGACACTGGTTGACTTAGAATGGTCAACGGCCTGTTCACGATGTTATCACACCCTCATGATTCATGATTCATGAACAGGACCTAATAATCTCCAGCACACAAACTTGTCCACACAAGTGCAGATAAATGTGAAAACACAAATTAGGCGTTGAAAGCTTTCAATCCACACAGGCGTGTTTTTGGATGTATTGAAAAAGATTACTGTTCACATAGAAACGGCAGATTAATACAAACATTCAAATCTGTTCGACTGCGCATGTGCAGACCACTTGATCCAGCAGCTGACCAACCAGACCACATGAAAAATGTGTCTGAAATTTTCATTTTCTGCACCCACACTGCCAACATTTTCTGATTTACTCACAAATGGCTAAAATTTTGGTGTCCAGAAACCCAGGGTCAGTGTGGATAGAAGGCCAAAATGGAGAACAACTCATGGCGTAAGTCATTTCATGCGGCCACTGACTCTTGATGTTTTGCAATTAAGCGAACAAGTTTACTTGTCCTGCCTACAAGGTCATTAGGGATACCCGAAAGCGAAACAACAGATGCTTGTAACCTGTGCTTGTAAGTCACATGCACTTTTTTTATTGTGCACACAGGAGCCTGTGTTCACAAACAGAGCTCATATTTTCATGAGGTGGTGCCCCCCCGTGGTTTAGTGAGTTTCTCTGTTACATCAAAGCCAGAGAAGGACCTACAGCCAGACAACAGTGCACCTTAACAGGCTCGCTGGGGATGAGAGGGAAAGCTTTAAGCCTAACCTCAATGACCATGAAGAATAATAACCTCAGGATGTCCTTTTAGTTTTTTAGGAAATGTTGAGTGAGTAAAAAACTCAGACAATGTCCTGCATTGAAACTTTTCTTTGAGTTAAATGGAAAGCGAGACAATTCCTACACTTTGTGCTGGGGCAATGAACTTGAGGCTGCGGATTTTGGTTTTATTGGATCCATCATTTTGTTTTTGTGTCTGTGCACTCATGCGATGGTATGCATATGTGCGTATGCATATGTCGGAGGATTAGGGAGTGGGACCCCAGAATACACTCGCTGGAATGTGAAGTGTGTGTTTTGAGCGGCCCGGGGGCAAGGAATGTCTCCCAAACTCACTGTAACAACTTTAAGTGGCATGACCAGAGTGCGTGTGTTATGAGTGACAGCAGGTGATGAGTGCGTGCTCATGCAGGGTGCGCCCCGAGGCCTGTTGGTCACCACCACATGTTTTTCACATATACGAATACACACCAAAACATACAGACACGGCGACCTGTCTGTCCCCTCCACAGCATGGGAGTAATGTGTGTGTTTTAATAGGTGTCTGCTTTATCTCAGCCAGAAGGAATGAAAGAGTATCTCTGCTCCAGTCAATGGGCCTTTCATTCTTTTTTGCTCAGGTGGTGTTTGGACAACCGTTGGCAGGTGCTCAGTGGTGTTCAAGTCAGATCTGTAGTCTCTTTGTGTAGCTTGATTTAATTTAAACAAAAGCTACGCGATCACATTTGATCGACATATTCTCACTTTGTGCTTTCTCTTTTTTCCTCTCTTTGTCTTTCTGTGTAAACATATGTACACTTTTATAACACTAAAACTGATTTACAAGATGCTGCTTGGCCTCTTATTGTAAGTATCATCAGCCCACAATCCACTGATCCACTCCAGTCAGCACATTTAACATCTCACAGCAATGTGGAAACTGACTGACTGCTGTTGTCTGTACTAATCTGGGAGATTAACACATAATCAAGTGGTGGCATTAGTTGATTAGCTGTCGTCATCAGAAAATACAGAACTGACCATAACATTGAAGACATAATTATTTTTACATGACAGTTTATTTGTATAAGGAGAGGATGCCCTCTGAAATTTTATTTACGGGTCTGTACCAGTTGTTCTGACTGAGGCATTTGGTAGCCATGTTGAGCCACTGCCCTTTTTCCCATGAACAACGGCTCACATCATGCTGACATCATAGTTCCCCCATCTGCTGTATGTGCACCAGTGTGTGTTGGAAGGACATAGTTCCCTATTGTGATGCATTTGATAGTGCTGCAAACACTGACAGCATCCTCATTACAATCACTGTAAATGAATACCATCCTGCCTCTATTACATTTCTCAGTTAATATCAGTGATTAAACTTGGGTCAGTGCAACATTTTCCCTTCCCAAAACCCAACAGGTTAGCTGTATCGTATTTCACTCTGTTTTGTTGTCGTTGACATGTCTGGAGGGAGGCCAGAGGTAATTCTACCCCAGGATCCAACCCCTGTCCTGGGCCTCTGCGTGCCGGGGTTCCCCTTGTGGGCTCCTCCCCGGTTCTTAGCCCTTGAGTTGGGGCTGGGAAGCGCTCCACACTGCACCCCAGACTGAACTACTTATGGAGGTGATTTAAAAGGCTATTCCACCTTGTCCCAGGAGTGCTGTCCCTCTTCTGCTTCCTGCTCTCTTGTAGAGAAGAAAGGGACTTTGGAAGAAAGTCAGGGTACTTTGGGGGGTCAAGGGTTATTGGGTCACATAGGAGCTCTGCTGGTCACCACCTAACACACTGAGACATTTTAATGTCTTCTGAAATCCATCACTCCAAATGCTCTTTACATTAAGAGCATAATATCACTTTGTGGTGAAATTGTTAAACAGTTTTCTCACATTCTTATTTGGCAATTCATGCTTTAATTTATGCCAGATAAGTTCAAAAGGCATTGTTTGTATTGTGACTGCATTCAAAGCCCTACGTCAGCCTTGTTTAGACTGGGGGTCAATAACCTTTAAACTTTAACCCTATTTGAGCTGTGTAAGAAGAAGACAAACGCAAAGAAGAAGAGTATGTGTCTGGTGCCTCTCAAGGAATCATCTGCACACCTCTCCCAATGTTTTCCTTTTTGGGGCTTTATAGTATGAGAGGATCAAGATGACCCAGTCAGCGTCAGGATGATCAACAGTCAAACACTTTTTGGTTCCAAGACTATTTCAGCACTCAAGTTCCTTATATGAAGCTTGGAGCCTTCCACCGTTTCAACTGTCCTGTTTAATTTCACGGGGGGGATGAAGTAGTTCAGAGCCAAGTGCCGAGCGATGTGTTGAACTCTAAGCAAACTTCGTCCGTCCGCCCTGAGAAGAGATTCAGAGATAAATTTGCTGTCTGGGGAGAGTTTCGCTAAAGCAATTTCTCTTTTTCTTAAGCTGTACAGTTTTCTCTCTGTCCATCTATCTCCACCTCCCCCACACTCAGACAAAAAGAAGGGGAAAAAAAACAAAACATTTTACTGACCAGGATTCCTGATGCCTCTGCGTGCCTTTTCAGTGCTTTAACTTTCCATCCAGAAAGCCCTAAGCGTTTCTAGAATGTGTCCCCTTCCTTTCGAGAAAAACCTGGAAAGAATGATGTACCTCAATATTCTTCTACACACAGACACACACCTTTAAAGCCAGTAATACGCAGCCTTGCTGGCTTAGCTTAACCCTCAGCGGAGCAGTGGCTTGAGCAAAGCTGCCGTTCCCACCAGCTACTAACATCACACACTTCTGACAGCTAATTCAAGCTTCCCTCCAGGGGACAATGGCAATTTAGTGCATCTCATGTATGTGTTTGTGTGTGTATACTGTATGTGTGTGTGTTTGTGTCCTAAACCCCCAGGCCATTGCTGTCAGGGATATGGCTGTCAAAGGCACAACAGGGTTTCTCCTCTGTGATGGCCATTTAGGGATGTGACCTCCTATTTCCCCTCCATGGACTCACACTCACACACACGTATACACACATACAGCACCTCTAGCTGATGCCCCTGGCCTGCTCTGATCCTGGTGGCAGATGGAATTAGCAGTAATTACGAGCTCATTAACTTCAGCCTGTTCTGTAATCCCCTGTAATGCCCAAATACTGCTGTGTGTGGTGTGTGTGTGTATGTATGTATGTGCATGTGTGTGTACAAAAGACTGTCCAAGCAGCTATCACACATTGTTCCATTCCACATCATGGAAATGGGACGGAGAGGAAATAATAAATAACGCTGAAGAGGAAATTAATTTCTCTGTTTAGTGTGTACCCAAAGGCAGGCTGCTTGCACATCCCAGTTTTTAATTGGGTCTTGTCAATGATTTACTGTAAGTGTTTAACAATACAACTCAGCAGAGAACCTGTATTGGGTAGCTAATTAAAAGCTATTTTTAATGACAGATTTGTTGCTAATTACTCTACAAGTGCCCCAAGCGCCCAGACACCAACATGGCGTCATTAAAAAGCGGTAGAATAAGTAATTTACCAGTGAGATTAAAGGTCAGCACGGCATGTAAAGCAGTGTTTCTCTGATAAGGACATACCGTGACTCCAGAGTGCAGCAGATGGCTGATAACTTTATGGAAATAAACAGCTCAAATGATATTTCTACTCAATCCGCCTTAAGTACAATCACAGACATGTAATGTATACCGTGTTCACCATAACTACAGTATTACTGTATGCAGTAGCTGGCTGTTCACGCAATGTTGTCTTTACTGCACCTTGTGTGTCAGAGTTTGAGGCTCTCAAGATATAATAAGGGTTTGGCCTGCAGAGGGAATTCTTTCATGGCCCTATATGGCACTGCAGTGATGGATAATCCTGTGCAGAAGAGTACGGCATCTTAAAAAATCAATGTGGCCTACAGAATGTTTTAAATGCTCGTCCAGCCAGGAAGAATATTTCAATAACATCTCAACCTCTCCTATTTCTACTCTCCATTTGAGTGGAAATTAATGATTTTGTAGGGACAATCTGATATACGCTTATAAGCCACCAAGGTGATTCACAGATCTATGTGTATGAGCGTGTGTGTGTTTGGTTCCTGGTGATAAGCTGCTGAAGTGGTCCAGGGACCCATATTGTTAGCCATCTGTGCACACAAACCACGTTTACCCTCTCTTTCGATCTTATCAGGTAAATGCCCCACTACACATATTTGATGTGAGCTAGTGTGCATCGTCGGCATGATTTTTCTAATAAAATTTCTGAGGCTTAAATCAACTCTACAACATTTTTTAAGACTAGGTCTCCCAGATGGTCAGTGCAGCCATGACTGTGTTGGAGAGAAGAAACACTGACAACGGGTGTGGCCGGTCATGCTTCTCTCCCCTGCGGATGAATCATTTTGTTTTGTGAGAATGTGTGTAAATGTGTGCTTACACCAGTGTCCTTGTGGGTATTTGTGAGGAAACAGTCATCCCTGTTGGGTTTACATCCTGTTTTGTGTGTCCAGACTGAAAACCTGTAGAGGATGTTGAGGCACACAGCGAGTCCTAATGTTGCTGTTGAATTTCTCATTTTCTTTTTATGGTTGACCTCTCAGTTAATCTTCTTCCACGAGATTCTGTCTGTCAGACTTTCTGAACATAATAAATAACATTGTTTATGCATTCTTACACTTGCTGTAAGGTGGAATGAGGTGTTTTTGTGGTGGGATGGTTGATGAGTCTATTTCAGGTGGTTGTTTGTTTGTGTATAGGCAGATGTGTCCTCTCAGTGTCCCTCACCCCTGACTTACAGGCCAAGTCACCCACTGTTTTCTTCCTCTTCAAGCTGATCTGAGATCTATCTGCAAATGCTGAATTATATAGACAGATACAGAAAGCACAGACTGATATATCTCACCTTACTGTCAACTCTAGCACCAGTCACAGTCACATATTTAGTCTTTAGAGAGTCTAATGACTTCAACAGCCCTTTCATGCGTGCCCCCTCCGGTTTCTGAGCCGACTGCCCAGTGCCAGTCTGGCAGTGCCCTACTTTCCATTTGCCTGAAAAGGCATCACTACAACCAGGAACCCGTCTGATTTAGCCATTTTGGGTTCTGCCATGTGACACTGTGGATTTTAATAGGAATGGAAAGTTCCTGTCCACTGTAGGACTGCAGAAACACTTTCCATGCTTTTACACAAGTGGAAGAGACTGTGTCCAAATATCACCCTGAATAAAACGTGTTTAACCCCATGAGGGTACGAAGAGTTGAACCCCTTTATTCATATCACCATTACATCTGTACTATCATTCACAAGATTTTTATATTCTGTTCCTGTATCGTTGCATCCTGTCTCCAACTAGCTAACACCTTTCTACTGTCCTCTATATTCTCATCTTATCTGCTCCAATATGGTCCTGCAGGTCTAACAGTAATTTCCTGCTAACACCTGATTGGCCATATTGCACAAGCACTGTCGCTATCTTGAAGGTGCTCTGTGGAGTCTTCTGGTAAACAAGCAAAAGTTATGTTTACATTCAGTGTTACTCATCAAAACACATTGTGTTTATCCTTGAAACGTGTCCTTCCTCAACATTTGCAAACCCAGGTATTTTGAATCCAGCATCGTTTACATCCATGTTTAGTAGTTTGTGGTTTTCTTCTTCACTGCCTTCGCTGGTACATTTCGGCATAACTTGGCCTGCCACCTGTTGATCAGTGGAATAATGTGACACCATTGGTAGGACTGTGTATCGCGCGTGCATGTGCGTCCTCGTGCATGTGCACGAGATAAACAAAACAGGGGGCCACTCATAGAAAAACAGCTCTGTAGCGCTACTAGACATTACTAAACATTCACAATCATTTCACCTTGCTGGGCTGGTAGAGTATTGAGTGATGTATAATTAGTTAACAAGATTGCTAATGACATTGTCCTCCTTGTTATTGATCTGTTGTTAAATGGCGGGCTATGCATAAGTGCACTAACATTCTCTATAATGTGCATTGACTATTGATCAGGTAATTACTTAATTGTTTTTCATTAATCGTTTCTGTGTAGGGCAGTAAGTCTGTCTCCTTCCACAATCACTGCCCATCTTCTGACCATGCAGCAAAGTCAAAAATTACTTCATTGGTTCTAAAAGTTTAATTCTACTCGCCCCAATGCAGGAGAGCTTCAGCATCACATTCCTCCAAATGGCCTCCATGCAGTTTTAACAAATGTTTGTTTAGATGGAACAGCTTATCAACCAATACTGTTAAGTCTGCTCCCTGAGGCTGGCATGACTCCAACTCCCAGCAAGCTCTGCTCCCACAAACCACAAGCAAAGCTGCTTTGTCTCTGCAGTGGCTTTTTCCCCCTCCTTCTGGATCCAGTGTATTTTTCTCACTTTCTTTCTCCCATCCCTCAACCTCAGAGAGGTCAGAGCAAGGAGAGGAGAGGAGAGGAGAGGAGAGGAGAGGAGAGGAGAGGAGAGGAGAGGAGAGAGAAGGGAGTGCAGAGCTCTCATAGTGAGCGGCAAAAAAAGACCATTCATGTTGAGATCAGAGCAATTAGCTCCATAGTCTGAATAGTGGAAGAACACAGAAGCCTGTTAATAAAAGCCGACTATTAAGCTCAGCAGCAGCTATTCAACAATTCTCTTGATAGTTTGTGAGGCTCAGTGTTTGTGTGGGTGTGCCGGTTCTCTCTGCAGCCTAAGAGGAACAAAGAAATCATGTATCTGTGAAAGGAGGATGCTGTTTATATAGACCACCACGACCTTTATTAGTCTGGAAAATTAAAATGAAATATTCCAACCATTTGAAATATTCTGCTGCTTGCGTAAACCATTCTCACTTTTTGTGAGAGATGACGAATTCCAAGTTTTCTCTGGACTCACTGCAGCTTTTCTTTTCGGAGGTTCTGTTATAATTGCATGAGTGAAGACAGAGTAGGAAACCACTTGTGTGCAGCTGGCTCAGGATGACAGAATACAGTCTGTCCATGTGGCATATTCTCAGCCCAGTCACATGCTGCATTCTGCACATGGTGACCAGAAAAAAGTCATCGGTCAGGTGGAGGTGAAGAATGAGTTTAATCAAGCGCATCTCAGATTAATTGACATTTATTGCAGCCTAAATCGAATCAACGTTGATATTCATTTTGCTCATGAAATTACAGTCATAGGGCACCATTTTTCAATTCCCTGATCCTTTCCCTCCAGCTGTGGTCTTTAGCTTGAGACCAGGTCTAAAGTCAGGCCAATGAAATGTAACATCCATAAATAGGACATACAGATGTGGTTTATGGCCATGGTTTACACACGGTACATTAAGAACATCGTACAATAATGTAATTTCATTAAACCATAATGTCATCCATTACATCTTGCATGTTGTTGACAAGCAATTCAGATTCTCCAGGATGTGTTTAAGAACTGTAGCTGGCTGGTGCTATTTTGCTTTTTAGAGGAACTGTAGGTTTGGCTAATTTAAATGAATACAAAAGTGACAGGGAAGTGGCTTGACTAAAATGGTGCTTGCCGTGAGACACGAGCTAATGTGTGAAAGGGGTGATGTAGATGAATTGGGTGCTAATATTATCCCTCAGTCTCTACAGCTGCTGCTAAAGAATTAAAGATGAGGCGGAGCGAGGAGAGATTATAACAGGAGATTTCAGAAGCTGCTGTTAATGGAAAGAAGGATAGAGCGGATTGAGGTAGAGGAGGTAAGTTGGTGGAAGTTTAGAGGGAGAGGTGAGAGACTATCCTCTTGATGGAGTGCATCATGTCGTGAGATGCTGAGGAGGTTTTCTATGTGTCATCAACAGCACTTCTCTTTCCGCTGTAGCTCTCTTTTTTTCCGTTTCAGTTCTTTCTTTTCTCCCCACGCACGCCACTTCACCCTCTTCTCTTGAGTATCCTCGTGTTTCATCGCCCTCTTTCCAAGCTTAGACTTCTTTTTATCTCACCCAGTGGAGTTGATGGGAGGACTATAGGAGGCAAAGAAGAGAGCTGGATGACATGACAGTGGATCTGGTGTAGTCGTATATTGGCAGACACTTGATTGAGGATATCAGGTTTTGGCTGGGAAATGCGAAAGTTCTTTCTTTTTAGCCAAAAACCTGACTGACTTGGACAGACAGTGTTTTACAAAAAATGCCCTTGCATGAAGCTCCAAACCTTCAGCAGATAATTTTTAAGATCTTTTGGAACTTGAATAAAGATTTCATACTCACAGAACTCAGAAGCGAGGGTCATTGAAGTCTGATTGAATATGATTTCTGCAGATCAAAGCTGAAGGCAGTCTAACTTATTGCCAAGACAGTCACACTGAAATTCACGCACATACACATAGACGAACTGTAACAATGACTCATGATGCCAGAAATTACTTTCTGACTCTGAGACATCTTTTGGTCTCATCTAGGCAGCCTTTAATGGCACTCCTCTTCATGGCCTGGTGGACTGCAGATTTTTATTGTAAAAAGCTTGTTTAATTTTTCAGAGGAATCAAAAAAAACACAATACAGAATTTCTTCTTCGTGATTAAAATGGGGTTTTTTTTTCCTATCCACTATTGAGATAATTTCACTGATAAATCAGATGAAATCCTCTGTTTTATATTTTATTCACCCATTTAGCTGGTGCTGTCCGTGATGTTTGACCCCTGACCTCGTCTCTCTCCTCTGTGGGTTCCTGTTTTCTCATCTGTCGGCTGAGTGACACCAGATCCAGCAGACACTGTGTTTGTTCTGTTTCCTATCAGATCTGAATTATTCATCAGAGAGAACATTATTATTCACAAAAGCACTATTGGGCATCACTAGTGAATAACAGGGTACGAAGAAAAGGTATAGCTTCAGGAGGTGCTGATGGTATAAAACACAGCTGTGTCTTTATCTCCCTGCAATGAGTTTGTTCAATGAGGAATGAATGACACATGCACAAGTACTGGGTCCAAATAGATCCACTCTGGATGAGTTCAAAGTTTATTAGTTCCTTTGCGCATTTTTGTACTAAGGAGTAAACAGAACTCTGATGTACAACAGGAATACAAGATCGGCTTTTATGGCAAAACAACATCCTTCTTAGAAAGTTGTTAAATCTCTAATTGAGTCTTAAAACTGCATATTTTGTTATAAAACAAATCACCTGCCAGTTGATAAGACAACTCCACATGTTTTCATTGTGAAGATTGAGTCCATCCAATCAGTTTTTAAACAATTTTGGGGTTTTTTTTCGACTTGTAACATTCATTTAAAATGAAAACTGATCCCAAGAAATGTTTTTGAAGTGTCAGATCCTACTACCTAATTTTACTAAAGTTTAGTTTTTTTCAGTGGTTTAATATGGAGACAGAAAGTGTCGCTCGGCTCTCTGGATGTGTTTGGTCCGATCTTTAATTTGCCCTTAATCCTACTCTGGCATATAGACAAGGCAGCATGACAGCCACTTCAGACATAAAATCTCGTCTGCTCTTTTTTTTGTGTCTATATATCCACAGGCTAGACAGAGAGGGCTTTCCCTTCGCCCCTCTCCCCCCGAACCCCGCCGTCAAGTCCCCCAGGGTACTGTGTGACCCACACAGGCACCCAACCGGAAGGCCCACACCGCTTTCTCTCTCTCCATCCTCCCCTGTGACACAGTATACGTGACCTCATTAGGCAATCTCCACCCTCTCAGCTTGTTTTACAGTATAGTACAATATCAGTCTAACCCATTGACCCTAATAAGAGAAAAACCCCAACCCCCTAACTTCCTAAGCATGACCTACTTAATGTACACAAGCACATGTGGATGTACACCCACATATCCAAACACACCTGTCAGATGTGCCTTTTTCTCCCCCACTCTCCCCCTTCCTCATCCCTACAAGTCATTGTGTTGAGCCAGATGACAAATTTGTTCCAGTTATTTCTTGAGGTTTATACGTGTTGATTGGTCGTATTACTGTAGATATAGTATATAGTATAGTCCAATACAGTATAATCCAAACTGAATAGCTTGAATTTTGCATAAAACAATCATATAGACAGTGGGGAAATCTATTGTTAAACAATACTGTATATAATAAACAATAGACTATTATGTAATGTAGCCATTAGATACACAATGTATTATAAAACAAAAGGCGCAACTCACCTTTTCTCAGCTGGAAAACCCATCCAAGTAAATGTTACAAGTTCAGCCACATTCACAGAGGTTTGTTGAAAGGCATTCAGGGAAATAATAATGATAACTTTGTTTGTATTTGACAATGTTCTTCACAGAAATAGAATAAGAAAACAGTAAGACTAAAACAATAAGAACACTATAATAAACATAACACTAAAGACATAAAATCAGTGCAGAAGTATGGTTAAAATGGCGAAGGGAAGGAAAGGGAGGTGAGTAATATATAATGAAATAATAAAATACTTAAAAACACAAAATGAATGAAAAGCCAGATTAAACACATTTTAACAATCCTTCTTAAACATCACAATAGCTTTGAGATTGAGGGAATTCCACAGTCAACCTCCCACTTTTAGACCGAATTGTAGGGATGGCTAGTGTAATGGAGACATTTAAAGACTAAAAGAAGAATCTTAAATCAATTCAAAAAGACTCAGGTACAAAAACTGGAGTAATGTGATCTCTCCTGATTCGGGCTAAGACAACACTGTATCATGAAATAGTTCCTGGAATGCACTGAACATCATAGATGACTGATATTCAACTGTGCCAACATTATCCGAGAATGTCATTTTGCTCTAAGTAGGACGTCTATTGATGTTATTCTTTTAGACATACAGAGGTAACCACTGTAGAAACACCCCAACCTGTTGTGAAGAGTTTCAGAACAATTGCTCTTGGGGAAAAGAAAAAAGGCTAAGCAGATGTGTGCCAAGCGGACAGACTTCATAGTCGTGGCGCACCCCCCCACCCCACCCCACACACACACACACACACACTTGTGGGCGCATTCATCAGTGTATGTTCTTCAGTGCTATTTTTGTGTGTGTGGGTTGAGATGATGTCGAGAGCGCTCCAAGTTTTAGTTTGCCAAGTGTTTGCAGTGCATGCAGTGTGAAAGTTAGGTATATAGAGCAGGCAGCGTTCTAAATGAGGTCTATGTCTATGAATATTTAATCAAAAGACAAACTGGAAGACATGGAGCCAAGCAAGCCAACCGCTGATGTAACTGAGCTGGTGGAGCTTTGATAGTTCATGCAGTATATAACCTCGAGGATATATCCTGTTAACTGTCACAGATAGTTTTGTTTTTGTCAGGTATTCTTGGGTATGAGAGCATGTGGTGATACGTGATACTTGATCGATCTTTGCAGGAAAACAGAATTAGCTTGTCTACGCCCTTGGAGTTGGAACGGAGTCGGTGTCTTGATCAAGGACACTTTCAGAAAGGTGGATGTTTGATTGCACTGGGGTTTAAACTCAGGTTTAGTTAGTTGAAGGAGACTCTACTCAACCACTTGCCAAATTTGTGCACTAAAAATAGGAGCACACCTGGATTTAACCTAATTACTGCAGTACACTAACATTTATACAGCTTTCTATTTTAATCATCATCTTTTAGCTACCTGTTTACACTTCTCTGCTCAGTTGCTAACTTATTTTCACACACTCTGACTCAATCTGCAGATATATACTGTATTTTTTTCATAAAATAGGAAATTCAGTTTCTTCAAATTAATTGATCTACTCCACAATATTTCCATGTACCCCTGGTTGGAAATCACTGCTTTAGTATATGAATATTACCTGACGCGTCTTCTTTGTCATTGTCTCTTGTAGTTGGGATGAGAGCAGTTCAATCAGCAGCGGTTTGAGCGATGGCTCGGACAACCTCAGCTCTGAAGAGTTCAACACGAGTCCCACTCTCAACTCCCTTCCTACCACTCCCATCGGCTCCCGCAGAAATTCAGCCATAGTGGTAAGTAACGCACACATGAACATTCACACAAGATACTCGCACACAGCTGTCTGACACACATGTATTAGCAGTGTGTGTTGGTTACAGTCGTATTGATTAAGCTGTTAATCCAGCGAGGTATTGATGAGGTGCTGAATGATGTGTCACTGTGCAGAAGACACACAAATACAACAGGCTGCAGGACACTGGTATCAGAGACAAAGCCTGATTTAGTATTCCACGCACACCCATAATATTTATCACATCTGCAGCGATCAAAACACACACACTGCATGTTAGACAGCTGCATTGTTCCACAAGGCTGCTTTTTGGTCTGTTGTGGGGGTTTTAGAGTTGTGTTAAGGGATGATATTTTAATTGTAATCAGGCTTATTTTGGAGGTTTTAGAGAGAAAGGTCTGACAATGATCAAATAGTGTAACCGTAACCGTAGTTGTTGGTCAGTGATCTACACCAATCCACAAAAAAACAGGCAAAATATTTCATCATTCCGAAAATGTATGCCATGTCGTTGCTGCTTTAGAGGTTGGGGACTTTTATTATACCAGTTCAGGCTCTCATTGAGTCAATAGTTTTTTCCTAGCCAGGATTTCACCCAGCTGATCCAGAGCCTGTGGTTTTGGCCCAGTTCAGTAGCATAATTAGCTTGACTGACTGGAGTTAGAAGTGTCCTGAGTGATTATGTTTGTTCTGCACAATACATTGAAGTGCGTTTATATACTGTATGTTTGCTGTTGTCTTAAAGATTTGCTGTGGGGATGGGAGGATTTGGGACTCATGACCTCAGTGCTTCTAAAATCCTGTCTACAGCTCCGCTTGAGATCCATCTGTAGCTGTATGGCTTCCAGACAGTGCATGTATGTGTGTTTTCCCTGAGTGTCTGATGTAGGTCACACCTCCGCAATGTGGTTTATGTGACTGATGTAGTGGGATTTTAGAGAGAGCGAGACGGCGAGAGACACAGGGAGTTGGAGAGCGAGAGAGGGAATCAGCGTAACCATAGCAACCAAAGCGCAGGGATGCTGAGAGTGTGGGTCTTTGTCTTCTCCCGTATACTGAAGGACAGGTCTAGAACGTGGCCATCTGCACACACACACACACACACACAGAGGGCCATCTGCAGTCCTGCATCCGGGCCAGCGAGCCGCAAGAACCGGGGCACCTCCCTCCACGCCTAGTTGCAGGAGTCATAGCAACCATTACCCCCCTATGGCATCATTACCATGGCAACTAACCATTGCATCATCATGCACCCCACATTGTCTAATACACATGGCTTCCTGTCCTCTCGCCATTCTCAGCTGATGTTTTTCTTTATCGGTTTCTCTTTGTGTCCTGAAGCCATTTCTTTGTCTCTGTTTTCTCTTCTGTATCACTCCTCCTTTTCCCTTTCTGCTCCTGTTAATTTTCATTTCCTCAAAGGCAACTCTGGCTTCACATCCGTTCCTCATCTCTCCCACATATTATATAACATACTCAACAAGGATATGAGGGTGGAGGAGAGAAGGGTAATGAAGAAAGGGGGCACGGAGAAGACATAGTTAAGAGACTGAATCAAAGGCAGAAAGTGGTGTATGTAGGTGGTACAAAAATCTAGATTTCAGCACCTAGATTTCCACATGGAGGTGGAGTATTTAAGTTAATGCACCTTGTTCTCCCAATACTGAATTTATCCATGTGTGTACGTGTGTGTCTGCCTATCTGTCTGTATATTTGTGTTGTTATCCATGTTTTGCCACGGCTATCTAGACAGATGTGTATCTCTTCCCCCCCTTGTTTCAATAATCAGGGAATGTGTGTGAGGAAATGACAATGTTTTATCAACAAGGTCTGGTCAGACAGGACACACACACATGCACACACACACACACTCACACATACCTCCTCCTCATGTGATGTGAACCTGCCCATGGGGTCTATTGGTTTTAATAAAAAAGGAATTCAGCATATGAGTCCTCATGAGAACCGCTATGTGCAGTGTCCTCAACTGGCACACACACACACACACACACACAGCTTCACATTCACACACCTCCTGATGCATTGTGTAACTGTCGGTCTCCTACAGGGGGGGAGAATAATCTGCCTCTCTGAGAACTAGTCATATCCATCCTCATGTAGACTCCAATAAACACTCAAACATACTTACACAGGGATTGTGTATTGCGTGTATTCACCACATGCACACACAGAAGACCTCGACTAAATAATGACCTCACATTTCCTCACATTTGACATTCCTCCTTATGAGATTATGTTTAAGCTGTGCTGTCTATTTTTTCTGTGTAGGTCAGTGTGCGTACAGACAGTACATATGCATGTGTGTGCTGGGCTGTTTCTTCCCTTGCTGTCTCTTTTGAAGTGTTCAAATAGAGCATACAGGAGGATTTAGGCTGGGGAGATGAGACATCAGTGAGTGTCTTTTTGGGTTGACTGGGTTAGACATGTTTTCTGCTCATAAGGCATCAAGATGAGGCAGAGTCTGAGGCTCTGTCTGAATCCACACACTTCATCAAATGCTTTTTTTCAAACTGTGACCAATGATGAACACTAAGTGCGGATCTCAAGGGATACACAACGTGTTTGCATAAATTATCCAATGAGTTGTTCCATTGGCTCATTCATCCCAGTGTCCCAAGCTAACTCTGTAACGTGGATTGTGTTAAGGGATGTCAGGAAATGAATCAGAATCAACCAAAGTGAAACTATATTTTTAAGTAATAAAAGCTTGTAGCATTGGAGTGGGGTCTGGGGGATTACATACATGGGGTACAGTTCTTAAAGTGGGCCTCAAGTTGGATTTAATTGTATTTTATTATAATTTTAGCAGTGGCACACAATAAGGCATTTCTGACCCGTACTATGCTATATGTGCTGGAGTTTTAATGTCCACAAAAACTGCAAGAAATGTCTAGAGCTCTTAACCTTACCATTTTCCGTGGGTAAAAAAAGTGTAGTTAGACAAAACAATGCCAACACAAGGTACACTTACTAGCTTTTTTCAGAGCTTTCAACCACATGTTCAGGTCTTCATCAGCCGATGGAATTGTTCAAGCCGAATAGCTGTCAGGATTTCCTCCATAGGACTTCAGCAAGGTTGTATGTTGTTTGCTATATTGGCAAGGTAAACCATGCCTATATAGCAAACAACCTACCAGAGAGGCATACAAATAATTATTGGCTCCATGTTCTGTATATAAGATCTCACACACTCACTTCTTGAACATTGGTTTGACACAACGTCTCAAAGCATGTGTCTGTCTTTCTCTTTCTAGATGCGTACGGATGCAGAGAAGAGATCTCTGGTGGAGAGTGGTCTGTCCTGGGACTCTGACGATACCAAACCCAGCCGCAAGAGCCAGGGCAGCGGCGTCTACGATACAGGAAGTCTCAAGTCCGAATCAGCCAATAAATGGAAAAAGACACGGATGCAGGGGGAGGGGCTGGAAGGAGGGAAGGGAGAACTGAAGAAACCTCAGACCCTGGGTCATGGAAATGTGTTGAAGAAAGGAAGAAACCCACCTGTGGGAGTCACCTCCCCAATCACACACACCTCTCAGAGTGGGCTGAAAGTAGCGGGTGAGTGGAGAAACACACACACACACACACATTGAAGTGTAATATATATAGCTACACTTGAAATGGTTTCATAACCTGAGCAGACTGACACATTTCTGTGGCTATCTTTTTATATTCGCTTCTTTCTGGCAGTCTCACACCCACACACAGTCACAGACACACTCTCTGTCTATGTCCCACACATTCATCCACAGCTGCAGCCCACCCTCCGGGCCTTTAGAAAGTGGTGCCATGTATCAAACACCCATCACCACCCACTCCCTTCCTGCCAGCCAACCTCACACACACAGACACACACTGACCGACAGTGTTTTTTTTTCTTCCTATTGGTCCAGCCTTTCCTATCCAAGCTTTATTTTTGTGCCGGACAGAGAGAATTTATAGCACTTAAATAAAGGCCTTGTACCCAAAACAACTGGACCAGGGACACTGTGTGTGTTTGTAATAGTGTGTGTGTGTGAGTGCAGACACGTCTGAGTTTGTGCCAGCCTTACAGAGTGTCACCCATCACACTTAACACGCACACACACTCTCACTCACGCACAAAGAGCACAATAGTGGGGATTGTGCAGCTGCCTTTTAAGCACACCATCTGTGTGCTGTTTACGTAAGCGCACACACACTTGCACACATACAGACAACCAAAACAACAGGATATTAGTCGATGTGTTGTGTGCCAGTCTAGATAGGCAGTGTCTGTGTAATCAGTCCTCTTTCTGTGGAACTGTCCTGCGTTTGCATTGCCAGCTGCTGAAATGACAGATATGCCAAACAAAGTATGTTGATCCAGCCTGTGATCTGTGTGCCAGGTTGTTATTGATGTGAACAGTATGAATCTGCTATCAAGGCTGCTCAATCACCGAGTTTAGGACTCTAATTAATCAGATGGTGAAGTCAAGTGAAAACAGACTGGAAAAGGTTGTTGTAGCTCATCAGTGTGGAGGAGCTCATGAATTTAACCAAATGAGGGGCAAACATTCTTAGATAGTTCGAGAGGTCCTTGTCGCTCATGCTTGAGATCAGTTCATTGCTGAGGTTTGGCAGGATTATGTGTGTGTGTGTGTGTCTTATTATTTTATGTGTATGTGTCTGCATGTTTGCGGCATTGTAGGAGACACAGACAGTGTGAGATCTCTGAAGGAGCACCAGGGATAGACAAGCACTTCCATACTGTATACTTATTCTATAATTGATACTGTAATATTCACTATATACTAGCCATACTGTATCGATTTAGTGTTTACGATATAAAATGGTAAGAAATAGCAAAAACACCCATCACAAGTTCCGGGAGCACAAGATAACATTGTCAAATTGCTTGTTTTTGTCTGACCAACAGTCCAAAAACCAAAGATATTCAGTGCAGCAACAATTTTGAAATTTGAAATGTTGGAACCAACAAATATTTGGTATTTTTCTTTGATAAATGACTTAAACAATTAGTTTCTCTGGCCAATTAATCGATTACCAAACCAGTCAAACAAAGACAACAGGGACCCACCCATAGAAAAACAATTCCATTGCCGTACTAGAGGTCAAAAACTTTTAATATTGTAGTTCTGTTTCTTCATATTGTAATAGCACTACTGCCTCTTCACTTTACCCTACACATACAACACCTGATGCACATCAGTCAGTCTTGGTAGAGATCATCCTGAGTTTTTTTACTTATTTTTTGATTATTGTTATTTTCTTTTTTGTCGAGTTATTCCTGATCCAAATCAAGGGTCTGAGGATAGAGGATGTTGTATGTTGTTCAGATTGTAAATCCCTCTGAGACAAATTTGTGAATTCGGGCTATAAAAAAAATTTTGACTACTGACAGCTAAGCTTAACAAGGACAAATTAAAATGTTTTTCCAAAGAATTATTAACTTTATTTTGTTTGTTTTCTGAGATGTTGGTGGAGCCTTGGAACCACAATTTGTTTTAATTTATACCAGCTGTGAATGTCACCTCTATTTCCCTTGGTGCATTGCATTATAGGACAATAGTGTCCATTAATGGTATAGTCAAACATCTGTTTTAGTAAGCAAAATGATTTAGTTTACTTATTTTTGTCACTTTTTTGGTTCAAATGCACCACAAGCCTGCTAGAATTAGTATGTAGTTCGGAAGTCGGACACAGTGAAGGTGTTCCTCATTCTGTCACCGATGAGCGAATGACTGGTCATGTATCTCTCACTCCTGTTTCCTCTCTCCACACACGGACACACACCTGCAGATACATTCAGCCACCTTTCTGCAACAAATGTTTACACACCTCACACGTACACACATATAAACACTGATACTGTATATTAACAACCATAAATATAAGCACACACATTGTTGATGATGTGATGGTTGATGGGAGATGATATCAGCAGGATGGTGGAGTCTAGGAATGAGGCGACATGTCTCCCTGGGAAACCACTGGGAGTGATAGACAGGAATATGAGAGTGGAAGGATTTCTCTGTCTGCCTGTGTGTTCAGATCTCCATTGCGGTCTCTTCTTCACACGCCGCTGTGTCAAGCTGTGAGCTCCACTGTCTCCACAGCCGGTGTCAGTAAATCAGGATTCATTTAGGTCAAAATTAATACGTACGCCTGGATTCTGTCAGTGTGTGTGTGTGTGTGTGTGTTTGCTTCTCACTGCCAACAGCGTGCGTTTCTGCAGCTTAAAATTTTCTTGGAAAGTTCAACGTTGCGGTTATACGACGGATTGAGTTTATGACTTGACATGTAAACCCAATTTTCACATTTACAAAAGAACTCCAAACGTAATGTGTTGTCAGTGTCACATTCCTATAAGATCCAATCACTGAGAACTGTGAGAGTGTGTGTGGTATATATGTCTGGCCTTATGTGTGTGTATGTGTCTTTTGCGGGTTTATAAATACCCTTAAGTGACTCCAGATGTCCCAAGGCAGCACGCCGGTGGGTCTCATTCAACAGCAGTTCTTTGACTCTGTTAATGCCTTGTATATAAACCTCCCATAACAACTCCCATTAGATACGAATTAAGAGCATGGGCTCGCACTTGTGTGGGTGGTGCATATAGTGCACATGTGTCTAATAGACTTTTTTGTCTCGTAATAACTTCCAAACAAGTCCAGTTAATTTGCCAACTGGGAAATGTACAGACGGGGACAAAATCACATAATTTTCCTTCAACCTCCGTTCCACCAAGTTATCTCACACTCCGCCCTCTTTCCCCAAAGAGGCTTCAAGAGTGGATATACTGGGTGTTTCATGCAGTTTTGTGCCCGCAGACACGCTTCATGAATGTGAACACCAGTTTTCCACGGCCACACTACACATGTTAATCTCAGCACGCTGCAGCTGTGACACGCAGACATGCACTTACTGGAAAGCCAGAGAAAACTGTTTTAGTTCATCAGGATGGAAAAGAGGAGTAACTGCATGATAACAGTGTGTGTGAGGGTGAAGCTGGCTGAGAGTCTGGTCTACACACTGTCTGTCTGCTCAGACAGGGATTTATCAGCAGGCAGTCAGAAGTCGTAGGTGTTCAGATAAGATATAATGTCCTAATATGGCTTGGTTAGTCTCACTCAGCACCAGAGACTGTTCAGGCTTTAAACTGTTCAAGCTACTCATCAGTGTTTTTTTCCCTCCTCTTTCTCTTTAGGTACAGTAAAGTCAGATGGGAAGCCAATGGATAAGTCTCGATTGGCAGTGAAGACCTCCGGCCTTCAGCGCTCCTCTTCTGATGCTGGTAAAGACCACAGAAATGGCACTGGTGCTGCTGAGCAACGTAAACCTCCGTCTGGCCTGGTCAGGCCCTCAACTGGTGGAAACTTTGGCTTCAAGAAGCCCACCACAGCTACCAGTAATGGCACAAGCAATGCCAGTACACCCACTGTGATGAGTACAGGTGGCAGCGCAACTGTGGGGAAGATTCCCAAAACGTCGGGTATTCCTGTAAAACCAGGGGCTGGTGGTGGTGGTGGACGTAAGACAAGTCTAGATGTTTCAAACAGCGACCAGACTGGCTTTCTATCTCCAAATGCCAGGACGTCTCTCCAGTATCGCTCTCTGCCTCGCCCAGCAAAGACAAGCACGCTGACTCTAACCCGGCCAAGCTCGGCTCGCCCAGTGAGCACTACCATGGACACAGGCTCCGGGCTGATCAAACCCTCCACCACAGCGCTCCAGGGCTCAAGGCTCAAAGAGCCCGCCTCAGGGCACGGTTCTGGAACAGGTTTGAGTAAGGCAGGGGGTCGTGGGATCCCAAGTCCCAGTCCTGTCAATCAGACAGACAGAGAGAAAGAGAAAGAGAGGGCCAAAGCTAAAGCTGTAGTGTCTGACTCTGAGTGTGGAGGTGGGTCTCTGAAGGGCAGCCCTGCTCAGACCCCCTCAGAGAATGGAGGGAAGCTACAGGGGCTGAGACCTCCCAGCAGTGGCAAGGGCGTGGATCTGCCCTCACCCAACACACACAGGTACCAGGGTTCAGATACTACCATAACACATATGGTGCAGTTTCCCAGTATGTTATATGCATTTGCTTCAACTTTGTCTTTGTCTTCAGGTTATCTGGGGTGCGCAGCCTGGCAAAGCCTCCATCCATGGCCCATCTTGACAAGCTGAACTCCAACAGCCTAGAGGTGGGAGTTCATGACTCCCTGCCCCCTAAGATTCCTCCCTACTCTAAACTCCAGGACCTGGCCAGTTCGATAGGCAGCTCCACTGGCTCCTGCCTGACCCCCAGCCCTGCCCCTTTACTCAATGTGAACTCTTCGGCCTGCTTCTCAAGGTCGGGGACTGGGTTGGGGCCCAGGCAGGTCTCTTCCCTTGGGGTTGAAGGGAACGGAGGGAGCACCTCTCCCCTGCTCTACCCTCGCCTGTCTGGGTTGCATCGCAGCATGGAGTCACTGTCGCTCCAGATGAGTCTGGCCCCAGAGCCCCAGGAGAGGGAGAAGGAGAATTTGGTGAGAGGCTACACCACCATAGAGCCAAGAGACAAAGATAGACAGGAAGACAGAGGCCCTCCTGCCAGCTGGAGCTCTGGAAGTAAAGTCTCATTGTCTCTCATAGACAGGTGAGATTTTATTCTGCTTAAAGATAATCTTTAATCTTCCATTTATTTTAAACCTAATCACCTCACACCGGTATTCATGCAAAGCAGACGTTTTGTTATTCATGTTTTGTAATACTGCTATGTAGCTCCACCTACTGGTGAGCTGAGGAACTGCACCAACATTATTCATTGTTCAGGGAAGGTCTTTGATACCTTATTCACTTTGTTCTGCGCTACAATCATGCACTTCCCTCCCCTTATTGAGCAGGCAGGTGGAAAGGTGATTCGGTTGGCATTTGATGACAAAATGCTGCTCATACTGGAAAAGGTGTGATGCCATTTTTTTGACAGCAGTGGCATTTATGAAGAGTGAGAAACAGCACCTCTTCACACCTACAAAGACAAGATAATAACACTCCACAAAAATTGAAACACAGATTGGTAAAGACGTCTGTGGTCTTGTCAGGATGAAACTGAAACTGAAAGATATTGTGTATTTAATATATTTTGTACTGTAAATGCTGTATCAGATGCTAAATATTGCCCAAATTATAGAATGTGGTTTAATGAGAAGGCTAAAAATCACATTTACATCATGAACTCAAAGGACAAGTAAAGGCAACCACACACACACACACACACACGCGTACACACACACACACTGAGGGGTTTCCAGGCTATTATTACTACAGGCCTATTATCAGTGTTGTACAGGCCCCTGTGACTGAAGTCATAATTACTGGCTGACACCAGCTGTCTGCCAGTCTTACTGTGCTTCTTTGTGCCTGCTGCCTGTTCTTGAGAGTTTAATAACTGGGTGCACCAGTGGTTAAATAATGACATTGTTTAATCTCCACAGTTCTCAGAGAGACAGAAACACGCTGCCAAAAAAAGGTTTAAGGTAAGTGGACACACACATACAGCTACACACACACACACACACACACACACACTTATGCACCGGGCTGTGAGGCACTGATAGTTTGACGCAATTTGGGCACAGTCCATTAATTGCACACATACAGAGATCCCAATGATAAGATCCTCAGTGAATGACAGATTGTGTTAATCCTCATCACTCCTGTCACTTGTATTCCAAAAACCCTGCTTTAATCCCCTCAAAATTGTATCTCATTGTGTCCTATCTGCACAATTTTTTTGTCTTTTCACTCATTGAAAGATGTTGGTACTGGGGGGGACCAACATTAAGCAGTCAATAGACATTCAATAAATGTGTTATAACACACTATAATGTAGTTGTCAGCAGATATAAGGTCTTTTAGTGTTTAGCAATGTAGTTGTCAGCAACTTTAACTCCTCCTGTGAAATGGTATTTAAACAGATATTAAATGACAAATATAATAGATGAATAAAATGTAAAACAGTTGTAATAATATGGAATATGTCTTCATAGGAGATGTTATAATTGTTGAAATACTGTACATCAATAAAGTCTTCAGTAACAATGATCTGCTTATAACCACATTGTAATGTTATAGAAATATTTATATGTATAGAAATGTATTACAGTCAAACATCTTGTGTGAAGGATCTACTGCATATAACTGAAATATAAATTGTATGTGTTTAAAGGATTTTTCATAACACTTCTGTCTTTCTTTTGACTTTGGCTACTTTTTTCTGTGTTCTCTGTCTGATACCTTTAAACATGATGTCCACAGACTTTAACACAAC
Source organism: Oplegnathus fasciatus (assembly GCA_003416845.1). Taxonomy (NCBI): domain Eukaryota; kingdom Metazoa; phylum Chordata; class Actinopteri; order Centrarchiformes; family Oplegnathidae; genus Oplegnathus; species Oplegnathus fasciatus. The sequence continues at coordinate 727,471 of NTHP01000217.1, forward strand.
ACTGTACATGAATTCTAATACGTAACAACAGATAACGAGTGAGAGTTTCTTTATTTGCCATTAGTGCACTAAACAACTTTTATCATTAACATCACTGACGGTGTCCTCTGTCTATGTAGTTTCAGCGGCGCCTCCCAGGTTGAGGAGGAAGGGAAGGAGAAAGGAGAGAGGAGACACTCTCATACTATTCTCAGTATGACCGACTCGCTCGCTCTTCCACTGCTGTCCTCACCCACCTCCCTGCCCCGCACCTCTAAGACCAGTATGGGTGTGTATAAACACGTGTACACACACTCGAAAGAATACAGACCAGAATAGTGCTACACTAATTATGCATTTGTTTAATTCCACATATAACATCTTTTCTGCGACCCCTCTGGTTTCTTAGTACCCAGCCCTGTCGGCGGACCTCCGAGGATGACCCGATCCAACAGCATCCCGACACACGATGCCTCTCTGGAGCTGTATGGAGCGTCTCCACTGGGCAGCACGCTGTCGCTGGCTGAACGCCCCCGCAGCATGGGAATGGTTCGGTCCGGATCCTTCAGGGACAAGGAGCCCGACGAGGGTGAGCCCACTTAACAGTTCTGATATATGTTTTGTCAATTGTTGTTGTGCAACTCCTGTTTCTGATTGAGCTTCTTATTGGTTTATTTTGTTGCTCTTAATTTTCTCTTATCAGTTCATGGGTCTGTGCTTTCCCTGGCATCCAACGCCTCGTCAAGCTACTCTTCGGTGAGTGTGGGCGGCATGCAGACTCAGGTAGCTACAACTCAGTGTGTGTGTGTGTGTGTGTGTGTTAGTGTGTGTGGATGTTTGTGTGTACCGTGATGCTTTCCTCTCCTTTCACTCTTTAAACAGTACACACTAGAGACAAGACTTTCTCCCTTGGTATGACCAATACCTTAGTCTCCTCTGCTCTCCTCTCCTCTCCTCTCCTTTTGTCTTATCTAACATCTTGACTTTTATTCCCCCTGCTTCCAAAGGCTGAGGAAAGGATTCAGGGAGAGGTAAGTGCCTTCCTTCCTGCTCTTTCTTCCTCTCTGTCTCATCTCTGTCCTTTCATCCATCACTCTCATCCACGTTGTGTGTGGGAGAACAAGTCTGTCATTCATTTCATGAACAGCATCCACTCAATTTGTCACTTGTGTAAAGTCAGCCATTGTCAGCTTTAGTAACCTTGTTTTTTTTAATGTAATGTAACAAACCTGTTTTTCCTCACAGCAAATCCGTAAGCTGAGGAGGGAGCTGGAATCGTCCCAGGAGAAGGTGTCTAACCTGACGACACAGCTGACAGCAAACGTATGTACTGTTTGTCGGCTAACTTACTGATTATTAATTAACATGACAGTTTTCTTTTGTAGTAGTCTCAAATCTCGAAGGAATTCCTTAAAGAGAATTTTCCATCACACAAATGTCCTTGGCAATGAAATTAAGGGAAAATACCTAACTTGCCTTCATTGGCAACTAATTCTAGCTTTGCATTTTTTAATTATCAAACGAACAAAACAAAAGATGGTCATGGACTGTCAACCATATAATAAAAGTGAAAATGCCAGAAAAACAGTAAAATCAACCAATCAATACTTGGGTATGAAAAAAATGTATCATAGAAATCATAAGGAGAAAAACCTTGCTCTGTGCAACCAGACAGTAATCTATTTCCATGCCCTAATTAAAGCTACAATATGCAACCATTCACCTCGAGGGAACTAAAGAATTTGAGGTAGCCCCTCCCTCCAATTTTTCACCCTAATACTTGTCACTCATCTTGATGAACTGTCCACCTCCATGACAGCTACCCTGAGGCAGAGGTAACTGATACTAATAAAGACACCACAAGTGTTGAACAAGAGCAATGTCAGTGTGCGTATTGTTCTTTTGTTTGTTACTGCTTAATGTAAAAACAAAAAAAGAATTGCCTCGTACATTAAACTTAATGCTGCTGGAGTTCTACACTCGCTTTTTTCTTCAAGTCAGTGGATCTAGACCTTTAAAGGATAAGTCTAGTGGTATTGTATTTTTTTCTTATTGTTAACAAATCCCATTAAATGACCAAACACAACAATGAATTGATCCTACTAACAAATATTGTGTGTGTATCCAGAGCCTAATATACTTTATTCCATTGCTCCATTGTTGTCAAAAAAAAACAATAAAAAACACATCAATGAACCACACCTTTGCACTTGGTGACATGTTCCGTCATTACCATGAACACACACTGTGGTTTATTTTGAGTCTGTCCCACATACACTGCCCCGCTGCCAAAAATACTCACTATTGCACCAAATTTGTGGCTGAAAATAGTCCCCATCAAATTTGCTATTTACTTTGAGTAACATTTATTAAAAGCTACAGTGCAAAGCCATTTTAGTAAAATATTTAGCCTTTTTAAAAAATTGTACTATATATTCATGACTTGTTTTTAAAGGTTTACGCCTTCAATAGGAACCAAAGGGCTTGGGGCTGAGTGCCACATACAGGGCAGCAAAGTTGGAAAGTATTGAGAAACGGACTAATGCATTGTTGTGCGTTGGTCTTTTGATTGGATTGGTTGACAATAACAAAAATATATCGCCAGCCAATCCAATCCTCTCTCTTCCCTCCTTCACAAACTCTCTACTTCTCACACAAGAAAGAGAGCGATTCAAAATCCAAGCTGTGGCATGTCAGTCATAGATCATTTCTGTGCAGTCTCAGCACATTTCTTATCCATGTGGGGCATGAATAATGCTAACCTCCTCCTGAACCTCTCCCCGAGCCACTTAGCTTCGGTACACACACACGCGCGCGCACACACACAGGCACACACAGGTGCCTTGCCCTTTCTCTCTTTCCTACAAGGTTGTTTCTGTACGACCACCCTGTCAGCATTTCCATTGGTCCAAATGCAGCAATACAGTGCAGGCATTATGCATGGCTTCATGCAGCACACATCAATCAAGTGTTTCTGTGTGTGTGTGTGTGTGTGTGTGTGTGTGTGTGTGTGTGTTTGTGTGTGTGTGTGTTTGGATAGGATAACTGTGCTGTTCTTCTGGTGGGTTAAGACATTAACACAATGGCAGCATTAAAGTGAAGAACAAGGTAGTTACACGGAAGAGACACAAAAGAGGACAACTTATTTTCAGGTCCCTGAAAGTCTTGACGATTTGGAAAACTTGACAATTTGTGGGCCTTTAAAAAATGTAGAAATTTTCTAAATAATTTATATAAAATAAAAACACATTTATTTTCTCAACCTGCTGTCATTTAGTGTTTTTATATTTTATTGTAGTGCATTACAGCTTGTCTACTGATCAACCTGTACAGCTGATCAGGAGACTTTTGTGCATTTGTGTGTTTTGGGGATCATCAGACATGCGGCTTTTCCATCATGAAACAGTTCAGTGTTTCTCCATGTAGATTACTCTATTGTAGCTGTCTCAGCCAATATGGGTAATACCACACTATGTACTGATTAGTAACTTACTGTAGTTAACAGCTTCCTTGGGGGCAGATCTACTGGATCTGTCTATCTAGGTTTGCATATGTTGCTCTAGCAGAAATTTCTTCCTTCCCTGGAATAATTAGGATGACCACCTGCTATCTTACTGTGTTATAGCTCAGCTGTCCATCATGAACCTGTTTGGCTGCATTTTTTTTTTGCTCAAACTTTAACAAATCCCATGTCTGAAAACCTGATGTTCCAGCTCAGGCTAGTCAAAAATATTTGAGCACCGGATTGCTGTACATACTGCGTATAAAACAGCTCTGCCAGCTGAGATAAACCACTGTTATTAGACTTTTTAATTATAAAAAGTCCACTTGCAGCAGCTTTATAGCCAATAATCAAACTTTATGGTCCCTTTTCCTCATTCTCATACAGGCTGTGGTAGCAGCTCTGTAGATGTGTTTAAAGAAATACATCAAATCCTCTATGACCATGCGAGGTATGCCTTTCTGGCATAGAAAATATAATCCAGATAATATTGAATAATATCAATATTCCATCACAGATAAGAATAGTGGCTGTTTTTAAAAGTAAAAGAAAATAAAGACAAAATGAAAGACAGACGGAAAAAGCGTCCAGTGTTTCTGAGTCTCAGCAGGTGAAAGAGTGAGAGAGTTGTGACCTAAGTCGTGACAGTCCGCTGCACTTGACTGACTTTGCTTCACACCTCGCAGCACTCCTTCTGCCCTCTCACCTTCAGACAGAGGGAAGGGAGACAGAGAGGGAGACACAGACAGAGAGGGAAACGCACACACAACACAGACTATAACAGAATATTCAAAGACCTGATTCCAGAGAAAACAGATGAGAAACTGTGTTGTGTTAAATCAAGATGTTAAAATATGATGAGTAACATGATGAGTGAGACCTTCAAAGGCCAAAGGGATGAAGAAGTTACATCAGTTAGTTAAATGTGTTCAGTCACAGCTGATCTAAAATATCTTGTGCAGAACAGAAAACATAGTTAGTAAGGAGAACAAAAAAAAGTTTCACTCGACTCAACGTCGTACAATCAAATTTACAGAACTCTTACTTGGTATTAATGACACAGTATAAATACACAGTATCACAGTACAACGTTTTCATGTGATATGAGCACAACTGGACCTTACATACAGTTGAGAGGTGATAGAGCGCTTAGGAAAACTAGTTGTTCTAAAGTCTTTAGAAACTCCAGCTTAGCAGGTACCAGATCATTATAAACTCTAAAACATCTGAATATCTGATCTGGCTCCTGCTGAATCGCACAAACTCGGTCCATAGATAGAAAAATAAAGTGAAGTGTGGGATCCCTCAGACATCCTCGAGGAGGTTTCAGAGAAATATTGTAATTTCACCACACTATCCTAGAAAGGATCCTACAGTAATTATCACTCCACATACAATGGTCTGTACCTACAAAGCAACAAAAATCTTCCTCTGTACTGTTGGCGGTATTAGAGTAAATTTGGTAACACTTTATTTTCCAGATCTGTAATTAAGATCTAATAATTTCCCAGAAAGGTTCCTGGAAAAAACTGTGATTAATGGCAAAATAGTTTCTTTCCTTGAAAGAAGTAGTAAATAAATAAAAGTAAATATTCATACACTATTGCTTTTTTATTGGAGGCTTTATCCCTAATTTTGTTGAATTGTATGCTTGCCTGCTGTCCACTGAGTAGAAGATTCTCAAGGTTATGCAAGCAATTAATTGGAGTTAATTAATTGAAAGTGTACAAATTTAAGACCCTATTTTCTCTATAATTAGCACCAAATTACAAAGTTCTTTCCAGGAAACTTCTAGAAAATCACAGACCCGTTAAATGAAGCATTACTGTAAAAGTCAGTACACCCAGATAATAATGTTGAGGAAACGTTAACAGGTAGTTTGTCACATTTACTTTTCTGTATTTTTTGTAACCTTCTGTTTTTTCCACATTCAGTTATTCCTGTTTTATTGTCCTTGTGCACACCAGTACAGACTGTCTCCAGGGACTCAAAAAGTTACTCTTGTGTCGTCCACCTTAAGAGGAAGCTGGCTCGGTCACCAAAGCCCCACTTCATCAGATTATTCAGCCCCAGATTAATTTGATGGAGTGCTCCTGGGTAATTTAGTTGTTCCGATGTAATTGGCAGCATGGTAGACGCTTCATTTAAGACCATATATCAGCTTTCCCTCCCACGGCGATACTTTAATTTGGCACCTGAAGGGAAAAAGGGAAGAAGATTACAAGGAGGACGAGGAATCTTCTCTTACCTGAGATCTCGATGTCCCCTTTTTGTCTTAAATAAGACATACGTATTAGTGTCATGTGTAAGTCGAGCTGCTGACAGCAAACACCTGCAGAAATGTCCCTGACTGTCACACCTCCATTAGAGCTGAGCCTCTGACCTCTGTGTGGAGGGAGGAAGCTGACAGGACAAATCTGAGTATCCTACTTTCTAGTTTTCTTATACAGGAAAGACACACCTGCATGAACACACTCTTTACAGTACATTTATGTGTGTGTTTTTCAGAGCGGCAGAACCACGCCCGAGAGCTGATGAGGGAGGCCGACCTGTCGCAGTGGGACGCTTTAGTCATCATGTCCGGAGATGGACTTCTGTTTGAGGTAAAGAGAGACATACGTTCACTTTATTCACGTCCAAACACAAACACTGTGTGGCTTTACGTTAGTGTTTGTAACATCACAAACTTCTGTCATCACCATAAACCAAAATGTTTCCTGCTGTTGTGTATCAAGTTGAGCATCATTAATTGTAAAATAATAATAAAAATGTATCAGAGACAGATGAAGTGAATTTCGATGTCTCATCACAAACCAAAGCGTTTTATGTCTTTATTAAATTCAGTCTTTGTAGTTACTGTTGTTGACATCACTGATTAATTTGATAACTGTTGAGTCTGAAATTCTCAAATATATGATACTACACTAAACAGTATGTACAGTATATAACTGTATATGTATTATTGTGGATTTAACGGCTATGAGTCATAAAATCTTTGTGCCTCTGTATACCTGTTATCAGGGCTGGTGACATTAGGAAACCGGAGTCAAATTCCTTGCATGTGTACACATACCTGGCCAATAAAGCTGATTTTGATTCTGATTCTGATTTTGAATTTCAGGACTGAATCTCACAGTAATTTTTTCGATACTTCACTTTGAGAAGTTTGGCTTCTTGTGTTAAATGAAAAATTTTTTTTTGTAGAAAAATGAGTTTATATTCATCAAAGGTTTAACACAAGCACAAGAAATTTGTCTCAAAGTTAGTCTAAAATTGTTAAAGTTATAATTTGAATGAGTAAATATCCGATTAAAAATAAGCAAACAAGACTAAGAATCTGGCCAACTTACCAATAAAAGCATTGAGGTTCGATTCAAAGCCCGTGTGTTACGTGATAGTTGTACCGGAGACTCTGTTCCTTTAGTTCCTGCTGGAAAACACTGAGTAGTTTATCTGTATTTCTGTCTGTCTGCCTGGTCAAAGCTGTAATTTCTGTGTCTGTCAGGTGATAAATGGTCTGCTGGAGAGACCAGACTGGGAGGAGGCCATCCGGACACCACTGGGCATCCTTCCTGGTGGATCGGGCAACGCCTTGGCTGCATCCATACATCACTACTCCGGGTGAGCCACATGAAGAATCCTGAATAAAACCCGACAGTTAGTTAAGATACTGTAGTGCAGTGATAACCTTTGTAGGTCTGATTGATCTTTATCTTTTATTTTTATTGTTTTGTTCATTTTCTAATCTGTCATTTTGTGTCATTTACATTACAATGATGGTCGATCTGCTCAGCACTATAAAAAATGTTGGTGTGGTTATGATATTGTCGATGAGTTGACCAAACTATTTTGATATTAAATAATTGTTTAAGTCATTTTTCAATATTTGCTTTCTAAAGAGGATTATTTTTGTCATACATGAAAGTAAATCTGAATCTCCTTTCAGCATTTTTCAGAACAAATGATTAATCATTTAAATGAGGAACAAGTGGCAGATTAAACAATAATGAGAATAATTAATTATTATAATAATCATTAGCTGCTATACTGTAGAAGTGTTGTAGCTTTTAAAAAATCTCTGCATTACTCCGTAATGACTAACCCATAACTCAGAGCTCCACAGAAACCAGTCTAACCAGTTGGGCAACATACTGATTAGTTCCAGGCTCAGCGCTGTGGTTTCATTGCACAGTTTCGTTGCGTTCATACAGTATACATACTGCATGCCGTTAAGTCCGGTTTAAATCAGATTATGCAATGGGTAGTTTCAGCCAAACAGTGTGATTGGTCCAAGATGTGCTCCAAAAATATCAGCTTATCCCCGACCAGGCAGAGCTACCTGAGGGACTGGACCAGAAACAGGAAACTAATGCAGTTCTGTCCATTTTTATTCGAGTGTGCAGAATGTAGAGTTGAAGCTTTGCAGACGAGCACATGCTGCATGTAATGGTCATAATCCCTTTGAGTCTGGTGCTTCAGTGGAGCCTGTAGTACTGATGGTGTTCAGTATCTCACAGTGTATATAAATATAATAACAGGTATATTTGCTGAAGTGTGAAACACTGTGACCAGCTCCAGACACCACTACTGTGTGAAGATGTAATGATCAATGAAAATAGATGTAGTGTTTCTTTAGTATCGATATGGTATCCTTTGTACAACCGAGCCTCAGACACACACGGCCCTGCCTTCTGGTCCCATTAATGCACTCATCTCATCTATTAATTATTAATGATTTGCTCATTTGAGTGATTGTTTGGAGTTCATTCAACCAGAACAAAGAACAGGAAGGAGAAGGTGAAGGACAGAAAGATAAGGAGGAAAGAACAAATGAACAATAACAACTGATCAGAGGTGGAGAAACTTACGCTGTGTCTGAAGTCACTCATTCACTTCTGTAACAGACACTCAGTAGTTTATTCTGCAGTGAGAAGTAAACTGACTTTTCGATCAGTCGTGAATCATCATTTTGCATCATCAATGACGGCTGTAGAGTCATACGACTGAAATTTGTACATGACATGGACACTACTTTTTTTTATGCCACTGTGGAAGTTTTGTTGTGGATAAACTTCACACTCTGACTCTGCTGTTTATTTCAAAGCTGCAGTTACTTTTCACATCAAGATTTAAACATAAACAAGACAAAGAGTCTACAGATCCTGATCTTGTAATTACGAGATAGTAACTCATAATTACGAGATAAGGTGTCTAATTTTTTTTCTTTTGTGAATGCAATGTGCTTCCGCAGAAACTTTTTTTTTGTGTGTTTTGGACAAATTGAAATTTTGACCTGATGATGGCGCTAGGTGAAATGTCAGATCATCAAAGTCATTAGCATTTATTAATTTTGTAGATGAACGTCTGTACAAAATCCCGTCTGTCCAATAGTTGTTGAAATATTTCAGTCTGTACCAAAATGATCGATCAATCGATCAATCGACCGACAGACAGACCAACATTGTCATCCATACAGCCATGCCGCTAGCATGGCTAAAGACAAAAAACAAAAACAAAACACAATAAGAGAGTTTGAGAGAGCCTAAGAGTTTCCTCAGAGGAAGAAGGAAAGAAAAAAGGCATTGACGCGTTTTATAGTATCCTTGATTTCAGCTGACACTCCTCATAGCTGACAGATGTTGTGAACCTCAGTGCCAAGACTGAATCATTATTACTTACTGGACGTTGGCCTTCTCTCTTCCCGTAGTCGAGCGTTGGTAGTCGGTGTAGTTTCATGAATCATCTTGGATTGTTCGTGTGCTGTTGTTAGTGATTCAAATACTCTGCCCTTTCTACTCTGAAGTCACCTGGTGTCACGTGGGAAATTTAAAAGTGCTGTGAGGCACTTCCTTTTTAAGCTGCTCCCACTGTTTGTAGGTCACATTAAGCTTTATCTTGCCCTTTTACTATTTTATTTATTTTGTAATCTTTATTTAAGCCTTTATGCTGCGGTTTTGGATTTATTTTTCTCAGTGGGATTCCTAACTAAATAAAGGATAAACTAGTCACAATAAAATGAAATGAAATAAAACACCTTACACTGATGGTTCTGTCTTCAGCAAAGAGCCACATTCATTCATCACTTCGACTGCATCTGCCAATCAGCTTCTCATCAAACAATGGTCCTCCAGCCAGAGCGGCAGCAACAATGAGAGGAAGGGACCAGACTCTGTATTGTTTACTCTCCTCTCACACTCCCGGGGCATCCAGAAAATCTCTCTCTCTCTCTCTCTGGTCGCTGCAGGCTGTCCTGCAGTGGCCCTGGCCAGAGTGTATTTGGTATTATTCCCGGCTGAATGTAGGGTTCACCGAGGCTACGTGGATCAAACGAGTGACGGCTAGAATGTATCTGGTATTATGCAATGCAGTGAACAGGTTCGCTGAGTGAGGGTTTAATGTGTTTGTGTACACAAACATAATGAGCATGAGCTGGAACAGCATCTGCGAGGCTGAACGCTGATGGTTTCTGAAGTGACAGGTGTGACACTTTGATGTGAGTGAGAGTCTCCCCCCCCTGGTGGTTTACTGATACTGCACAAACAGACAATACATGGACAGGGTCTGGAAATATAAGGAGCTTATTTAAGCTCAGTTGCTACTTTATTAGGTACACCTCGCTATAACTAACAGTCCTGCAATGAATCCTGCTTTCATGAAGGTTTAGTCTACCCTCATTGATATAAATGGGGTGGACAAAATAATAGAATCACCTGTCAGTATAACGCAATAAAGATTAACAAACTGCTTTAGCTAGGTGTACCTATGAGCAAATAGGTACCTTAAATCTGATTTTCAGTTTCATTCTCAGCTCTGGTGGAAGAAGTACTCCGATCATGTACTTAAAGCTGGGGTAGGAAACTTTGGCAAGAGTAAGCTAGATTTTGAAAGTATCCAACTCCCCCCCCTTCCCTTCAGGATGAATTGTAATAACTTTGATGATCCTCTGACTTCATCATCAGGTCTTAATTTCATTTTGTCCTGTACTTTGGTTTATGGTTTAGTACCTGCAAAACTAATGACATTGTTTCCTTCAGAAATTATAAAGTAGGATAAAATGGAAACGCTCAAGTAAAGCTCACGTACCTCAACACTGTACTGAAGTACTTGAGTAAATGTACTTAGTTACTGATTCTCGGGTGCAGCAGGCGGGTTGGAAATGTTATAATTTCTTGACCTTTTTACAGACGACGATTAGAAAGAATCAGAGCTGTGGAAATGTAGATGAGACTATTTGGATCGTCAGACCGGTGAATACATTCAGGATGATAAATATGGAGATATCCGCAGGGCCACTGCCAGTGAACTCCACCGAGACGTCCAGTCATCACTGTAATTGGCTGTGGGTGGTAACAGCAGGCAAATCTGTGTGAGTGTGTGTGTGTGTGTGTGTGTGTGTGTGTGTGAGGGGTGTTATCATGACCTTCCACCCCTGTCTCCATTCTCCCAGATGGGGTTGTCTTTGTTGTCTGACTGGCCTGTCATGTCTGAAGGCCCATAAGCTGATTCTGTTCCACCTCCAAGATTTGTCCCTGAGCCTCCTGGTTTGTTGAACCTCCCCCCTTGACTCCCCCTACTCCCTTCGTATCTCCATGTGCCTCCACCCTCCTCATCTACCTCCTCTCTCTCCCCTGTGTTTTTACGATCACACAATAACATCACAGTTACCCCAGTATTGTATAACACTCCTCTTATAGCTCACTCCCCAAAACACACACGAGCCTCGACCCACTTCCAAAAATATTAAGTGCACTTTCCTGTTTTTAGTTTGGTGTCTGCATTTTATTTTTGAGGTTAGATTCTTGACTGTGTCTCCTTCTGGAGGACTGGTGCAGGGCTGAAAGAATCAGTCAATTAATTGTTTATTAAGGTGGATGCTAAATGCTGTGAGAATTTGCTCTGATTTATATCAGTGTAAATTAAATATCTTCGGGTTTTGGGCTGTTGACTGAACAGAATAGGTTATTTAAAGACATGACCTTGGGCACGATGGGCATTTTTAACTATTTTCTGACATTTTCATTAACTGAAAGATCAATCGATAATGAAAATAATCATTAGTTGAAGCCCTAAACTGGTGCCCACTTTGGATCTGGTGAACTAAATGGGCACAACCTTTGACCATTTAATTAGAACTGCTGCTGCCTTAAAAACAAGCTGGAAGCTGTAAACACAACCTGTCACACATTCAAGTGCATTTGGTCGGAAATATTGACTGAAAGCGCCCTGAAGTGGAAGCAGTTCTGTGGTGGCTGTTGTTTTGTTTTAGAACTCAAGCTTCACTTACAGAAGCTACTTTGTGTTGTTGCAGCAGAATAAACAAAAACATCAGGTATTTATAATTATTGGTATTATTTAACATTTTCGATATGATGTCTAAGTTTTGGTATCAAAACATTACTTTTTTTTTCATTTAAGAAAACAATCTTTCCACAAAGTCCATTTAGTAGCTTCCTGAGCTTTTGATCACATCACATGATCTTCATCAGCAGATGTAGTTGTTCTAGTTGTCAGGGAATTGTAGGTGTTCAAATTAAAAAAAATTTCTGAGCACTTTAATGACTTCTGTGATCAGAAAAAATGGAAGTTTGAACGTCTATATGGGAAACTGCGTCTGCTGATGAAGATCATGTGACATAATGGAAAGGTCCAGAACAGCTAAATGGATCTTGTGGTGAGACCGTTTTCTGAACTGTTGTTTCCTTCGTCTGTTAACCCGCTCAAACAAAAATGCTGAACTTATAATAAATAAATAAATAATATTTTCGTTTACAGATGGAGAGATATTGATATGTGATGGAAGAATAAATAAACAAGTCTGTGTTCACTGCCAGCTTTTCATACTTGACACTCTTTGATCAGCATTTAGTATTGAAGTTTGATTCTCTGCCGTATTTATTAATTAATCAACCAGTTGTTTCATCATTTTTACCAGCTGTTGTTTGACAACACATCTCATCAACTTACCCTTCTTTCTATTTAGCAGTTATTTAACAAAGGAGTCTGTTGAAATACATTATCTCTCGAACAAAAGAGACTTGGCCAACATGGCAGCATGAAGTTACTGTAGCACACAAAACACGCACATAAAGACATAATTTACAGCGTTCACACAGAGCACCTGAAAGAGAAAACCTTGACAATTTAATTCTTGATGAAACGTATTTTGAATGCCTGATATGAAGGCGATTCAAACACTTTAAGGCAGCATGAGTTGATCTCTTGTTAGACGAAATCCAGCTCTTCCTGTTGTGACTGACTCTCCTCTCTCCTCCTTCGTTCCTCCAGAGCCTCGCCAGTGTCCAGTGAGGAGCTCCTGGTCAGCTGTGGCTTCCTGCTCTGTAAAGGACTCGTGTCCCGTATGGACCTGGTCTCCATCCATCTCACCTCCAGCCCTCGTCTCTTCTCCTTCCTCTCGCTGGCCTGGGGCTTCGTAGCGGACGTGGACATAGAGAGCGAGAAGTACCGCCACGTCGGAGCTGCCCGGTTCACCGTCGGCACGCTGGTGAGGCTGGCTTGTCTCCGTGTCTACAAGGGCAAACTGGCTTACCTGCCCGCCGCTGAGGACGACGACACCGAGGAGGGTTTGGCAAATAACGTGACTCTGCAGTGCAACAATCAGGCCTCCTCTCAGGGTCCAGCCTCTCTGTCCAGAGACTCTCCCTGCCAGAACACCTTCCACAACTCCTGCCACTCCAACAACTCCCTCAAAGTGAGGAGGATGGAGGGCACGCCTTCTCGAAGCGCCACCAAAGCCCTCACCGGCCCGCCCGGCTCCCTGCTGCTGCCTCTGGACCAGCCGCTGCCCAGAGACTGGGTGGTGGTGCAGGAGGAAGACTTTGTCCTCATGCTGGCCATGTACCAGTCCCACCTGGCGGAGGACCTGCTGGCAGCACCGGACGCCACCTCGGACGACGGTGTCATCCATCTTTTCTACGTCAGAGCGGGGATATCACGCACCTCGCTGCTGAAGCTGTTCCTAGCTATGGAGAAGGGTGCACATCTGGATACTAACTGTCAACATCTGGTGCACACTAAGGTGCGGGCACTCAGGCTGGAGCCGTACTCACCCAAAGGGATCATAACAGTAGATGGAGAAGTGGTGGAATATGGGCCAGTGCAAGCGGAGGTACACAGAGGCCTGGCGAGATTAATCACTGGATGAGCTGAATGCTTCCATCTCTGCTGTTAAAAGCCCAATAAACACATTTTAGCATTTCAGAAATGTTCAGGTACAGAAGCAAAGCAATGGATGTAAGACTCGTTCACTGTTATCTGCGACGTCAGCCTCTCAGCGGTACACAGAAAAGTGATGTAGGCTAACAAGCGCTAAGTACGGAGGCCCAAAGTCTTCAATATTAAATAAATATGTTATTAAATGGATAAACATATTAATAAATGCAGATAAAATACATAATATAAGTATTAAATGATAAAATAACCTACAGTAATACATTTTTCAAACTAAGCTTATTATTATGAATTATTATTATTATGCTTCTTTTCACAATAAGAGCATTTATGGCAGGTGTTTTATTTCAAACTGTCCTTTTTACATGTTTTTATTTCAAAACACATATCTTTTCACTAATAATCAAGACAAACAGGTTGTGGTGCTTAAACAGACCGAAGCAACAGCCAATCACATGACTGAATCTGCCCTGAAACAAAGACTTTCTCAAGAACCCCCCAAAGTCCTGAAATAAGATATTATTTTATGGTTAACTTGTGCGCACAGAATAAAAAATAAAATCTTTCAGGACTTCAGGGGCTCTGTACTTTGTGATGAAAAGCCTCTATTTATTTAATATTGACCGCTTTGGGTCTCCACAGCTGCGACTCAGCTTACTGTTGATATATTCAGCATCAATTTACAGACAAGACACATGCAGACACACGTTGTTCAGCCTCCAGTATCTCATCTCGTTTGTCGCTGCACGGAGGATTTCTGACACACCAGCCTGAGTTACAGCACTTCTGCAACAGCAAAGGGTTGAATTTACGCCTGTGTGTGTGTGTGATGCAGTAAATGTGAGGAGCCAGGTTGTCATGGCGGCGCTGTCAATTGTACTGGTTTTTACAGAGGCGATCAGGCTGTGTGACTGTTTATTGAACACAGAGATCCTCAAACATTCAATTAAGGCCAAACGTCTGTAACTTGACTCTTGACGGGTCAGTAGGTGGAGTCAAATGAATCCCAAGAAAGCACATAGCATGGAAATATAAAGCAAATATAGCTATTAATATTTAATTTGACATTTATTTTCTCTTATAAAAGCTATGTGCGATGGTCCTACAGCTGTTTTTGCACGCCTGGTTTCTGATTAGAGGCTAAGTATTCGTTGTGCCAGTTGGAGTCTCAGATTCAGAGCTCGACTGGTTGCCTTAAAGAGTCAGTAGCTCCATTCTGATTTCTAAAAACAACCATGTTACCTTCATTTCACTTGAGATCAGATTAATGTCCGTCAAACCAGTTCTTATATCTTTTGTTTTTAATAATTAGATTTTATTCTGATATCAAGAGACAGCTCTTAAAAGAGAAGTAGTCGTATTTAAGTCTCAAGCGAGCTCAAATGTAAACAGAAAATATGTTAAAAAAACTCACTTTAAAGAGTTTTAGACCTGTTGTAGTTCTATGGAGTTGTTTTTCCATTTTGTTTGTCTTTGAGGTTTTCAATTTAAACAGATTATTATTGATTGGTTTTATTTGAACAGGTTTTAAAATATTTGTCTCTGAGATTTTTGCCTGCACACAAGTCAGTGGAGGTAAATGGAGTTTTATTTGTTGTGCTCAAGTCAATAGGCGTCACTGTCTTCAGTTTATATCAGGACTATTTCTTCTGTAGAACATTAGTGAAAACTGCTCAGTGGATTATCCAGAGTAACTAGAATTATAATTTTTTTTTATTGCACCACAAACAAAATACCATTGACCATCTTATTGGTAGTGTATGGCAGCGTATTGCTGCCCAACCAGAAAAAGAAAAATGGATCAGTATCACGTTATAACATGAAATGTTTATTGTTATAACAAGATATTTTCACATTAGTATGACATACAAACAAGAAACCTTTCTCGTTATAACGTGATAACTTATATTGTTATAACATGAAACGTTTCACGTTATAACGAGATAAGTTGGTCTTGGGCGGAGCTGGACACCCCGTGATATGTACTCTGGACGCTACCCCCAGAGAGTCGGACTCATTCTTCCTTCTGTACAGCCCCATGCATTTTAAAATCCTACTTAGTGTACGTATACTTATCACAATATCATCCACCGTGCTCAAAAACAGCAGAATCTCGCGATGTCTCAAACCAAGCATGAAGTAGAACTTAATCAAATTGTGTAAATGAGCCATATTCCTCAATTTATCCGTTCTCCGCACACCGTTTCCTCATTCAAATATGAGTTTCACGTTATAACAATATAAGTTAATAGTATAATATAAATAGTATATTGTCATAACAAGAAAAGCTTCTTGATAAGTTTGTATGTCATAATAACATCAAAATATCTTGTTATAGCAATAAACTTTTCACGTTATAACGCGATACTGATCCGTTTTTCTTTTTCTGGCGTGGCATCAATACTCTAACGTAGTGTTGAGATGGAAACCTGCTCAAATAAAACCAAATCTATCTGGATGACTAGATATGTTTTTTTAATCCACTCATTCATTGCTCCTTGTATTATCACAAGGTCCATTCAGTTGTTTGGTGCTGATTCATCCCGTTCATGTGAATAATAATCACCTTCGAGTTTACTAGCAGAGTTAAATAATCACTAACTGAAGTAGAAGCAGACAAGGCGGGAAAGTGATGCTCCAAAAAATACAGAACTGGTGAAAATCACCTGGTGGAACGAGTTGAACGTCACAGACTGATGATAAATGTGTTCAGAGACTCCTGCAGTTCTGGTCCTGGACGGCTGATTGATGTTTTAGTGCCTCCGCGGCCGCATCCTCCATCCCAACGCACCACTCTTCTTCTTCTTTTTCTTCTTTCTCCTCTGCTTTCATCCATCCATCCGCTGCTTTGAGCACTGCAGTGCTCTGCAGAGAAGTCGCAGGCCTGTGTGTCTCTGGCCACACCTGCTTTTCAGACACACACACACACACATAAACAAGCACACACACAGGCGGTCCCTATGGGAGATTTATTAATGATCATCACCTAGGTGTCCTTACCATTGAGCTTTAAGTCACATAGAGGAAATGATGACTGAGGCTTCTGGCCTACATGAGCAGGAAAGTCAGATTTTTAACTGTGATCCAGACCTCATCAGAGGTTTGTTTTTATTCATTTTATGAAAGTCAGATCTGGATCACAGAGATGCTAAAAATCTGATTTTCTTTGTCTGAGTCAAAGTGAAATGAACTCATGCCTTAAACAAGGGTTTGGGGGGGTTGAAGCTGGTTAAAACAGCACACTGGAGAGTATAAGGGAGTACACGGAGAGGGGAGGGAGAAGGAGGGGGGAGATATTGACTTGTTAAATGCTGCATGAGGTAGGCAGCCTTGTGTTCCTGACAGGGCGCCCTTATTCTTCCTGCTCACCACAACAAATCATTTGGGAGCATTAGCAAACTACCCTGACGCCGAGAGAAAGAGAGACGGTGAAGAATGCGTTTCAGTTTGTTTCAGCTCAAAGCAAAAAACGCAAACAGTAACTGTAAAATTAGGAAATAAAGGGAAAGAAGGAGGCTGACTCCACTCAACATTATCAAAGTAACACCTGCCACTTGTCATTTTAAACAGATTTTGAAGCCTTGATTTGCCTACAGAGCCACAAGATTTTATGTGTTGTGTTTTAATCACCAC
>NTHP01000217.1:756026-768712 GCA_003416845.1 Oplegnathus fasciatus
GAGAGAGAGAGAGAGAGAGAGAGAGAGGATGAACAGATGGTGACTGAAATAGAAAGTTTACAAATACAACTTGTGTGTGTGGGCAGGGAATTCATCAAGCTCAAGGGTGTGTGTGTGTGTGTGTGTTTGTGACAGATGAGTGTGATTACAGAATGGAAATGGGAGGCAGCTACTGTCACACATAGTAATAAAGAAATGTGAATTCAAGAAAAGCATCTATACAATATAAGACATGCTAATACACAGTTTAAAAGCAGACAGGTTGACTTTAACATAAACCCAATGAGATCTGAAGCTCCAATGATTCGTTTTAAATGACACAACATGTATATTTGGTTCTCACTGTCATCAGCTTAAGTTTAAGGTATGAGCTGTTTCATATCAGCTTCTTACAACACGATACAGATAATCTGGTTTCTTGAGAGGAGCTGGATGGATTCAGATGACTTATCTGGTTTGGTTGATTGTGTTGATAGCAAAGACTTTCAGGAAGGTGAAAGTCAAAGAGGCAGAAATAGATGGACAGAGGGAGAGAAAGAAAGAGAAACAGATTTATACATTATGCAGCCTCATTTCTCACCTGGTGCCCACTCCAGCACAGAGAACACCTCTCCCTTGGCACTGGTGAAGGTGACGCCAGGTTTGCCGCCACTCTGTTGGCACAGTACTGGTGTGTCGCTGAGAAATTCGCTGGGCCACTCTTGTCCACCCACCGGTGTCTGCGGCTCCTGCTGGGGCTTTTCCTCTCCAGCTCTCTCTGCCTGAACAGTAACAGACCAGCAGGTAAGACGCAATCCAATAATAGAAAACCTGTTTACTGTTTATTTACTTGGATTGCATATTGGCATATTTGTGCACAAATTAAACTCTGCCACGTTTTAGACACCTACCTCTGTCCCTGCTCCTCCACTGCCCCCCGCCTCCACCACGGCCTCCATCTTCTCCTCCTCCACGATGGCCACGTTGTCCAGCGTCTTCCTCAGGTTCTCCTGCAGTTTCTTGATGTCGTCCAGGAAGCGTTTCTCCTTGGTCGGTTTCTCGGGGGCCGTAGGCGTCACCGAAGCGGCTAGATTAGTCGTGGATGCGGGTTCGGCGGAGGTCGGGGAGGTTGGAGAACCGCCGGTCCAGAGCTGCTCCACAGTCATGTTCTTCAGGCTCTCCAGGATCTTCAAGGCCTCTTTCAACTCCCTGAAGCCCCGAGAGGCACCATCTTTACTGGGCTTCTCCGCTCCATTGACTGCTCCTGGAGTGGTTCCTAATCAATCAGAATTTATAAGTGTGTAATAAATGAATGGACATATAATTAGAGACAAAACCTTCTTCCTAGAATATGTCAAACAGGACAAAAACGTCTTCTGTGAATGAAAATATCAATTGATGTTTCAAATTTTCAAATTCGGGATCACTTTTAGTCAGTGTCCAGAAAACCTTCAGTCAGTGTTGTAAACCAGTTTTAGCAAGACTGAATATACAGTATAACAGCTACAGTACATTTCTGTTATTGTCTGCAAATCCCATGAAAAGACCCAAATCAACAAGTTCACCTCCCTGACACAAGATCATTTGTTCCCACTGAAGAAGTAAAACCCATAAAAAAACAGGTCATAAATATTTACTTTATTTATCAGAAATGTTGTTATGTTAGGGACTATTTTCAGTTGTGAATTAATACATGTTTACAGTATTTACAGCTGCAGGACGGTGCATGTGGGATCGACTCAAAAATAAATCACAGTGCCTCTGTTCATAGTAATGAAGGAACATGTCACCCAGCGCAGCGGTGTGACTCATTAATGTGTTTTTAATTCTTTTTGGACAACAAAGGAGCTCTAAGGCACAGAGGAAGAAGAGGCTACATCTATGCTTGTTAATATGATCAACTCATTGTTGGTTTTAATCTTTTCATGGGATTTGTTGAAAATAAAAAATATGGAATATCACCAGACTTATCTTTAAGCACATCAAACAAGTGTAATACTACCCATTAAAGCAGTTAAAGACAAACAATAGGAAGTCCTCACTAGTATACGCACAGCTGAGCATTTTACTCTGATGCTTAAATCACTTCATTGTCTCTCAGTGCAAGACTTCAAAATTCTAGTTAAAGTCTTTAAAACACTTCATTGTTTGGCTCATCAATACATTTCTGACCTGCTCACTGACTGAAGTCCAGTCAGATCTCTCAGGTCCTCAGGAGGTGGTTTTCTAACTGTATCTAATATAAGATCCAGACCTGGTGACGGTGCTTTTTGTTACTTTGGTCCTGTTCTCTGGAGCAAACTGACTGATGGCCTGAGATCTGTGACGACTGGAAACTTTTCTATTTTCTCAGATTTATGATTAGTTACTGTGTTTGTCTGTGGGCTTGGAGTTGTTACATTATTTTTTCCTAGTAAATGTATTTGTTGCTGTATCCAATTTAATGCAAAGCACTTTGAGTTGAATTATAATCAACTGTCGTATATACAGAAAATGAATAGAAAATAGAAATAAGCTCCCCACCTCCTCCAGAAGCAGGGCTAGCCACAGCCACAGACGCCTCTCCCTCCTCTCCTTTAGTGGGGCTGGTGACCCCGGCTTTGCTGCCCTCTTGAGGGGGGATGATGAACGTTGTGGAGCCTGTGGGCGTGGGGGTCGGGGTTGCCGTGTCGGCGGCATCTGCATTGTTGACATGGCTGTCATCCTCAGTGGTGAGGCCGTTGTCCGTCTCCCAGCTGTCGCTCTCGTCCTCCCACTCCTCAGTGGACAGGACGCTGCTCGTCTCCTCCACCGAGTCGTAGTCTGTCTCCTCGATCTCAGACTCCACATTGTAGAGGTGCTACGTGTGATCATTAGGAGACGGTCAGCAACAGACGTATCACATCTAATGTCAATAATGACGTTCAGTTTCACTGAGGAGAAACATTTACCTGCGGCAGGACGATGGTCATGGAATTATCCGCCCACACCACCTCCACTTTGCTGCTCACATCCACCCGGGACACCTGGCCGACCGACGTCTGAGGGGAGGAGGATGTAGAGATGCAATATGAGAACAAGACTAAGAGGATGAGGGATGAAGAGAGCAATACAATCATGCATTTGATTTTCTTGAAGCTTTACGAGGAGAAAGGCCATTTTGACATTTTTCCTTAAGGTTGCTCTAACAGGCCATGAGGTCAATAAAATGAGAACAATCACTCTGAGGGCATTCATGAGCTTTACCAGAATGGTTATGAAATAGTTTGTAGGCAAAGTTGACATTTTGCCTTGAAGGTGGTGCAGGAAAAAAGCCCACTGAGGATTTTGGGTAGCATGAATGTGTTCCCAATATGTTTCCTCGTAATCGAACCATTTGCAGAGCAAAATATCACACACTCAGTTGCCAGTTTATTAGGTACACCTAGCTAAAACTAATGCAGTCATGCAATAAATCCTCCCTTAATGAAGGCTTTTGTTTGTGCTGCTGTTGAACTGTATTGTATTATACTGAGTGGTACTTCTTATATTTGCCCCATCTATGTCAGTGAGGGTAGACTAAATATAGGAACACCTTCAGTGCAATACATATGAAAGACAGACAGGTGAAAGAACAGAGATTTTCAATTGTTCTCACCTCATTTTCGCAGTCGTTCTGTCCGTTCTCCGAGTTCCATATTCTGATGACGATGTCGGTGGTGCGGAAGTGGAAATCTGGGTGATCTGCGATGTCGTACACGCTGACATCCTCCTCCATACCGATAACCTGGATTAAAGCACAGAAGAAGGCCAGGCCCATTTCATTTCTACTAGAAAGTTGAAGAGCCACGTACAGCAGCCAGGTATCACAACATGAGACCTGCTGTGGTTACCTCATACAGCTTCCTCTCCTCCCTCTATAATATAATCTATTTTTCCTTTTCCCCCTCTCTCTCTTTTCACTTTCTTTAAAGCATCAACACTGTTGTCTTGTTTCCCTGACTGACCTCCACGTCGTCACTGGAGGAGTTGAGTTTGATCCACTTGACGACACATGTTCGGCCCTTGTGATCACCAGACTGGATCACACCGTACACTCCTGGGTCCTGGAGGGCTTGGGCTGAGAGAGCACACAAACACACACAAAGAGCACAGTTTAGAGCGCAAAACAAAGTACACAAAATACAAACAACCGAAACCTCTATATGCAAAGATTTATAACACAAAAAAAGTATTTGTCTGGAAGAAAATGGAAACTTTAGTTGGTTGTACATTCACAGGCTTAAAGTACACCCCTGCATCTTCAGTCCATTTCACAGACACACACAAGCTTGGCATAGATTCAGTAAATGACCCAGATACTGTAGGTACGAGGTGGCAGAGTGGCCTATATAACAAATCTCATCGCAGTCCACAGGGACAGAAATCTGACACACGCAGCAGCTTCACTGGTCTGAAAAAGTGAAGTGGAACAAAACAAAATAAAACAGCAAAGCATTCATCATTCAAAAAATATTTAATTAGAGAAGTTTTCCTCACGTCGTTTGTCTACTACGAAGTCCCCGGGACAAAACTCGTGGCTGTCGAGGTGCTGGATGGGGATGAGGTCGTTTGATCGGATCCCCTTCTCCACCCGCCCATCCTTCCACATCACATCAGCCGTGGTCTTTGTGGATACAACTTCCACTGCAACCCTGTACAAACACACACACACGGATCAGACTTACATACGACTACAGCAAAAAGGTTTGTTCAGTTTGATTTGCTGTTGGTGTGAAGAATGTTTCATGGAAGGTTTGTAGAGTTTAGAGGCTCAAAGGTAAATGTTAACTTATAAACTCTGCCTTGCCTTTTATCATACAGAGGAGCATTTCTCTCTTGTGGTTTCCTATTTTTCACTCATCGCAAAAGGAAAGCTGCTGTACAATAAGAACAAGCCTATTTTTTATTTAATCCTCTATGCACAGCCACAAATTGCTGATTGGCAATAACATCATCAAGGAAACGGGTCAAACACGGAGGAGCAGCACTGATTTGTAAGACGTAACTCAAACATCTTATAACTGAACATGTTTTGTTTTGGAAAGCATGAATTTTTAGTGGCAGCTAAATGGCAAAGAATAGAAAATATGCAGTGTTGTGGTATGTTTGCTGAAGTAAAACAGCAAGAGAGAGTCTGTGAGATCTGTTTAGTAAGCTGAGGATGAGTGTGACAGTTTGTGGTTGAGGAAATGACACCATCAGTAGCCTGAGCTGAAAGACCGTCTGTGTGCGGCTGCTGTCGAGCTCCAGTGTCACTGTCGGACAGATCGAGACACGAGCCCTTTGACAAACAAGAGGGAGGATGGAGGATGGAGGGACACACAAACACAGTGCTGTCAGTTTTTACAGGGTAAGCAGCTGCTGGTTGCTTTAACAGTCGGTAACAGATGATGCCATCGATCTCGTTTTTACATCAAGTTCCCGACACAGCTGCATGGTGGGAAACTAAATGTGTAGGAAGCACCGTCACCAGAACGATCAGCCTTATAGATCTGACAAATGTCAAAACACTTAAGTTGCTACCCAGACTTTGAAGAAAGGCTCTGGATCAATCACCAGCTACTTTTGAGAAGCGCAGTCACCACAGTGGTCTGATGAGTCACTAAAGCTACAGTTGGACAGACATACTGGTAGTAAGAAACGAAGAGGACGTGAATGGATGAAAAAAACAGAAAGAAGAATGAATGAAAGAAACAAAGAAAGTACAGAGTTTTGTGTACTGGTGTTAACCCACCGGTCTCCGGGCTTGAACTCGCGGGAGAACTTGGTCCTCTTCTTCTTATGCTTCCTCTTCAGGTTGCGGATGGAGAGCGGGATGCTCTTCTTACGGTTGGTTCCCAGACCGCCACTCTGAGAAGAGGCTGTGGAGCTGGCTGACGATGTCAGAGAGCTGCAACCAAGGTTATGGTCACAGACAACATCCTTTTTAATCATAACTGTACGCACATACATACACAGGGTAGCTTTCCTCTTCTAGACTGGTCTTTCAAAAGTCAGGAAATAGTGAAAAAAGACTCAGAGGATTTCCCAGAGGCAGTTGTTCTGTCCAATCAACACATCAAAACCCAAAATATTCCATTTTAAATGATAGAAAATTAAGAAAACCTGCAAATATTCACCTTTGAGGAGCTGAAACCAGGGAATCTTTAATTAAGCAATTATTAAAAAAGTTGCTGATTAATTTTCTGTCAATCATCTACTGTAACCGATTAATTGACTACTTGTTAAAACTATAATTTACAGTATTGCAAAAAGGAATGTGGCTTAATGTAGAACTATCTGAAGTTAATGGAGACTTCTTTTAGGACAATAGTCTGAATGAAGACATGCAGGAGGAACTGTAGACACAAAACATGAACAACTGTAAAATGTAATAAAATCCATTGCATTAGTTCTGCTATAAATACGACATTTACGAAGGTTCACTTTTTATTGAGGCCGCGTCAGAGAGATAATGATTCAGCTCTGTGGTCCCGAATGTAACTTTGAGAAAAAGCTGCGACGAACGCTCTCAGCCGAGCAAACTGACAAAACGTATTTTCATCACTTATATTTGAGGGGATAATTGTCCTGTTTAACTATACCCCATATTTCATTCATAAAAAGTGTAATTAAACATCAACCTAATTAAAGTTTGTGTTACCGTCTGTCTCATATCTCACCCTCTCTCCATCACACACAGACAAAACAGGTTTCGTTCATTTTCATTCATTCAAAAAAAAACAAGTAACTCAGCTTCATTAATAATGAAAATCAAACTTAACCAAGCAAAATCAACAAAGAGAGACTTATTTCATCAAAACTGCACATCTGTAATCTGTAAGTTAATTATCTCACAGTTATTATTATAATTATTATTTTAATTAAATGAAAACAGGCAGAATAATTGGCCAGAACTACTGCAGGCCCGGTGCAGAGAGGTCATCTGACTTTCTCCCATGTTAAGACAATGTCACTTATTTTGCCAAATATGAAGCTCTGCCATAGCAAGTGATGTTGTTTTACTGGATAGCCTTATATTAATAAAATGATAATCTATGAATCGATTAGTAGATCAACAGAAAGTTTCTGGGCAACTTTTTTGATAACAGATGAACTGTTTGAGTCATTCACTTCTTTGATGCTCTTCTTTGCCATATATGGTAAACTGAATATCTTGACTGATGTTCAGATAAAACTTTAAATACGTCACCTTGGGTTTTGAGAAAATATAACTAAATTATAATTATTTTATAGACAAATCAGTTAATCAAGAAAAGAGTCACCAGATGAATTAAAAATGAAAATAATAGTTTGTTGCAGTCCTAATTGTACTGTATAAACGGTTTGTTATTTTGTCCTCCCAAACACCTTCCTGTGTATACTGCACTCCAACGCAGCACCTTAAACTATATCCTCAAATATTACCAGGCTTGAATCAACAGACTCAGTAAAATCTGAACATTTAATCTTTTTGTTGCAGAGTTATTGCCTCAGATCACATTTGCAGAGGCTCATGTTATTGTGTCCATTCCCTGTAGGTGGACAAGTGGCCGACACTGCTGCTCATCAGTTCCTCCCACGCTTCAACACATTCACATCGATGACATTTTAAAACAAACAACCAAATAACTAAATGTTAACAAACCTGGTATCGTCGGTGTCTTCTGCAGCCTCATCATCAGCGTCCTGCTCTCCGTGTTCAGCCGAGGTGTCGTTGGTGTTCTGGGGGTCCGCAGCGTTCTGGACGGGAACCACAGGGCCGTTGTTGTTGTTGGGATGAGACGAGTCCGTCTGCTCTGATTTGTGCTCGCCTGGTGAGAGATAAAACAAAAGAGGACACGTTAGGATTTCAATTTGAAGTAAGGATACTGTTTTAAAAACAGGAGATGAAGTTAAACTTCAAACACAAAATCATTCAGAAGTGAAAACTATATAAAAAAAAAAAGCTCATAGTCTAGTCTCTAGAGTACTTCAGGTTTTTATTTTGCTGTGGCTTTGCAGAGACAGAGTCACCCTCTATTTTCCTGGATCATGCAGACAGTTATATATCTCAGCTCAAGTGTGCTGCACTTCAGCACAATTTCCAATTAGTCTGTTCTCTCTGTGCTGAGCTCCATTTGTGGAAAGGACTGCCTGATGTCTCACAGGAACTTTAAATCATTCTGACTCTGCTTTGCATGGAGACACTTACTGTAGTTCTCAGCTACTTTAGGGAAGCTGTAAGCAAAAAACAATGCTCACTTTTCTGACAATGATAAATGATTAAGCGCTATGAGTGTGTGAGAGATGAGAGAAAATACATATTTTCTTTAGTATGCTTACCGTTTCACATTTAGCGTTGATTTAAAACAATTTATCTGCACTTGCTCTGGCTTCTGTCTTACTGCTAATAGTAAAGGTTCTGACTGATTGCATGCAGAAACAGGCAATGATCATGTTTTTGACTGATGATTTTGACTGATGATTAAGTGTGATGATCACTGCAGCAGCGTTCATAGAGACCAGACAGATTAGTTGCACCAGAGAGATTTACAAGATCAAGCTCTCAAAAAACAGCTCAAACTACCAATAATAATAATAATAATAATAATAATTTAATCTGAAAACAATATATTGGACGATATTGTTGTTTTTTTTGTTGTTGTTTTTTTACATAAAACATATTTGATAAAGATCCCTTAAATTTGGTTATCAAAGACTTGTGACCAAGATATGTACAAAGCGGGACATTTTACAGTTGAAAAATAAACAGTAATAAACAGTAATAGCAAATATAGTAACATTAAATGAAGTGGTGCATGGTGTGGGCATGCCTGTATAATGACCAAATACATTTTTAATAGTTAAAAAAATCCTGTTACCAACAACTAATTAATCTATGTATTATTTTATCTTTCATTTACCAGTTCTCTTTCTTCTCTGGTAATGTGATGTAAGCTTTTTCCAAACATTATTCATGTCAGCACATTGGACTCCAATCAAAAGCGCCTTTTCAAAAACATATCTACTGCATTTCTGAAGACGTTGTTGGCACTGGAAAACTTTGAAGGGGATGAGCAAGTGCAAAACAAGTTGGCGTTTATTAACAAAAATGTTAATGAAACAGAGGCGCTTCAACAGAACGTAACCTTATGAAACACAACCAACTTAAACAAACTCACGTTCTGTTATTTGTGTAACTTGACTGATAAATTAACAGAAAACTGAAACACTGTATTGAAATTAATGATTTAAAAAAAAATGTTAATGTGGGGAAACAGGAGCAACCATTTCACTACGTGATGAGCTAAAATCGATAAATATCTTCTGAGCCTTTGTTTCAGTCGGGCTCGACCCAGAATGATCATTTGTGTTGTAGTGTTGATTTCTCATTCATACATGTCTATTTTTAGGTGAGTGAAATTCTTCAACATTAAAGTCTTGCTGAGTTCATGATGGAGGCAACACCGACAACATTACAGAGCAGAAGTGTGTGTGTGTGTGTGTGTGTGTGTGTGTGTGTGTGTGTGTGTGTGTATTCCTCTGGATTGTGTGTTTTGTCTGCAGAGTGTTGTTTGGCACCTTGTGCGTCGGCGTTCTCCGTCTTCTTCCCCGAATCCTTCTTGAACATCCTTTTCAACTGCAGGAGACACACAGACACAAACAGACACACACACACAGTTTGAAGATGATGAAAAACTGCCTCACAGTTTACAAGTACTGACAGTCTCTGTAATACCAAACGATATCCAACATTCGAGGATAACCTTCTTAAAATATACCCGGCAGCGTGATCATCTCTTGTTCATGAACTTCTCGTGTAAAACAGGTGACTCTAAGTGTTAATATGCTCCTGAGGGGATAACAGACTGTATCAGCCTATTTTCACAGCAGGTAACAAGTTCTACATATACTGCAAAAGAGCACAATTAAATCCAAACTCTGACATATATAAATAACATTTTATCCACACCTTTCTGGCCACGGGGTCTTCGGGCAGGACAGGGGCACCCTCGGGTCCTTCGCAGGTGATGCGCGTGGCGTCCCCCTTAGCAGGGAAAACATACAGGGCCCTCTCTCCTAGCTGCCTCTGGGTGTGGTCGTAGTATCCTAGACGTCTCACCCTAAACCCAACCAGCACAGTAACATTACCCCACAGGCAACATGATGCAGTATCAGTTTGTATTCGTTCTGTATTTGTTGTGATACTGGACCTCAGTTCTTGCACACAAACTGTCTGAAAAACACAATGGCAATACCTGCTTCACACCTAAGAGGTCCCTAAATATTTAACCACTGATAACGTTTTGGAATACCACAAGCACAATATAACGATTTAGTCATACATTAAGATGTGTAAAGCTGTAAGAAAATAACATAATTAAATACAATTCAAGCAATGATGAACAAAGCTCACAACAATAGCACTTATTAGAAGGAGTACATAAATCTGTGTGAGGACACATGGATGAATATTTTGACTGACCTGCAGAGATTTTCCTGTGTGATGGTGGAGGGAGGAGGATAGACGCTGTCTGAACCTTTGGGAGAGTAGCTCTTGGTGATCCATGTCACCTTCAGTTCTACCACTTTTACCTGAGGAGAGCACAGTGACACCATGGACACCATTTAGACAATTTAAGATACACAATTACACGTGAAACCCATTTTTATTCACGTATGTGACTCCAACAGTTTGTCATTAAAAAAAGAGGAGAAAGCTTTCGTGCACAGCGTGAACTGCAGCGCTAGGGGTGCTGGCGACTCAAAGATGAACATGTAGTCAGAAAAAAATGTGTTTGTGGTGGTGACCACACATAAAATCAAGTGCTGCGTTAAGCAAGGGCTGCATTTACAGTCAGTCACCGTTATTTATAATGAGAACACTGACACGAGGACCCAATGCCCCTAAATGGGTCGCTTTGTCCCACTCAAATAAATGGTGCTGCAGTGAAAAGAAGACGTGTGTTAAGCGTGTTAAAAGAAAGGACCGTCATCATTGTCTTACCTCTTCTACCACCACCCTGAACTTGCACTTCCTGCTGAGGACAGGTTTGACCCCTGACAGCCATTGTACATTAGAGAAGACTTTGGCTGGACCAATCAGGACCTGGCCTGGGTAGAAACCGTACGCCTCATCGAAGAACAGACCCTGAAGAGCAAACAGGAGGACACAATATGACTAAAGAATTGAGAAGATGATGTTGATGAGACACAAGAATGCATTATATTCAACATGTACAATCCAAAAAAAAAATCGCAAGATAAAAAGTTAAACAATTTTGCCAATGTGAGTTGCAAAGCAGTATATGGAATGTTCTGCACATTAATGAAAACCTTCTGGGGGAAAAAAGCTGTTAAAATACAATATACAGTACAATATGACTGATCTGTAGGTCTAAACAAAGTGAACTTTTTAGCCTTTTTTTCTCTTCAACTGTTTCTAATACTTACTTAGTACTGCACTATAGCATTTCATGAAAATGTAAAGCGCTAATCCCATTAATAAGCATTGGGGAGGACAATGAGCAATCACAAAATTGAACATTTCTACTACAGTCTGAAATGCAAAGTAGAAATAATGTTAAAGTTCTAAATAATTGTCTTCTAATTACAAACACTTACAGTAATTCCTCTTGTTCCGTTTTTATCTGCTGTTTTTTTCTGTAAAGCACTTTGTAACCTTGTTAAGAAAGTGCTATATAAATAAACTTTACTATATTAACTAACTCCTAACCCTATTATTCCACAAACTAGACCTACATGCATGTAAATGTACAATTATATGGCTCAAAAGCAGAGGATGGATATTATATTCAGTACATAATCAAATTAGGCTGAGAAACATCAAGGCAATTTCTAGAATGTTAATTTGAGTGTCAATAGTATGGAAGCCCATTTCCGCCAAGGTGATGAAAAACAAACGATCCTGTAAGTCATTATCATGAGAAACTTTCTCGAAATAATGACTTAGTATCTCAAAATAATGAGTTGCTATCTCAACATAATGAGTTGGTATCTCAAAATAATGGGTTGGTATCTCAAAATAATGAGTTAGTATCTCAAAATAATGAGTTAGTATCTCAAAATAATGACTTAGTATCTCAAAATAATGACTTAGTATCTCAAAATAATGAGTTAGTATCTCAAAATAATGATTTAGTATCTCGAAATAATGAGTTGGTATCTCAAAATAATGATTTAGTATCTCAAAATAATGACTTAGTATCTCAAAATAATGGGTTAGGATCTCAAAATAATGACTTAGTATCTCAAAATAATGACTTAGTATCTCAAAATAATGGGTTAGTATCTCAAAATAATGACTTAGTATCTTAAAATAATGAGTTAGTATCTTAAAATAATGACTTAGTATCTCAAAATAATGAGTTGGTATCTCAAAATAATGACTTAGTATCTCAAAATAATGACTTAGTATCTCAAAATAATGGGTTGGTATCTCAAAATAATGACTCAGTATCTCAAAATAATGGGTTGCTATCTCAACATAATGAGTTAGTATCTCAAAATAATGGGTTGCTATCTCAACATAATGAGTTAGTATCTCAAAATAATGATTTAGTATCTCGAAATAATGACTTAGTATCTCAAAATAACGACTTAGTATCTCAAAATAATGACTTAGTATCTCAAAATAATGATTTAGTATCTCGAAATAATGAGTTGGTATCTCGAAATAATGAGTTGGTATCTCAAAATAATGACTTAGTATCTCAAAATAATGA
>NTHP01000217.1:789219-819057 GCA_003416845.1 Oplegnathus fasciatus
GAGAGAGAGAGAGAGAGAGACAGGGAGCAGACAGTCTCCCCACTGGGCAGGGCCGATACTGCAGAGGAAAAAGGGAGGATGAGAAGAGGAGGGAGGGAGAGAAAGAAGAGACGGGAGGAAAGAGAGCTGGTGCAGGCTCCAGCAACTAGGCAAGTCACTTCAGAGTGTGTCTATTCCCGTGTGTGTGTGTGTGTGTGTGTGTGTGTGTGTGTGTGTGTGTGTGTGTGTGGTCTATGCAGAGAAAGAGAGGATCAAATGAGATCCATTATCTCAGGGCAGGAGCTGGACGACCATCCAGTCAGCACCACATTACGTCAACATTCTCCAACACACCGGTCTGCTGGGACACTGACGGAGGAGAGGAAGGAGGTGAAGACAGGGTGGAGGGAGGAGGAGGACGGCAACAGGATCGGTTAAGGAGGGGAGGAACGAGTGGGGGAGGGTGAGAAAAGAGGAAGCAGGGTAAAGAAAGAAATACAAGAAGGTTCAAGGAGAAAAGAGAGGAGATGGAGAAGATGGGATGGAGGAAAAGGTGGTGGGGGAGGAAGACAAGGGAGCAGGGAGGCAGGGGAAGGGGAGATGAAGTGGTGGGGCAGAAGAGGAACCTAAAGGGGGGGGGTGAATGGTCACGTTGTGTCCCCGTCATATCAGATTTACTGTAAATACGAGCTGCTGACATCATCCTCCAAGTGGTAATTAGTGGCGGTACAAGTGGGAATTTATTGGCAGGCTTGGATCTGTCCGACATGATCGCACAGATGTGTATCAATCACCACAGGTAGTCAACAACAACACAGCAGAAACTCCACTGTCAACAGCCTGAAAATAACCAGTGTCCAATAATCAGTAGCACAATCCACATTAAAGAAGTAAACATCTGCACTTACTGATTTTACTGAAGTGTTGTATTTGTGGTTGCTTTAAAGATATTAACATGTTAAGACCAGCAGGAAGCTACATTATCTATCTGTTTATTCAGACAGGGTATGAAGACACCATTAAGGATTTCAACAAGGAGACAATGTGTAAAATGGACGGAAGGAAAAGAGAGACAAGAGAGGATATGAAGAACGTGGGGAGGATGGAGATGAAAGAAAGTGAGAGGAAGGTGGAAGAAGAGGATGGATGATCAAACAGAAAGGAAAAGCTCATCGTCTGAAGACAAGGACACAATCTCAACAGCCTGAGATCCTTCAAAAACAAAAAGGTGCAACAGAGTCACCCCCAAACTTCACTACACAAGTCGATTTAGCAGCTCCAGAGTTTGCTGTTTGATAGAGGAGCAGAGAGTGTGGGCAATCCTAATCAGTATGCAAAAATGCTGCTTAGTTTTCTTTCAAATTATGTGCACAAATCAAACGTGGAGCTAACAGAAGCTAAGCTAAAGCAAGCTACAGCACATTAATAAACTGCAGCTACTTATTTATGTAGATATGATTAATCAGTGGTTGATTAACCACCATCTCTCAATCAAGATTGTATAAATTGACTCAAAGCCTCAAAGTTAAAGTGATAGTATTTAAGTTAGTAATAGTTTTCACAAGATCTATTTTCACTGTAATTTTTGGAGAAAATCAAGAGAGATTATTAAGACAGGAATGTCTGTTTTTGTTTAATCCAGCACAGTAAGTATTTCCTTTTTTTAACCTACCTACCAAATAAATACTTTACAAATCAAGATACTTCATCGCAGTGATGCAGAAATGATATTGAAATATAATATTACCTTAAAGCAGTCCTGCTCATATGTCTATTCATCTAATACATCCAGAGGTGTTAAAGGGATAGTAGCTAACTATGGTATAAAAAGGTATAAAACAAATAATAAGGACAATTCTCATTTTCTTATGGTAAATACTGTCATATGGCAAACCCCGAATATGACTCAACCCCAACTACATAGATATGTTCATATTTTTAAAATCCAATACAACTTAAAGGGGCTGTATGTAACAATTTACATGTATTTATCGTTTTTTAATCATTTTTGGTTGCCAATGTGTGAACAGATTGTAACATAACTTAAAAAATGAGACCTTCCCCGACTTTCTTGGTTGACTCTAACACCCTGTAGACTGATTTCTATGTAAAGGGACGGTTTTTCACGCTCCCGAGTGTCTTTCCTCTCTTCAGCTCCGCTACAGTGCCAACCGTGTGCAACAGTAGCTAACGTTAGCCTATGATACTACTTCATATTTATACAGATATAATGTTACACAAGTTACACAATATGTAGATATCCATGTATATAAACAATAACGTTGCTGCCGTATCTATGCCTAATTTAGATGACGTTATTTTGAATGTTAGCTACAGCTACAATGTTAGCATAGCCCTGATCGGTCCGAACTTCATTCAGAAATCAAGCAAGTCTTGCAGACAGACCTGACAAAGCATGAATTCAGACTTTTTACAATTCGGCATCATGATGTAGTTATTTCGGCATGCTTTTGATCCGTTTATTGCAATTAAATCACAGCAAAATCTGTTTATTTTGGGTCGTACCGCTGTAAGTGGAGTCCGCTAAGCTAACGTCAACAAACAATCGGCACACACCACAGACTGAGCTGCTTGGTGAAAGCTAGACAAATAGCAATTGATAAAGCTGGCTAGCAAGCTATCAACATTTTTTTAAACAACTTTATTGAAAAGCAAGCTATCAACATGATGCCTGTCAATCACGTTCAGTCTCGTGTGTGTTATGTCACTGTTCTGGCCGANCCCTGATCGGTCCGAACTTCATTCAGAAATCAAGCAAGTCTTGCAGACAGACCTGACAAAGCATGAATTCAGACTTTTTACAATTCGGCATCATGATGTAGTTATTTCAGCATCCTTCTGATCCGTTTATTGCAATTAAATCACAGCAAAATCTGTTCATTTTGGCCTCATATCGCTGTAGTAAGTGGAGTCCGCTAACCTAACGTCAACAAACGACCGGCACACACCACAACACAGACTCACAAGTTGACACAGTAGCTTGCTAGCTAGTTTGTCTAGCTTTCACCGAGAGGCTCGGCAATGTCAGCAGAGCTACATTAGCTGGATGAAAACGCTAACGTAAGTGAACTAGACAGAATATTATAAATAAGATGTGTTGCCCAACATTGTTTTAAACAACTTTATTGAAAAGCAAGCTATCAACATGGTGCCTGTCAATCACGTTTAGTTTTGTGTGCATCACGTCACTGTTTTGGCTGATG
Organism: Oplegnathus fasciatus; assembly: GCA_003416845.1. Lineage (NCBI taxonomy): Eukaryota > Metazoa > Chordata > Actinopteri > Centrarchiformes > Oplegnathidae > Oplegnathus > Oplegnathus fasciatus. The sequence goes on from NTHP01000217.1 coordinate 792,423, forward strand.
CTGGCTCTCCTATGGAGTGCGAGCACCATAGATACAGTTTGTGTACTGTGTACTGTTTATTTAACCGTGTTGTTGTGATGTTGGGAACAACATGTAAAGTAGATTAAAAAATACGAGACAGACAAGACACCTGTTTTTTCTGGTTCATTTTCTACTTCAGTGCGTAACTTTATTGAAACAAGCAGCAAACAAAGAGAAGTTTCAGTTTCAGTTTTATTGCTGGCTGACTGCGGTTCGTGTTTGACCGGTTAGCAACCAGAAAGTACCACCACAGGTGCAGGGACTTTTTGCAGGCAGAGACTAAAACTAGACCTGGGTGTCTCGGTCAAAATGTAGGTTAATGTCTTTCAGTCACTGATATGTCCCTGAGCTTCTGGAGAAGTTCCTGCAGTTGAAAAGCTCCATTATACTGTGATTTACCGCAGTGTACTACATGAGGAGGACTGCATGCAGACAATTTCTGAGCTTCAGTTGTAATAAAACAACAGCAATGCAGCACCGGAGCTGCTTTTCTTCTTTTTAGAGGAAGCAAACAAAACCTCAATGACTGATGACTAAACCTGGGGCCCAGTGCCTCTCATGGAGCTTGGGTGTTTGTTTGTTTGTGTTCCTGTGCCTGCCTGGCACCTGCTCAAAACCATAACTAAGGCTCTGCACTCCAGAGTGCTGTTGGGTGGGCCTTGGCAACAGCCTCATGTCCCAGATTACACCAACGTCTGTCAGCATATCTCGAGCACCTGCAGACACCTCCTGAGCAAACGGTGCTGAAGGATGCACATCTACAATCATACCTTCATCTCAGTGGTGTACATGCTGAAAATTCGGGGCAGACTGTACAGTTTGAAATGACTATTTTTGACTTTCAGCCACTAGGTCAGCTTCAAAAAGCCATATCCCTACTGCCACGACAGGCTAAATCAAATCCCTCTGAGTTTTTCCTCGCCAAAAGCATTTTAGAAAAGCATCTTCTAATCAAATGTACAATATGGAAAGTTAACACAGGAAAACAAAAGATCAATAAGATTATTTGAGAGAGAAAAGTGTATAGATTGAATCCGACAGAATAATTGGCTTGGGTGCTAAGTTAATTGGCGTGTGTAGACTAAATAAATAGAAATAGCTAATGTGATCACAGTCTGCTCAGTAGAAGACTGCTGCAGCCACTGCACACCGCTGATGGCAGACACTAACTGCGTTTGCTCATTTATCAGCTACTCATGGTGAGAATATACGAGTGGAGATGAAGAGCTACAGGATACAGGCTAATGATACACATTTCTGTTGCCTTTTCTTTTGCTGAAAGATGCTTTAATGCCCAGTGTTTGTTCCAAGAAATAATGTTCTTATCCATGTGGGAAGGGAGTCAAAAGATCATGTGGATTCAGTGACACAAACCCAGCAAATATCTGATACTTCTTTTAGACAATCTCCATGCCTCCAAGAATCAATAATTCTCCCATTTAAAAAACAAAACAAAACGATCTCTCTCCAAGTGCTTGGTAATCTTGCAGCCAAGGCCTGGATAGGAATGAAAACAAGTCCTGTGATCATGAGCGGAGGATGGATGGGAGCTGAAGGAAGTCTGTGTGGTGAAGCGAATGTAATTCAGCAGTCAACCCTTTCAGCACAGAGATGTTTCAGTTCTGTAGGTCAGTGGGGGCATGACCAGACTTCTGGGGTTGGATGGATAAGGGCAGGAGGGCAGGGCCAGGTTGACAGATGGGAGTCACCCTGCGGTCAGAGCACCCAGCACCTGCAGGGCTCTCCCTCTTCCCACTCCTTGTGTTTTAATGGATTTTTACAGGCTCCCATTCATCATCAGAAAACAACCTTAAAATCAGTAAAAGAGACTATTTTTACCCCAACTGTTTCACAATGATGAGCAGTGCAGAAAGATAATTTTCACTGTTACAAGATCAATAAAGTTATGTTGAATTATTTTAGTTCACACAAAGATTTGCCAAAGAGATTGATGAGTGATGGATGACCTCATGCCTTTCCATGCTAAGGTTACAGGACAGAGGGTGGGGGTCACAACACAACAATGCATATAACCCTTCTGCTGCCAAGAAACCTGCCACAGCCGTTTAATGTCCTCTCAGTTCTTTGGCTGTACACACAGTATATACTGTATATATACATACATGAACCCCTTGTTTCTGTTCCAGTGAGCTGTACAGAAAGCTTCCCTAAAATAACTGACTGGCTGTGGTTGCTGTTAAGAGTCTGACTAGCTGAGCAGGTGGTGTCTCTGAAAAAAAAAAAGAGACTTTCAGCACAATAAAAGGCAAAGATAAAAGTAGTGAAACCCCAGGAGTCTCCCTGTTCACTTCATAAAGCATTACAGTCGATGGTTTTATTATCTAATATTTATTTTACTCCACTTTCTACTCTCCCTGACTTCCTGTGTCAGTTGCAACTGAATGATTACAGTATAAAATAGGCAACAAAATATCAATGTTTTTTAAAAAAATGTAACAGTGCAGTCATGGACCTGCGAGCAGCCAAGAAGAATTTATTGAACACAAATAACAGCAATCTGATGGTGGCATTCAGGAAAATGCAGCTTTAGGACTGCACTGCACTCTAATGCTGCTAACTTGAGGGCATTGTAACAGGCAGAGCAGCTAAAGTAGGATTTCATCCTAAGACATTCCCTCCAGACGAGGCTGGGAATTTAAAATGGCTCAGAGAGCAGAAGGTGGGACCTTAACATTTCAAGGACTAAAAGCCTGCACATTACCATAACAGCCATCTGGTACCAAACTGTCTGCCTGTCTCATTACCTCCTTTCCAGTCAACATTTAATTTCAATTTTACTTTCTCCTCATACTTCTGAGATCCAGTTGACGTTTTTAAATTGGTACTCAATACTTGCTTTCCTAGTTGCTTCCCCCACATCTTTTCCCCCACTTCCTCACTTGTTCTCTCTCTTCAACATGTCGCTCTCTGCAGTATAGTCAGCAGCAGCAGTCATTCTTGCTGCATCCTCCCTGTCATCATTATTACAACACAATCATCATCCTCCCGCTCCACCTGCTCCACCCTCATTATCACAAAGGCTGCTGCTTCCAGGGAGGAGGGCTTCACAGCTTACCTCGACCCCTCTGCCCTGACACCCACATTCTCAGAGCCTTAATTAACGCACAAACAGCTGCATCACCATACCATGCATACCAGGATGTTACCTTACAATACTTCTGGGGGTCTCAGCAGGACACTGACGAGTGTTTGAGTTACCAAATGATTGATGCATTCAGGGACATCTCAGCCACGCCCTGCACTGCTGTTCCCTCGGTGCATCCCACTGCTAGCTACCTGCTGCAGTGCACTTCTGTCCTTGGATGGAAATTTCAAGGTTGTGCTGCAGCAACAGGACCGTGTGTGTTTGGTAATGCTGACTGGGGACAGTGGCAGGCAGTGATGCAAGGTGTATTGTCAAAGTCACAGTTCTGGTTTTTGATGTTCCCAGAAAGTAAAAAAAAAAAAAGAGAAGTTGTTCTTCTCATTAAAGTAGTTTTAGAATTTATTTTAAAAAAAGTTAGTAAAATTAATGACAAAATCCCCCCCTTAGGAAAAATACTCAATGAGAATGAACATAAAAATGAACCTTAAAAGAAAATCTAATCGGGTGCCATGGTAACCAAAGCCCTGCGATGTACAGAAAATCCTTCACTACACCGGCTGCATGTTAAAGAAGTACACCTCTTACTACCTACACAGACATATATAGCACAGCTGTTAAATGTCATGTTAGCCTACAACATTTCTGCACTCATCTGATGTTTTATCCACGTTTAACTTTTAGGCATTTCTCTGCATGGTTCCTGGAAAGGAACCAGGTGCACCTACCTGACTAAAACCACAAAGAAAGCCAAATCAAACACATTACAGGTTATTTAGTTCATGTCTTCACTCTCTTCTATGTAGTACAGGGTGTAAATTGAGGTCAGAGTGGAGTCGACAACAGTAGCAGGCCCTCCAGTAACTGCACCAAGTAGTTTTAAGGTCAGTGAGGAAAAGAATCATCTACTGAATTACCGGCAAAGCACAGACAGTGTCCTCGTCCTTGCAGGATTATATATCCATCACTGTACCTTCCTATCTAAACATAAAAGAGGTTCAGGTGCATTGAGCATCTGGTCTTGTGTGCCTTTGCAGCACAATAGTATCAGTTAAGTTGACAGTTTACAGAAAGTGGGCAAACGTTGACTACACCATCCAATATCATACAATAATACAGTAGACTGTAAGTATACCACACTGTAGACACTGTACATGCCCATTATGCTGAGAAAAAGAAAAGGGAATCACTGCTACCGCTTTGAAGCCTTGCAGACGATGAAAATAAGTCAGCCATGTTCCTAACTGACTCGTTGCAACCAAACCAGCAGTGAAACAACAACTGAGGTGTCCCCATTCGTACCCAGCCCCATCACTTCCTATGGAGATAGTCATTAAGATTTCACAGGGGGGAAAAACCTGACATGTTAGAGTAAAGAAGTGAGCTGACGACATGTTCCCATTTCAAGGCTCCTGGTGGAACTTCAGCCTATCCCTCTGTAGAGGTTGCTAATACAAGCTAGTCTGAGAGTCAATACAAGCTAGTGGCAGCTCTGAATTTACCAGTATAGTTGTCATTTCCATCGTGAAGGGGAGTCATAGAGCTCAGGGTAGGCAGAAAGTTTTTTCTTAAGCTACAATATGTTGAACTTACTCAGATGTTGGAGTGAGCGTTACAGATAAAATGTAATTTTATATTATGCTAGTGATATATAGTATATTTTGATATACAAAATGTTGTGAAAAATCAACTGAGAAACTGTACATGAAATAACCAACGTGAGTGTCTATTTTTGGCTAATTCAACATATCTAATACCGGACACTGACACAAAAATCACAGACAATATGTTGCCAGGAAGAAGTCCTGCTCATTGATCTACAACACTGCATACAATAGAATAATATACACAGAGATACTAAAGTAATAGCTACCTCAATATTAACAGTATGGCAAAATCTGTGATGGTAGACAAATTTATATATCGCCATATCCTACACAGATGCACTATAAAGCAAATCGCAGTGTGTAGATCAAATCTTTCCACTGTCTCTGTATTAGAAGTGGGCAATATGGATAAAATATATCACGATACATGTAATCTAATATCACAATATCAATATATATTGTGATACACACTCCATTTATTAGCTACACCTAGCTAAAACTAATTCAGTTTAATACAACAGTTCTGCTTTAAATCCTCCCTTCATGAAGGTTATAATGTTCAGGTCTTGTTTTAACTGTTTTAAAGAAGTGTTGAGTTGAGGATGTAGTTTGTGGTGCTGTATTGTGTTGTACTGACAGGTGTGTCTAACATCTTTAATATTCGTCCACCCCTGTTGATATAAATGGACTGGACAGAGCCGCTAATGGGGAAAGCAAAGGCATTGTGATAGCAGGGTATTCAAAATGGCCACTGTTGGCCTCCTTTGTTGCAATACAACGGTAAGCTACGTGTACACTGATCAATAGGTTAAAAATTCATTATGGAGACGATTATACTCTCATTCTGCCAAAGCATCATTTCATTTGTTTACACAGGTAATTACTTCTAATGAAGTAGCTGCTCATTTAGCGACAGTTTTCATTTAGTGTCATGAAATGAAGAGTGTCATGAGGTATTACATTACAACTTTTATACAACACATTTTGCAGCACTATTTGTGACTGTCTCCCTTTATAACACAGACCATCTCAAGAGGGGGTGTGTCTTGTGTGGTGGCTGTGTGATGTACTGATGTTCATGTCTGCAAGATGCAGATAAACTTGCTTGTCAGCCACAGTTGGTCACACATCTTTTGAATCAGCTCGCCTAAAAATAATACCAGTGGTCTATGGTCTCAGTTTTACATGCTGACAAATCTTCATTAAGCTGGCCACTCTGTTTACTTTCGAACCAGTTCTAGAAAACTGGTGCACAAGTCAGGCTGAAATACACAGGCAATGTTAAACGTGTGTATTGTATGCACTTCCACCTCCGTCTTTAAGCAGGAAGAGAGAAAGAAAATGAAATTTGATAAGGTAAAATGTTAAGAGCAAAGGAGCAATTTGGCTCATGCATTATAATGAAGCAACAAAGAAACCAAGAATACATTAGACTAATCATCGTGGATCCTAATGGCTGCTGCTGTGCTCTAAACTCCTCTCACAATCTTGGTTTTGCTGTGAAAATGCTGGTTTTATTAACCTCAGGAGAAACCCTGACAAGTGTGGCAGATTTTAAGCATCATTTTTGCCTCCACTGATTGCTCCTGCGGGAAAACGTTTCTCCGAGGTGCCGCCTGCAGAATAAATAGAAATCCAAATTTGGTGGAAATATCATCTTGAAGATATGCAACTTTGCACACTGCAGGAAGTAATCATGAATTATTGATTAGATTCTTCTCAGGATATATGCCACTAAGACGGAGCCTGCTGAGACGGGGCATGTGGTGCACGCAGATAAGCAAACGAGAAATCACATTGTTATATGTACACACACACACACACACACACACACACACACACACACACACAACAAACCTACATAAAACACAAACAAGAATACTACAGAAGGAAATCCATACATGTGCACACACTAGATCCTTTGGGGACACTGACTAGTAATGACGCAGCATTAACAGTCCACGTGGGGTGTAAACATCGCTGTCATTGTTTGATGGAGCCTTTGTTGTGACAGAGGCTGAATGACACTCAGACCAGAACTTTACTCATTTAACCCGAAAGACAAAGCAAGGCGGCAGTGGGCCCTAAAACAGGTTTCTTCTGGTCCCATCCTGTGTCTCTGAAACAAGCTTGTATGAGCTTTTTCCAGACCAGTCCTCCATTAAGCCCTTTGACCCTTTTCCACAAAGCCCAAGAGAGATCTGGAGACATGACAGCAGATTTTCCATTTCTTCACCAATTATAATTTAAGTCATTATTTGGTTGTAGAAGGAAAAATATAATTCTGAGCGTGGTGTTCAATGAAACATCCATGAACAACAGACGTACACCCGACTGTGTCTCCAAGTCTTTTACACTGAAATCTTGACACTACCTTTTACACACACCTTAATTACTGATGCCGTTCATGTTCGCTGATGAATTAAATCAAAGTCGCTCAACCTGCACTGGCAAAACAATGTGTCCAAAATGAAGTGCTGCATCTGAGGACCGATCCAAGAAGCAGGTCAACTGTACCTCCATAATTTAACTGAGTGACATCATGTCTAATAGTCCAGATTCGAGGGGATTCTGGCAGGCTAGCCAACTGAAATTTAACACCACCATCACCTGCAACTGGTCAACAATGTCAGGTGAATTATTCATTTCCAGGTTCATAACCTCCCCCCACTGTCACTAATAAACTCATCCATCTGGTGTGATGTGATAAAACAGTGGGTATACTGACAATTGATTTGTTATGTATTATTTGGGCTGTGAGTATCTGTACATTTCTGCACTTGATACCTTTCACGTTCAGTAGTATTAAAGCCCAAAAGTCAACATGAAGGAACTGCACAACAGAAATCGGAAGCGATTAATCAGTCAATCCACAGAAAATTAATTGAATTAATTGAAAATATGTGAGCATTTGCTGGTTTTGTTAGTCTACTATCACAAATGAATATGTTTGGATTTTGGACTGGTAATTAGACAAACCCTCATCACTTTAAGCTTTGGTAGTTTTTTGACATTTTATAGATTCAAAATGTCTTGTTTTGTGTGACCAACAGCTCAAAATCCAAACATATTTAATTTACAATGATATACAACAGAGATAAGCATCACATGCTCACAAGTGGAACCAGCACATGTTTACAACACTGATTAATCAATTATCAAAATAGTTGCTAATTAATTTCATTCATAATAATAATTTCATTAATTAATTGGCCAATTGTTTCAGCTCAACGGTGGATAAGACTGCAGGCATTACTGTTAAAACAGACAAGATACATGTGTTAGCTGTCTGCCCAACACTGAAGATGACTGGTCAGACTGGTTTGAAAGGCTGCAGGTGTATTTGAGATGAAGAACTTGGCCTTTATGTAAATAATAATGTCTGTTCTGTCATATAAAGTGTTTGGTCTCAGGCCAAGTCACACCCAGCTGAGGAGCTACACTGACTCGAGGATGAGCTAATCAATAGGTGTGAGGTTCCTAGCAGGGACCTGCACCTGCCAAAACCTGCGGTAACATCTCCAGACAGAGAGCTGCTGCCGGGCCGGTCAGTCGTGTATATTTGCTGTATTAGCGGCTCCATGGACGCAGTCAGGTGGAACAGCCCTGTTCAGCCTGCCAGCACCAGCTGAGTGACATGAGGCTATGAGCTAAACTGCTAGCTAGCATGTGTGCTTGAATGCTAGCCAGTTAGCGAGCTAGGTTGTGCGTTTTAGTCTGGTGGATTAGGTGAACCTCATCCCTGACTGGCTAGCAAGGCGACTCGTGTCTGCCAAAAACCACAACAGGCAGTTAAAAGCGGTGCAGCCCTCATGTCAGGCTAAACCTGGTCTCGGTGTAAACACACATTAGCTGGTATGTGGTACCTTTGTCTCCCTGATGTCCTGCTTGCCTCCTTCAGGGTACCACTGGACGCGGACAAATCCCCTAACGAGAGGCCGACTCGGGGTGTCCACAGCGCTCTCAGTGTCCGAACCACACGGGACTCGTCCTCCTCCTCCTCCGCCGCCTCCTCCTCCACCGCCTCCTCCACCGCCGCCGCCTCTCCCTCCGCCATCGTCGAGGTCCGAGTCTGAGTTAAAATCCTCTTCACCGTGGATCATCCGTACGAGGCCAAACCGGACTGAGCCGCGATACCGCCCGGAGACCAGGTCGTGAGAGAAGAGCAGCCGCTGGGAGCCGTCCGTTGTGGGAGACAGAGCCATGGATGGAGGCTCCGAGCCCGGGCTGGCTGCGGGAGAGAGGCCCGGTGTCGGGGATGCTGCCGCTTCTGCTGCGTCCGTGGTGGCCGCCGCCGCCGCCGCATCCGATGCTACGGTCTCCGCCATCGCTGCTGTTGTCAGGGAGTGATGCTAGAGCGCGAGGATGACGGTGGAATGAAAAAAACTGTAACCTGGAAGCAGCGAAGTGCACGTGTTTACGTCGCTACGGAGAGCAGCGTAACCAGCGCAGTGAGAGCGTCATCACGCAGTACCCTCCGTCACCACTGAGCGGCAGTGTGAGCCACAGTGTGTTGTGGACAGATATCATGATATCCAGACATTTATGTTCAATAAAACTAACGTGAGGAGCCACATTATAGCGACACCAGACGTTAACATGAACACTTTGTGTTTTAATGCCAATCTCAGACTCTTTATGGGTACATTTCACTATATATATATAAAAATGGCTTTTAAAAAATATAATTCAAATTGTTCATATATTCCTTATAACTAACCACAAACAAAAGAGTATATGTACATTAATGTATTATGAAGAGTTGTTATGTGAATCCCGTGAACAATTGTAAATTGTTTATGTATTTGTTTTAATTTTTTAAAAACTTTTTAACTTTACTGTTATTATTATATATACGTTTTATAATTGTTTTAATCTTTTATTTTATTATTATACGTTCTAATATAATTTTTTTTTTCATATTTCTTATTATTTATATATATTTGAATGGTGTTTATTTGCACAGTAATGCACTGTGTATCTGGCTGCTGAAAGATGTCTGCATGTTGTTTAATAAAGAGAAGAAACAAAAAAAACAACTGAGCAGCTGTGTGTGTGTGGTGTGTGTGAGGGAGTCTGAAAGAGAAAATCCACCAACTTCTGGGGTCTGTTTCAGAAAGCGGATTTAGTGAAAACTTTGAGTTTGTTAACCCTGAGATGAGGGAAACCCTGGGTTTTCCGTTCCAGAAAGAGAGGTACCTTAAACTGACCCTGTGACCCTAACCTGCTGGCTGGCAGGTTTTCTTTAACAAACCCTGAGTTTCTTCCAGTCTCCTCCCTCCTGCTGAGCCTGAAGCAGCTGTTGGACACGGGGTGTCGTTTCCTCGTTTTACCTGATCGATGTTGAAGCAGAATTAAGTCACATAGCCTCACGTCGGGAGAGGATTTTGAGACCCTGATTAGATGTGCTATCATTCCCTGATGACTACCGAATCAAACGTTACAGTTTTTCACTCTATCATTTACATCTCTAAGCCTCACATCTCTAATATTACACACCATGAACATGCTCTCACATCAGAGCAAATTCTTTGCATTGCTCTTCGTTTTTTTGCCAACAGGAGTTTCCTTTATAACACTGGCAACGCAGAACATATCAGGAAAGCAACTGTTTGTAGAGCTGTGAGAAAAGTGTCCTTTACACTTAAACACCTACTGTGTCTGTGTTCCCTGAGCACAACCCTCTAAGGACCACACCACATGTTGCAGGTGTTTGTCTCTTGATGTATCATTTTATCGTGTTTTTTGTACCTGAGTCTGTGTGCCAATGTCTCTTTGTGTTCTATGTTTTACTAGGCTGCAAGACAAATTTCCCCTCGGGCACATTAAAGGTAAAGTTGAAGTTGAGACTGATTTAGAAATCATTCAGTTAATGACGATATTTTAAAGTATGTTCTTTTAATGACATTCTGCTGCGACCTCAGATTGGGATCAGTAATTAGTTTTTATTTTGCACTGAATGATATTTGTCATATTTGTTTAATATGTCAAATATGATTCAAACCAAAGTGAGGTACAATCATGCGTTTGAACTGTGTTTTTATGTTTAATTTTCAGGTGCTTCAGTGTGCTTTGTGCCCATGGGATTAGACTACATCTAGGCTAAATAAAAATAAAAATTTATTCAATAGCATCATACCACTTTTTCACCTGTAATATTAAAAGAAAGTGTGGTTAAATGTTAAATGTTAAATTATATAAATTTAAGGATGCTTACCACCAAGATCAATTACATTGTCTTCGACTTCTGTGACAGAAATTGTGAGGTCAGGTCTTCATTTATATTTTCTGATGTTTAAAGATAGCACTTGTGAAAAGATGTCAACACACTTAAACAATTTCTCTATCAGTATCTTAATATCAGTTACTAATTACTGTTAATACTAATCGGCATGATCAGTTTGATCAGCAAAAGCAGGGAAGGTGTTCAATTCCATAACTTAAGTTAAACCTCTGCATGTGACATATCCCCACACTGGATTGTTTGTTTATTTTAGGATTTTTTTCCTTTAATTTGGGCTTCTGGCTTTTGTTTGTTTATTGTGAATAAAGATCTATTATAGACCCCAACACCAACAAAACATACTGTTTTTGAGCACTCACAGTTCTTGAGGGCAACTTGTTGGGAGTCCTGACAAAAAACCTTGATCCCAAGAATATTGGAAACCTTGTCATATCTAAAAATATAAAAGAGTGTACCAGGAAAAGCTTGGCACAATTTAAGCTCAGTGTTTATCTGGGGATGGAGATTATTTCCAAGCCTTGTGACCCTTCCAAAGAGTTCACCTGCTCTTGGTGTCAGTTTGTGTTAACTGGACCACTCAGTCACCTCCTAAATACAAATTACATATAAAAAATGCAACAAATCATTGAGCTCTGCTGCTGTGGTTTCTGATTTTAAAAAAGTGGGTTACATCTTGTGGAAAAGTTTTGTAAAGTTTGGTTGGAGAGGACAACGACTGTCCATAAAACCAAATAACGACTTGAAATTCTTGACATAACTTATTCAACACTGAAGAGGTGACAAACAAACTCCTACACGTCCTGTAATCCGCTTACAGATCTGGAAAATAAAGCGTGGAAAGACCGTGAAGTCGACTTAAAGGGACAATGGACAGCCAATGGAAAGTCTCCCTCAGAGAAATCACATGAAGAGTAAGTCGAGTCCTTAAGATGGCCCAGTTAAGCAGCGCAGCAGAGACTCAATCTTCTCACATTAATTGACACTGACATTAATCAATAACCGATCAGAATAGCTCGTACCTTTCTAAACCTACCTATCACCCAGCCTATAACCCAGGTGAGTCACTTTATTGATCGTTGTACCTGAAAAGACTCTTGTTAATAGGTCGGTGATTTGTTGGTGTGGGAACTCCAACACATGATCAGTAAAATCCAAATCTGCTGCGGGTCTGATGGTGGCATGACGAGGATAATATCCCTCCTGACCCCGACTAAATATGTTTTTTGTTCAACTCACTCACGGGGAATGGAGGGTTTGGTCATCCAGCTCGCGCCGGGATTATAACCAACCACCCCTGCGCACCACCGAGGGTATAAATACTGCCGGTGCGCCACTCTCGGCTCAGTCTTCACGCGCAGCCCTGTTACGCACGGATCAGACTTTCAGACGAGGAGAGACTCGTGTTAAAGGAGAGAGCAACAGAAAGTCCAATCTCAGCACAGTAACCTTTGCTTTACTTTAAAATCTTTTGTTGGAAGAAGAACAAGACCATGTCGTTGGTGAGCGCAGTTCCGTTCATAAAGCCGCCCCACATGCGCTCTCCGGTGCCGCAGGGCCGCCGCCACACGCTGCCGGCCAGCGAGTTCCGCTCCCTCAGCCCGGAGGATGCCATCAGTGTGTTCGAGATTGAGAGAGAAGGTGAGCAGACTCTTAATTATATACTTATTTATACTTAATACTGAGTTACATCACTTATTATGTCTGCCTCAATAACTTCAGGGCAGTTGTTCCCGGCACAGTTACGCACACAAGAAGCTTTTCTGTCTTTTACAGGGAGAACAGGAACATTCAATCAGTCTCGTGCAACAACAGCCTCAGTTCATGATTTAACTGACACGTTGATTAACAGAGATAACCTTCACTCACTGATAATAACTCTATGGGCAAAATAACCTCCTTTATTAACACAAATTAGTGTAAAATAAGTTTCTGTTTTTCCAATGAGCATATCTTCACATTTACTTACTATGATGTTCAGCCCACTACAGAACTAAGTTACTATGGTGATAAATGCACAGGTGATATGAGTTCAAGTGTCTTTAACCTTCATAACATCCCTGGCTGTGGTCAAGTATATCCTAGTCATAGGGAACATTATGCCCACTTCTCTGTCACCCGGGCTTCTTAATGTATAAAATTTGATCACATTGGTTCTCCTCCTCCTCCACACAGCCTTCCTCTCTGTGTCCGGCGAGTGTCCTCTCCACCTGGATGAGGTGCGTCACTTCCTCACCCTGTGTCCTGAGCTGTCTCTTGGCTGGTTCGAGGAGGGACGTCTGGTGGCCTTCATCATCGGCTCACTGTGGGACCAGGAGAGGCTTACCATGGTAAGACGGAGTGGAGGACACCTGGACAGTGATTTATCAGCCTGACTGGCAAGGAAAAGGCAAGACGGGGTTCAAAACAGATTAACAGAAGAGATTTTGAAAGATTTAAGGACATATTTACACTTTAATGTGTTTGGAAACTCAGTGGGTGAGGATGGACGTCACACAGATCCACCTGAATCTCACTGGAAATATTCAGATTGGTGGGAGGAAGTTTCAGCATGTTGGCTTCTAATTCAAATACCACTTGAGCAGTTTTGTGGAGCATAGTGCAGGAGATCCAGAGCACTTATGAAAAAGATATTTAAAAGTTTTTAAAAGTATCACAATTTCAAGAAAACCCAACTGTTCTAAAACTAATGATCTAATGTACTCATGTACTCTGAGCATTCTTGTGCTGCAGCAAAACTGAAATGGTTTACAAGATTCAAAATTCAAAAGTTTTATTTCTCACATGCTCATTCATTCATTCATGTGCAGAGAAATGCAGGGAAGAATACTCTTGAATTATATAGAAGAATAATACAAAGTGTTAAAAAGTAAAAGTAGAAATATAAAGGATAAAAAGTCAAAGACATAAAATGATAAATGTATGTAATTAAGCATTAAAAGGCTGTGCACTTTGTCACCTTCGTGAAGCAAACTGTACAATAAATGTTTGTACGTACTTGATTGCAAAGGATTCACAGAAGACAATGTGCTGAACAAGGCCGAGAATATACAGAGGTCAGAGGTTACAGTCTGTCAAATTAAAATTTAACAGCTTTTTTAATGTTGAAACCAGGTTTTTGATGCGTCTTTGAAGCTCCAAAGATCTGTGTGTCAGCTCTCTCATGAATCCAAAATTCCACAATACAACAGAAAATAGCGTCCTATCCGCACTGATTCCCAAAGGTGATTCTGGTGACGAGCACAAACACTCAACTGCCTACAAGACGCGACGAGTCGGAGCTTAAAGTGATCATATGTAACTTTGCTGAAAAATGTAGAGTAACATCAGAGAAGAATCATAAAACAAACTTTCTCAATAATGTTAAATGTTAAATAGCAATATCAGCAAATGTTTGTGAACATGCAAAGACGCGTTTTATTGCTTAAGAATTCAGTTTTTCTCTTGAAAGAGGAAAAATGTGTTATTTCTTATTTCAAAAGTTTCACTGTCTCGCTTTAAGACTAAAATACCATCTGTCTCTCAAACAGCAGGGAGAAAACTGGACTCAACGTGGGTTTCATTTGTCTCTTTGGTGTCAGATATTTATAGTTAAAACTCGTCAGCGAAGCCAGAACAGGTTTCTCAACAATACATTTACCTGTCCTGACACCTCTCCCCCTCCCTCTCTGTTTTCCAGGACGCTCTGACTCTCCATAAGCCTCACGGGACCACTGTCCACATCCACGTCCTGGCAGTCCACCGGACCTTCCGCCAGCAGGGCAAAGGCTCCATCCTGATGTGGCGCTACCTGCAGTACCTCCGCTGCCTGCCCTACGTCCGCCGCGCCGTGCTCATGTGCGAGGACTTCCTGGTTCCCTTCTACCAGAAGTCGAGCTTCAAGGTACAGGGTCCCAGTGAGATCACGGTGGGGCCCCTCACCTTCACAGAGATGTTCTACCCAGTCAGGGGCCACGCCTTCATGCGGCGTAACAGTGGTTGTTGAGGACAGAGGGACTTCTTGTGGATTCTCCCTGGCTATCAGTGGTGGTGGTGGTGGTGGGACCCCCGGCACCCTTGGAAACAGGATGAGGGTACGTCTGAGCAGCCTTGTTGTACAGGAGCGATCAGCACTGTGAGTGAGACTTGTTCGGCAGGCGGTGACAAAACAAAGAGCTGCCATCCAGCTGCCAACAGCTGTTTGGAAAAGTGGTCGAAACTACAAACATATTGATCTGTAGTTTAATGAGAAACATGAAAACCAAATCATTAGAGCAAAGTCCTGAAAGAGTCTAAGCACTTATTTCAAATTTAAATTCTGTTTTTTTCTGTATAAAACCATTTATTTTTATTTTGATACATTTATTATCGTATTCAATAGAACGCAGCTGCCTTGTTTCTTCCTTTACCCTCTTTTTTATATTTGTTATTTAACCAGTCTAACATGGTTTCTGGCTCTCTGTAAAGCCAAAAAGGACTATTTTCAGTCAATAAAACCAGTGTCTGCCCATTATTAATGTATTCTGTCCCGTATAGTTTTGTATAAACAGTACGCCTTTCACAGCAGCATTAGAAGATTACTGTTTATAATGACATAATGGTACAATTATAAAATAATATGCCAAAGTAAACAGTTAACCTTCAAGGACTATGGAATAAAATTACAAAGGGAGGGATATCAGCAGTCAAACGTCAGATAATAAGTCAATGTATTAACCTGAACATGCTCGTCTGTTGTTTTATATTAAGATTTGTCCTGAGTGTCTCCATCACTGTTTGCATTGTAAACATGTTCTGACAGTCTGTAAGGTGTGCAGTGTGTGATGTATTTTAAAGAGCAAAATTTAGCCTTTCATAGAATACAACTGAGAGTATTGTAAGTACACATAAAATCACCAACACAATAAGTATATTTAGATATCCTATATATATGTGCTTTTCCTTGATAGTCTCCTCTCGCCTTCTCCCTCGTAGACGATCACCACCTCTGCCTCCCAAAGTCTTGAATCAAGACAAATATGTTTTTTTACAATGTTTTGTTCTTAAAATAATAAAAGGTTTATTTTCTAGCATGTCTGCTTTTAAGTCTTTTCATTTACAGTCTATTAGAAATCGCCATTTTAATATTTGATGAAAGAAAACAATCTCATCATGAGGGCCATTTAGTAGCTGATCTGGAGCTTTTTTATCACATTGCATGATTTGAACAGTTCTGTTGGTGACAGGAATTAAAGATTTGTGTTTGTTGTTGAATTTACAACATGAAATTAGAACCACGACAATATAATTTGCAGTTATTCTCACTTTAATGTAAAAAAAAAGTTCTCTTTAAAGGTCACAGCTCTCACTGGTGTGGTGCCAACAGTTAAGAAAATGTAGAGAAAGTGACGACAGACAAAACTCAGTGTTCAGTAGGTAACTCTGCATGAGACTAACATGACATTAAACTTCTTAAACTGACACACATAAGCTCATTATTACTAGAGTGGTATTTATTTTGACATGACTGCTTTAACACACGTAGATTTTCCACATATAAAACTGAAGCAAAACAGAACAGTACCTTGACCATGACCTGAAATTCATTTGAAACTTTCTCTTTTTATTCCCATAAATAGAAAAGGGTGAAATTATTTGGTCCCGATGCAAAGACAGCAGTGTAACTGCTGCATACAGTCATGATTGAAGATGCGGGTAGTTGTGGTTCAGATCAAACACTCACATGTCAAAAGGCACATCAAAGAGGTTTCCTTAAAACAGGTGGATGTTCACACTTTGGACAGAGTCTTATGCCTTGAAACAGACGACCTTTACGATCCAAATAAGTGGTGTTAAAACTGATTAAAATATCTGGATTGTCAACATACAACCTACTCTGCATGTTTTTTAACAGCTCAAGTTCTCAACAACCGAACATGAACTGTGAGTCGGCCCCACAGACAAACTCACATAATCTCATAACTCACTTAGTAACTCACATAATCCTCCACACAACAGTCATTACCGTGGCTTTCCTAACAGCTGGGGTCAACACATGAACGTGCCAGAATCATGAACAACAACAAACTGGATCCAAGACAAAAGCCGTGGGAGAATTTTTTCACTTCCGGTGTTTGGACTTCTGAAATCAGATTGTTACACTTATCACATTGTCACCAGAACAGCAACAATCTACTGCGGCCCGACCGATCAGCTGCAGGGGTCAAGACAAAAAGACGTGCGTAAANAAAAAAAAAAGGTATACGTGTGGGGGACAAGACTTTCTCTAGTCTGAATGTGTCTGTTTGAGGAAAATCCTGCGTCTGTGGTAAAATCTTCTGTCGTGCATTGTACTTGTCAAGGAGTATTAACGAGTGTAAATGGTAAAAAAAAAAAAAAAAAAAAGCCTTTAACAGTATATTTCACAAACATATTAAGGCTCAGGTGAAACATAAATGACATCTTGTGAGTCTATGACTGAGTCAAAAAATACAGTACAAAACTCGCTTTGATCTAACAAAAATGCCTGTCTAGATAATTAATCGTATAATAAATAATTATTTTCATGTTTGTTTTTTTTCAGAGTAAATCTACAAAACGGTTTAGGCACCTCTGTGACAAATACGAAAACGACGGCATTATAAGCAGAGCTTGACTGAGAACTTGTGTTTGTGGCAAACAACATGCATATATAAGCAGCGTGTGAAGTTGCTTTGGTAGGTTCGGGTCAGAAATGTGTTCATCAGCATTCAGTAAGTTGATCACAGGCAGAATGCAGAAGTAAAATGAGGCATCTTTGTAAAATGGCATAGTGTGTTTAAGGCAACTAGTGGATTTAGATAGAAACCTTAGTTGACCACTGATTTTAACTTTTAACTAATCCAGCTGCACAGTTAATACACATCGTTACCTTTAACATAACATTTCACTGCTCCAAAGAACATCGACATGCTCAGTGTATACATACAAAAGAGCGAAGATAAAAAACTGTTTTTAACTCTGAAAGCATTTCACCAGACATTGAGAAGCAGCAGAACTGAATGACAGCTTTTGTAGTGTTAAACCGAGAGTTACTGAAAACAGGAGTAAGTAGCAGGAGGCATTTGATGTGTCTCAAGATACCTGATGACCCACTATGGCATCAGTCTTCCTTTTCATCTCAGCTGATGTGACTGAAGGAACCATCCAGCTCTGAGCACTGTGTCCTGTCCTCTGATTCTGAGGATCTGCTAGCCCATTAGCAAATTAACATGCTAGGTAGTCCCAGGCTTGACTGAGGATTAAGAAGGTTGAGTAAAGTTTTACAGAAGTAAGCGAGTCAGAGACTGATCCAGTTCCATTCACAAGGACTTTGATCAGGTCCTTTGATGAGCGAATAATAAAAAACATGATTGCCACATTCTTAAAAGGCCACTGAGCTGACCTGGAAACAGCTGACCTGGTCATTGGCTAGAAGATAGTGGATCAGTAGCACAGGTCGTCATCTTAAACGTCATCAGTAGCCTAGAGACTAGTGCACCACATCGTCAATGTCGTGGTCTATGTCGTACTTTTCACAGAACTTGCTCGTGAAGGGCAAGCAGGTGAGATGCTCCAGCCAGTGCCAGTTAATCGGGTAAATATAAAACCAAACCATGAGAGAAGAGAACAGCCCGGTGTAGGCCACCATTGAGACAGCAATGAGGATACGTTTCCGGTACTTGTCAAAAGTCCCGAAGGTGACGTAGGGCAGGAAGGCAAAGGAGAGCAACATGCCGCTGAGGAAACCAAAGATGTGGGCGATGTTGTCGATCCACGGCAGGAGGCCGCACAGGAAGAGGAAGAGGACGATGGCAAACAGTTTGAGGAAGGCCTTCCACGGCTTCTCCAGGATCTGCCAGCCTTGAAACAGCTCAACAAACAGGCAAGCAAGGAGCCCAAACTGAGACCCTGCTGGACCCACCTGGAGGGGGAGAACAAGAGGAAAAGACAAGTTACAGACTATCCCGTAAGTCAATTTAAAACCAACTTGTTGTTTGCTTGTTTTAGTCTGGACAAAAAGCTGAAAGAGTTCTTTATATTCCCTCTTAAACACCCCCCACACTGTGTATACTAAAGACTCACATGAACTGTATGACTGAGCATTGGACACATGCATGACATGCATCATCTCTGATGTGTACCAGAGATAAAATGCATACATCCTGCTTACTGGTGACACAGAGCTTCTGGGTGAACTTTATGTTAGTTGACAGCATTTATATGAAGCTTCAAATAAGAGCAATTTGTGAGCACCTACTCCATTTATTTGGTGGATAGCACAAGGTCACACAAGTAGGTTGCATAGATTTGAGTTCAAACGTGTCACGACTTTGTTCCTTGAGTCTGTGGCTGTGTTGTGTAGCTGCTGTCTGGCTCACTGTGATCGTCTGTATCTGTATCTACGTAGACGGATACCGGGCACCATCATGAAAAGATTTCTACCTTTTTGTTTGTGATTTTTTTTCTCATAGGGGAGCATGAGCAGATATGTGCTACAATTTATTTCAGTTGGACTTTAACCTGATCACTAAATCTTGTTAGCTGTCAAGACAGTATTCTAGGTAACAATTATTTAAACTGACTCATCACACCATCGCTAAGAGGCCTAATCCTGACCCAGGGAAACTGTGTACTAACAGTTAATTAATGAATGTGGGATAATAACTCACCAACATCTCTCTATGGTCACAATATCACAAATTATTCTTGTAAATATTGCACTGATTACACTTTTGGGGATGTCCATCTCAGTGGCTCTGTGGTGATGAGGATGCTATTCATGCTGTATAAATGCAGGTTTATCTGCCTCTTAGTTTTAGTCCTGTGGAAGAACTCCAGTGCGAGCCCTGGGTCAGGCAGTAAAGGTGAGCAGATTAGAGTGACGTCAGAGCTGAGTTTGGAGGCTTGGCCTGGTCAGAGGCAGATGGCTAATCTGTGAAGATGTTAAACTCCCACAAACAGAAAAAGAGTGTGGCACAGCACTCCACCCACACGCCCCAGACACGCAGGCTGACACGTTCCTTCCACGCGCCATGCTCACTCCCCATTGGTTGAGAACGGATGCTAAAGGATGGGAGAGTGACTGGGAAGACATCTCTGCTAACCCAGATCATTAGTAATGATTTACTGCTGCACATTAATCAGTGGGAACATGATGAACTATCATGTTTCCCTTAAATCATTTCTTGATTAAATTCCCAGCAGTGTGTGTGCATGTGTGTGTGTCAAGGGAAGGGAGTTCACATCTATTTTCATTTGACTAAAAACTACAAAATCATACCATTCTTTTCCAAATCAATTCTTCTACTGTCCACTCCTCAACTGTCACCACATGGATGCCTTTACTCCACTAATAATCAGAGTAAAAATGCTTCATATAAACAACCTGATCAGAATAAACATTGGACTCCGTTTGAAGGGGCTGGACAAAAACTTCCATAATGTTAATGTTTAATGCTCTTACTTTTTTATTTAACATGTTTGATCTTTCTGTGCATGCTCACCCAGGTAAATCAAGATGTTTTCCTGGAGAGATGCAACACTCACTATCAATTTTTCAAGTGATGCATCAGGTGGCACAGACTAGCTATGATAAAAAAAATATTGATATGTTCGGTACAAAAGCGCAGCATCAGGTCAATAACTGAGCAAAGCACTTGACACAGGTCCTTCAAGATTTGGCTTGATGTGTGAAGCTTGATGTTGCGCATGTTAGAGTGGTTCTTTCTGAGCGCTCATTATGAAGCACGTAAACAGACACTGTATCATTCTCATTTTGTTTTTTGAGGCGATGTAAATACCGTGGGAGTCGTCAGTGGGACTGATTACATCCTGGAGGAGAAAAATGGCCTATGTACTGCAACTGCAGCCAGTGAAAGGAAACAGGGTTGAGCCTCCACTTTTCTAAGCACAGGGGCAACGTGCCATAACTTTCAGCAACAGTGTAAATTATTAATAGTTCAACTAACGATTATTTGGCCGCTGCGCTTTACATTTGTGTGGAACATAGAGGCTTTTATCACTGATGGTTGAACAAATTAAAACACACGTTTCAGCTACAAGATTTTACTCTTTCCATTACAGTATTGCAACTTTTATGTAAAGCACAGTATTTATTCCCTACACTGAGTGGAACCAAAGTCCTCTAAAAACAGATATAATTCTACCAACACCAGTAGAGCTTCTTGACAGCTCACATGTTCCCGACCAGTGTAGTCCCAGACAGGCCGACTGCCCTCCTCATCCTAATTCCTCCTGGCAAGTGACACGTATAATCTCCACTTACACTTCCAGGTGACCATTTTAACAGTTCACTAAAGTGCAGATTTTAAGATCTGATCTTCAAACATTAAACTACACTGACAGTAACAAGACTGTGTACATATTTAAATCTCTCTTTAAATGATTTAAATAGTGCATTATTTTTTCCCATTGTATCCTTTCAAACCTTTTACGCTGCTTATGTGCACACTGGTCTTTACTTAAGTGATATAGTTAGACAGCACCGTCAACTGAACAGATGTAAAATTTAAATCAATAGCAGAGTATTTTGCTGTACTCCAATATAGATTACTATATAGTAATATCAATATATAAAAGCATATAAAAACCATTACAATTTTTTTTAGTTAAGCTTATCTCACATACTTGTCTAGTAAAGACTCATTTGATCCATTTAATCAAATAAAATTCCACTAAAACACTGAGATTTGTGACTTTTTATTCTTCTTTCAAAGAGCAACTGAAACTGATGTTGACTTTTGCTCGTCTCTCAGCAGAGTTTTAGGAGTAGAAACTGAAGTTGCTGCACTTTCACAATTCTTTAGATCTGCTTTACTTGTGAGAATTATCATTCTTCCAGTCACAGCTGTTGTTTGAGTCATTAATGCTCAAGCCACAGGGTCTCCTTAACTCAACAGTTAGGGATAATCCACTTAAACCGCCTCTTTAAGTGGCTTGACCGCCCTGTGTTGTGCCTCGCATGTGCTTCCTCTGGTTATTCCTGGTGTGTGAAGACCTGTGAGCTGGTCAGCGCTAAGGAGAGCTGGACGGTGGGATTTCTGGCTCTCACGTCAAGGTACGTCATACTGAGAGCCACCTCATGTCACACCACGTAAATATCAGATGAGAGCCATTGGAGTCGGCTTATGAGGAAAATAACAGATGTCTCGATGACATCAAGACATAAATACAAGGGCCAAGAAGCAAAATAAAATTCCTGTTTATTATTTGTCATATGTAAATAAAGAAATGATTTGTTATCTCACGTAACAGATGAAACATCCGTCAGTCTCTTTACTCATCCACTACAACTCTCCGTTATTCACAGGTGTGCCAGGATGAACGCTTTGCGTTCATAAAGGTGTTTAGACCAGAAGTATCACCAGACAAGTCTAGTCTTTGCAACAATTGTCTTTGTTCAAAAGAAAAATCTAATCTCATTCACTAAGTACCGTAGCAGTGGCCTTTGTCAACCCACACAATGGCATTAGGCTAATCTCTTAAAGGGGAAAGTGGGCTTTACAGAGACGCGCTGAAGGGAACAGACGTGCCAGTAAAAAGTAGGTAATCCAGACTGAGTTCTTTTCACATGCTGAGTAATTTGCACAGATCAACCTGTTGTTGTTTTTTTGCAAACATTACACTTTGAATTAGAAGAGATTATACTTCTGTAAGAGTAGTTACTCCAAGAAAGGAGAGAGGGAACTGTTGCAGTTTCAGGCTTGCGGTGCATTCGGAAATGACGGCTAATAAATATTTAGGTTTCTATAATATTTAATTTATAAATTTAATATCAGTGGATCTCCCTGCGTGTGTAATAATAATGTGTCTAATGTGAATCAAAGAGAAGAATCAACTGGTCACAGGGTTTTATAAGCATGAACAGACATCACCTAAGATTATATTTAACTGCAGTTGACTCAGCTCTCTCTCTCTCTCTCTCTCTCTCTCTCTGAGAGGATTGCTTCAACTTTCCATCAGTACATCCGACAGGACATCACGGAGTGGACTAACTATGGTAACAATGTCCAAATAAAACATATGAAGCGTCATCCTGCAGGTGTGAAGACAGGTGTATGTCAGCACAAATCAACTTGTGTGTGTCTCTCAAAATGAACTTAACCATGGTAGCCTTTCTCACATCTACATCTTTTAGCTTTATATTCAGCATTCAGCCCATATGTTCTTACTGAGTATAAGTGTATCCAATTAACAATATGCAGCTTTCATTTATTTGGCCAAAAGTATTGTTGAAAGTGAGATTTTTTAACACAAATATCGCACACAAAAATTCACTAAACAACCCCAGTCCTTAAAGATATATGGCCAGTCTTTTATTCGTGCTCAACTTTAGCTACTTTCTTTACCCATGCAGAGTGATCAGAGACATGTGTTGGTTAAGTCTCATTTGATGCGCTAATATTTGAAGTCCTTATTTTACACATCCTCATAGATTATTTATCAGTCAAACATTCTGATAAATAAAATTCTCTGTTGAAAGTTTCAGGTTCTACAGGTGGCTGTCATTTCATTGGTGGGCATCCATGTCCCTGTTAACTATTTGGTTATTCAAAACAAGTTGCTACCAACAACAGCAATTGTATTCATTCAGTGTAATAGCTGTGGTCTGTGTTGGTAAATGTCAGCACAGGTTGTCTTTGAGATGCTCCACATGTTTCTGAAACATGTATTTTATTTTTTGAGGGATGATTACAGCCTAAAACCAACAACAGATGATGAGCAGTGCAGCAGCAGCGCTACAGTAAAGTGGTCTCATAAAGTGTTGTCGACTTAAGCTCAGTTTCTCAAGGCACTTGCACAGTTAACACCATGAGGTGTTTCCTGTGCACTCTAGACCTCTCTATATGGGGGCAGTGAGGTCTGCTCTAATAATCCCCAGTATGAGAAACTCCCCTCCAGTAAGTGAGCTAAGCTAAGCTGAACTACAATAAGCCACTGAGTAGGAACAGCAGGGAAACAAACTATAGTTACAATGGAAATGTGTAAATGGTTTAAATGTTTTTATCTTTCTATCACCATTTTATAACATCATCAAAACCTGTTGCAACATGAGCGGTAAAGGCTGTCTTGGTTCATGTGGCACATTCAGATCAGATTTAGCAGCTATTAAGTCTAAATAAAGTGTTGGCCGAGAAGAAGGGAAGAGAACAATGCTTCACGTACAACAGCCCAATAAAGCTTTGGGTCTTTAGTTCATTCAAGGAATGTCAAAGGATTTTGGAGATTAGCAGCACAGGTCCATGTCTTACATCTGTCTCGCAGCTTAACACCCCAGACATCTGACCAGCTCAGAGGTCAGTTTGACATGTGTGTATTTGACTGTGTGAATATGTGTGTGTGTGTGTGTGTGTGTGTGTCAAGTGTGAGTGTGTAAGTAAATCAGTTTTTCCCTTTTTTTAGGTTCTCTTTAAGTCTGAGCACCTGGAAAGTTACAGCAGATTGATTTGCTTTACAAATATGTAAAAAAGACAAGACAAGGTCAAAACCTAGTATATGGCTGGACCGTGTATGGTCAATGTGCTATAATGTGGCCAAATTGTTACAGGCAGGGTTGGATTGGGAACAAACCGCAGCTACATGCTTGCAACAGCTGTTTATACGCCCCCGCCAATGATTTTGACAGAGAATCATTCATAAATTCAAAAAATATTTAGCGCTCTGCTAGTGCTACGTTCTTATGTGAGTGCTCTGATTAACAAATGTATTCTTTGATTTTGAAACAGTGGCCTTGTGTTGTTGATATTTAGCCTTTTTGAGGTTACAGCATGGTTAAATCAATTAATTTTATTTTATGAAAAAAATTGCCCGATCGCAATTTAGCTAAAAATTAAATTTTAAGCTAAAAATCTGGTTGTGTGTTGAAAAGTACCGTAGGGTGCATAACTTGCTCTGTAAATGCAATGAATCGTGTAATTTCATCACGTCAGTCAGTCAGTGACAGACATTTGCAGTTGTAGGGCTGGCCCTCTGCGATCCAGGAAAACCCCCCAAAAAACATTAGACAATATATAGATAATATATAGATGTGTGTTTGTAAATGTTTCTATGCTCAATTACAAGAGGTTCTTGTTTGTGGCTGTGATATGCAAAGCTTACTACCTGTGCTCATGCATTTTCTGTACGTGGTTTGGTGTGTGAGTAGCTGCATGCATGCAAATGTGTCACACATGGGACTTTATTTTTCTTTGATCAAATTTTCCAAAACGATTTCTATAATTGAAATAGTACTCTATTTATTGTGTAAAAAGTCTATCATATTAATAGATTAAACAGATTTTCCTCATAGTATTTAATATTGGAGCCTTACTGTACACTTGTAAACACACCCACATCTGTCTACGTAACTGAATGTAACCTTTTGGTTTACTTTTGTAAACACACACAAAAAAAGCTACGTTTACAAAAAAAGGAAACGGTCTACTACTTCTGAACATGTTATTGGTTGTTATTCACTAACAGCCAAGTGAAAGCTCACCTCAACTCCCTCTGCTGATGTATTCATCCTGCTCCAGCCTGTATGTTAGATTGCCAAAAAATTATGTGTGCAAGCCTCCCTAAGTAAGTGCTTGCAGGTTTTTTTTTTAGAGTCTATGGCCCTCATTTATCAATCTAGTGTAGAAACCAGCGCAGATCCGAGTGCAGAAATCATTTTAAGACAGGGTTCACGTGTGATTCATGAAACGTTTGCATCTCGCCAATCCCAGCGTAAGAATGATCGGGCGTTGATAAATGTGGCGGCTGAAAACAATCGCCATTTAAATATCACGCCCCTATATACTCTCTGTTTAGACGCCTCGCCCCTAGAGTTTACGACATAGAGAGAAACGTAATCCGGCCAAGAAGAGGAACTTCTCCGACCTGGAGACAGAAACGCTAACGTCACAAGTTCAATTAAACAACCATTTTTATTTGGCAGCCTGAAAAGTGGCATCAAAGGAAGTCGGAAGAATGCTGTATGGAATGAAATCACTGCTGCGGTCAACAGTGCTGCCGTGGTCAATCGAACTCCAGCCGAGGTTTGAATATTTAATTTATACATTTGTGATATGTATAGTCTATAAATTAATTTTATATCAAAAACTGTTAACCCCATAAATTGCAAACAATTTGAAAATACTTATTTATGTTAGGGATATATGACACATAGTTGTTATTTTGCCACAGGCTACATATTTTTAAATAATGAATAATGCTACATGTCTACATATGCTTAGATGCCAGTCAGAATGGTTTTAACAATCCTCTGACAGATTTACTACGCTGCACCGCAAATCCGCACTCACTTGAAAACTTGCGTACACGAGTTGAGACTTGACGTGAGATTTGATCGTTGCCTCCGCTCATGTCCATATTGATAAATGCAGAGCTTTGCGTGGAAATGACCGTACGCCCAGTTTTCTGCCGTATGGTCATTTCATAAGTGAGGGCCTATATGTGTGCACTTCATTTGTTTGTGTGCAAGTCCATGCATGCATGTATTTATGTGAAGAACTCACCTCAGCTCTGTAAGGCAGGAACAGGGCAGAGGCGAGGTTTCCAGTGATACCACTGAGGATATAAATGATGGAGATGCGGACCCAACCTGCCAGCTTCTCCAGATCTCTCAGTACAGTCATCTGGAACACCACCGACACTGCGCAGTGTAACAGCCTACACACACAC
>NTHP01000217.1:821259-834897 GCA_003416845.1 Oplegnathus fasciatus
TTTCATACACTGACAAGCTAACAAGTTAAGTATGAAGGTGCAGGATAACCCACTTACAGAGCAGTCGGAGCTGAGGGTCTGCACACATCCAGAGTTGTCATTCTGAACGCAGCAGCCAGACTCTCTCTCCAGGTCTTTGGCCTTCTGGATCAGACTGACTATCTGTCTGTCCTGACGGATGCATGGTGAGAACTTGGCCCCCAGGTGGATCAGGTCATCCTGAAAAGTGGAGGATATTATTGTAAGGATACACAAACATGGCAATCCATGCATAGTAAAGTGATCCAAAGAACAGACACATTTTAAATCCATTCGTTACGTGCATTATTTCTGGATGTAGATTATGTTTCTCTGTCTATTGGTCAACTAACAACACTGACTATTTGTCACTTAATCAAGTGAAACCTTAAATGTTGAATGCTGAAAACAAAAATCATCGGTTTGCACATTTTTAGGGAAGTACTTACTAAACCAAAGAGTCACTGATAAAACAGTATGGGGCAAGAGGAAGGTTAGGGCTTGGTGAGAGCTACAGTATGTGACAGGAAATGCAATAAGTGATAAAGTGAGAAATTCACAAACTAATGAGGGTGTAACCCTTCACCAAACACGGCAAAATGTGTTTGGTGATACACCAGACTGTGAAATTATAGAAATTAATATCCCTGATTTATCTATGATAGTATTTTCTGGCTCTGTTCATTTTAAGAGTCTAAACTCATTTTAGGGAACCCTCACTTGGGTTTTATACATCAAGACAAACATTGATGTGAGGTAGTGAAAAACATGTAGTGTCATACAGCAGCTAAACTGACAAACCAGCAAGAGACTCACAGAGCTCGGACCAATCCAGAAGTTCTCCTGTTGGATATACTTGACACTCTCATAAATGCCTTTGTTCTTCAGCACCTACAGAGGGCGACAGAGGGACACAGTTGGATCTGCTAAATATATAACATGACAGAAGTATCAAAACATTTTAAGTTCATTGTCAAGTGTTTATTTATGATTTCCAGGTGAAGGATGATTAAAAGGATAAATACATTTTGTCTCTTAAATACATTGTTTTGTTTGATTAATTGTGTTTGCTAGGATAAAAAAAATTAGATCACTTTTTAGTTGCTTTCAATATTTAATGCTTTCATCCATGTATTGACTGAGCAGATTATGTAAGTGCATCCAAATAGCATAGATTCGTAGTTTCAATGATCAGTTTCACAAACCGCAATAACCAGCCACTTTGGCACCACAGATAGCAGGATGTTTATGTCCTCTTAGTAGTAAATATGCTGAAATGCAAACAATCATGTCAAACAA
Source organism: Oplegnathus fasciatus (assembly GCA_003416845.1). Lineage (NCBI taxonomy): Eukaryota > Metazoa > Chordata > Actinopteri > Centrarchiformes > Oplegnathidae > Oplegnathus > Oplegnathus fasciatus. Next base: position 822,577 of record NTHP01000217.1, read on the forward strand.
TTCCAAATTCAGTGAGTATTTCACAGTAAACCTTTAAGTTTTGAGCATCACTCACCAGTTCAGATGTAGAATGTTGTGCGAACCCCACAGGGGCAAAACCATATGTACAACAGGCCAGCAACGTGATCACTATATGGACAAATGTGATCCAGTAGGTAAAGTAGGGCCTAAAAAACACAGCAGAGAACCACTGTGAATCAGGTAAACAACACATACTACCAGTCCTGCTGTCAAACATTACAGGAGTTACAGGAGAGAAAAAATGTTTTCGTCAGATAAATCTACTGCTCTACAGATTACTATAACTTGTTTATAGCCCTCTACCTTCTCTCCAGATGTTTCATGTCACTTTTTAATGTTAAAACTAACCAATAAAAAAATAAAACAGCGGAGTGGCTGATTTCATTTGTTAGTTTTCCCTCACTGACTGAGGTCAATTTCAAGTCAAAGTTTGTAAATAATCCACCAGTGTGTCCGTACACATAAGCATCTACTCATTCCTGACCTGTGGCTGTGGAAGTCGTCCAGCTGCTTCTGGACGTTGCTGCTGAGGCTGCGTCGGTAGTGCCGGTTCAGCCACTTCCCCACAACGCCCATGCCGTACTGACGCTTGTGTTTGTCAAATGCAAAGTGCTTAACTTGGGAGGTGATGCGACCACCCCGACGAGGATGGCTCTTTTCTTGCACTGCTATTGGTGTCCTGGGCGTTCGAGATACGTCTTTACTGGGGTTGGGAGAAAGGCAGGTACGTAGGAAGGGAGAGAAATTTAAATATAAATATATATTTATATAATATAAATAAAAGATTAAAGAGATGGAAAAGGGGTGAGAAGGAGGGTGAGGCAAGAGTGGTGGAGGGGCAAAAAGGTAGGGTTGAGACAGATAAAGCAGAAGAAGAAAATGAAGGTGTACAAATGCTTGCATATGAAATGCAATAAATTAAATATCACAAGAAAAGACAGAAAACTAATTTAAAAGGAAAAAAAGTATGTCAGCATGACTTGTCAATTCAGATTTTTTTTACAGTCTACATACACAAGTTTATTGACTTCCAACAGCCAACACATTTTAAGGCAGTTTTGATGATTCAGCTGGAACACGACTTTCGTGTGAAAATAATAAGGATTATTGATTATTCTGACACGAGCACTGAGAACTACAGGTTCCAGCTCAGTGACTTTCTAAAGGTGTATTTACTCACAGGCTTGAGAACTTCTGGTCAGGCTGCTCGCTGGGAGCAAAACATGCAGAAATGGGAGGCGATTCAAAGACGTCGTCAGCCATAGAGTACAACTCATCATGGGCATCAACCTATGCAGGAGAGGTAATGGAGGTTACAGAGGAAGTGCAGGAGGAAAAAATGGAGATCAGTAATTAATTAGCAGCCAGGCCTCATATGTGTTTAGACAACAGGATCCTGTTCCTGCTGTAGCAGACATTAAGGAGGGGGAAATATAGGACACCTGAGATGACATGCGGCTTCTGAGTTGTATCTGCCAAACTTTCTTATATATTTCAATAGGTTTGACATACAGAAGGTTATAGAAGGTCAGTATAGAACATAGAAGGTTTGACAAGTATATACTTATTAGATATGGATGTTCAACCTCTAACCCCCATGTTGCAACCTCTTTCAAGCAGCAACTAAGTGTGATGCAATGGTCAGACCAAGCAGAACAGATGCGAAGGAAAAGAGGAAGGCTAAAGAGAAACTTTTTAAATCTACAAAAGAGAAAGAAAGCTGTGACAAGAGACAAGAAACGGAGACAGTCCTTGCTGACTGACGTGACGATGGGAGGTGAATAAAAGAGAGGTGAATGCATACACCGCAGTGCAGATGGCACAGTTTCTGCAGACGTTTGTCTCAACATACTGTAATGTTGAAAGAAGAGCAAGGAAGGAGAGAAGGATAAAGAAAGGAGAAGACAGTGGTTGCTGATAAGAGAAACAGACAACAGTAAAAGTGGAATACAGTGGTGGAGAAGTGTGTCTGCTGACATGTACAAGAATGGAAAGGAAGTAAGAAAATTTGGCAAAAAAAGTCAAAGCAAAGAGAGATTTTGCTGCCAAGGCACTGACAGGGTGATGGAGAGAGTGGCTGCTGACCTTGCTGAAGAAGAGCGACGCGGACGTGTCTGCAGAGTCCACGGTGTCCTCGTCCATCCAGCTGGGCCTGGCGAAGCTCCTCTTGGGGAAACTACGACCTGTCTGGGAGCCTGCCAAGCCGCTACGACCCTGAACAACACACACACCACATAATAAATAATTTTACACATGCCTCATGTTTCTTAGGTCAGTTCTGGTCGACTTAAGAGAAACTATAAAGTAACAATAATAGAAACATTAAAGGCATGTTATGCACTCATAACTTTGGCTGTCATTTTATTCAAAGGAACAGCTAAACATGCACACAAACACACAAACACAAGAGGAAACCAGCTGCTGGATTCCATGACATTTCCTTAACTGTCATGGAAACCAGCTGCTGGATTCCATGACATTTCCTTAACTGTCCATAACAACACTGGAAAGCCTCCAACCCTTATATATTTTATTCTGTAACAGTTAGTTTTATTATATATATTATTATTATTATTATTATAATCAAAATATCATATTATATCACAGTTTACTGAGGTTGTGCCTAAACTGAGTAAAGGTGTGAACAAGCTGCACATTGCAAAAGTTTGGATACCCCTTGCTTTTTTTTTTTTTCCCAATTTGTTGCACCACAAAATGATAATATTAAAAAATTGTGTGTCTGATGTTTCTATTACACTAAAGGTAAGAGGGAGTTTCTTAATTTTTAATGACACTTGGAAAATTGAAATGACAATGACAAATGGGTATGGAAAAGCACAGTATATAAACCCTTTGTGTCACCTGGGCTTAGTGTAATTGATTTGTACATAAATATTTATCTTTCACATTTGTATTAATTCTGCCTATTAAGAAAACAATAGCAAATGACAGATCTCTGGAGTCTGGATTTTAGATTGTGGAATGTGAGGTTACTTCTCTGCGCTCATGTTTTCTGAATTTGATTCCCATCCAACACCATAAAATCCGCTGAGATTTGAGATCTGTTTCTGTTTTTATTGGATAAAACAGCAGAATTAACACAATTGTGAAAAGCAATTAAAGATGTGGTTGCTGTGGAGAAAAACTGAAAGCACCTACCTCATGCAAAGAATAAGTAAAATAACTGTCCCTTCACTATAGAGAATACATCTTAACACACTCAGAGGTTTTCTGGTACCCCACCCACCCTCAGCAGGTTGGATGCAGCTCGGATGCTCATGCGGGCGACGGACTCCCTCTTACGCCTGGGGAAGTGGCTGTACCCGGAGCGCTGGCTGGTGAAGGAGCTGAGCGAGGTGACACCCGGGGTAATGGGACCCCCCTGAGTGGTGTGGGGCGTCCTGGGGGAGCGACTGTCCATCTCATCTGGGCAACGGAAAGCTCGCCCCCGTGCCAGAGGATCCACAATCTACCAAAAACAGAGATTGGAGGTCAAACGGACATAAATATTTGAGTTATACCATGACATTAAAATAAACTTGGCCAAAACCTTCTAAACATCTGCTGTAATGATACACTGTACTATGAAAACTGACTTTCAAGAAGAAGCAGGTAGTGAGCAGAAGAGAGGAGAGAAAAAGTGAGTCACGCAGAGATAACACTCACCTTTCAGCCTTACTGAGTTTACAGGGCTCTGAGATAGAGATTTATTCTCTGTGTCTGTGTGTGCATTTTTGTGTAAAATAAACCAAAAAACAAGTGAAGGTAAGCACAAGATAAAGAACAAAAGAAAAACTAAATATTGGATGATGAGTAGATGAGCAGAGCTGTCTGACACAGACTGAGGGGAGTGACATGATTCATCTGGGGCACAGATGGTTCACGTCTGTCACCGTACAGCACTCCACTTTATTAAAGCCAGACACATTTTTTCCTCTCTCCTCACAGTCTCCATCTTATCTTTCTTGTTGCTCCTGTACTTCCAGAGTCAACAAGTGCTAACATCAAATCAAACAGGTGGAAAAAGAGTTGGCTGGTTGTGCAATTGACCCCATGACATAGAGCCTGCTGTGTCTCATCCTGTTTCTTCTTGCTGTCTTATTTCCATGACAGGATGTTTTGGTCTATTTATGCAATAGGATTGAGATATTAAAATGTTTCTAAACAAACTATGTTGAATAAAACCTTTATCAGGATGTGAATTAATTGATTAGAGTGTATAGGTTAAGGCACACAGTGATCATAGGTCTGTGTGACAGGAGAATACCTTGGGCATCTTGTGCGTGGCTGGTGAGTCCAGGCCCTGGTCGATGCTGGTGGCCGTCTCAGGCTCTCTATATTGGGCCTTCAGCTTGCCATAGCGCTGGCTGCAGTGGCGCAGGCTCTTCCTGTGCCATACCTGCTGCTTGGTCTCACAGTCTTCCCCCACCCCAAACCACTGGGCTGTATTCCTAGAGGTGCAGAAAGAAGAGGGTGGCCTCAGTAGTCTTTTTTCACACCAAAATTACAAAACACTGACACGGCTCGACTGAATTTCAATGTGCTATATAAAAACTGTTTTAAAGTTCAACAGGAGAAATTGTGCAATACATAGCTAATGCCAAATATTGCTGAATATTACACACAGGTAAATACTGTACATCAGCCATTATACCAATTGCAATCTCTATGCTCAGTCATGAGACTCATGAGATATGTTGCTGATGTTGTCTATTGATTAGAGGGACCCTGAAGAGGACATTTTTTGGTGAATGAACAGGAGGAATAGAACATGTACTTTTGGCCTCTTTAGGGTGAATGACCCGTAGGGAACAGCATTTGGATTTCTTTTATAACACATTTTGGTGAGGAGTCCTTTGCTGCTTGTTTCTTTTATGAGTTCATGACCTCGCTGACTATTTATGTATCCACTGTGGGTCTCTAATTAAAATTGTCAGACTTGATGCTGACTAGCAACCTGAATGTTGAGCAACATGAAGGAAAATAATAAACATGACTCAAACAACAAGCTCTTTATCTTACTTGCGGATGCTTTGTGAGAGCGACGTTTGTCGACCAAACTTTGCCCTTCTGTCTCCGGCTGGGAAGCGTCCATCTCCGGCTCCACTGATGCTCTCTGACACTGAACCGGTGGCTCGACCACTCACGCTTTTTTTCAGAGACGATCGCAGTGGCTGACCAGAGGAAAGGGGAAATAATGTTACAGTACAGTAATTGTTGTTACAGCATGATAAATATGAATACTATGTATACACAGAGTGGAAATTGAGATATTAATCACAATTTACAGTTGTAGGAATATTACAGTAACCTAAGTAAAGCAGCAGCAAGGCAGAGAAGACACAAGAAACTATTGTAAGAATACATACAGACCTGGATAATTATGAAGTTCTACAGTACTTTAGTGGCTAATTGGCAGAATAAAAAACAATTAATTATTGCAGGACCCTCAGTCAGGAACGTGGAGAACACCGCAGATTAAATACCAATATTGAGAGATTTGTATTAAGTGCACATTTAATTTGAATTTTGCTGACACAATTGTGTTCAATCAATATGTTGTTGAGTATTGCTAAAAGGGCCAGAAGAACACTCCTTCGCTGTTTAGTGTTCTTCTGTTATGTCGGGTGCAGTGATTCTTCTGAGAGTCCATTATCTTAACCTGCAGTGACTGCAGTCGTTGAGGCTAATAGTCTTCTCATTCTGAGAGTTAATGGGGCTCGAAGCGAGTTGTAAGTGAGTCCTATGTTCAGGCTGTGGCTCAGCTTGTCAAGATAAGGGGAAACACTGTCTCCGTGTCTGCCACCATAGAGCTGTTATCAGAGAAAAACTACAGTTTCACATATAAGCTCTACGATCGTGGACACTTTATCCAGGATTTGTGCACTTAAAGCTCTCAGGCTCGACAGAAAGGAGCAAAGATAAACAATCTTTGCATCAGTAAATCAAAAGTAAAAGGTATGTTAGACTGACTTTTTGTATATAGTCTTATTTAATGGAAGCACCAACTTTTTGTATGTAAAGAGTAATCTAATAATGACGGCCATTAACAGTTTGATTTATCGTAACACAGGGAACACTATACTATACTACAATTAATGACAAAAGTTCTTGAACGTATGCAGTAATTAACGCAATACAATTTGTAGGATATTGTGTTATATCATGGATGCATACAACACAGCTACACATAGCAGCTCCTCCTCTAAATGTGGCCAATAATAGCACACATAGAAGAAGTAAATCAGTTTTACAGATAATGAATGATAGATGTGAAATGACAAGAAATCAAGTTTTCAAATGTACATGTAGAAGTTTCAGTACCAACTATAGTACATGATGTAGCAAAGCATTTCCAAATTTAGAATTATTTAAATTAGTGTTAGTGATGGAAACACCACAGTTTCCACACAGTAGCCGGAGTGTGGGGCCTCTTTCTGCTTCTTCTTCTTCTCTTTCCTCTTTTAACAACAAAGCTACGAGGTACATGCCGGATTCACACTATATTTGCATGTTTATTACACTGGTTGGTCTTTAAGAACAGTTTAACTGTAGCATGCTCGATTAAACTCTGACTGCCCACAACACAGTGTGCCTGAAATGCCATCATTTGTGTTCTAAGCATGGGGCTCACAGGGGGAAAATGTATGGCCTTGTGTCCAAAAACTGCAAGACAGCTGTCCAAAATACCTCCCTGCCCGAGCAAATGGCAAATTCAGAGGGACAGAGGGAGACTAAGCTACCCCCATTAACATCTTTTAATCCCTTTTGAACTTTTAAAAATAAAGTACTGCCCCCCGGACCATGTACATGCTAACTGTGAGTCAAATGATTAATAGACATGGCATCTCCTTCCAAAGAGTGCATCAACCCAAGAGAACTAAATGACTTGCATTAACTGCTGTGAGGATGTCAGGAAATATCAAAAGATTTTAACCACCGCTGAGCATGTTTTTATCCCAAGTCAATCTTCCTCAAATCCTCAATTTTGAGACACATACTAAAAATGTGGTTATGGTCATGTTGTTAGACCTCTGCCACATAGCAAAAATGACATATATAATATCTTTTTGTGATACAGATTATATCATGCTTTACTCTCTCTTTACTGTTGATTAACACAATGCATTGTTTAGAGCCTTATCTCTGAATGGGCTTTCTGTGAATAACCTGAAGTTCACATGCTGAGCTGAACTCATGATGTTTTAATAGGTTACTTTTTGCTCCACTTTACTTCTTTACTTTGTGTGTTGATGAAGCGTCAACTTTATATGAGGAACTTGGTTTAATCTAGTTGAAAAGGAGGGTATCATGTACAAACCCACCCTCTGCTGTGGATTGCTTTGAATTTGGGGAGGTATGAGGGTATTTTTCAACTGAAAAATCAATTGATTAATAGTTTTTACTATTTGTTGAACAATATCACTACACTACTCCTGAAATCATAGTAATTTAAACAGTCTTGCAGAGGTGAAAGAAAATAATGATTACATTGTTTCTTAATTGATGTTTACTTCATTCTTTCCAAAAATTCCTTTTTGAACAAAAGGCTGATATTTCTGTTTGGTTAAATGTCAAAAAGTCTAAGAGGTAAAGACAGTCCTTGCAAGAGAAAAACAAACTCTGCTACATTCATGGTCACCATCAAGCTATTTTCCTGATCTTTGGGGAGGTCAATGTAAATTATAAACTATTCTTGTTATTAGTTAATGATTTCTGACAGTAAATATTATCTAGTATACAGTAATAGAGATTATAGCCTAAGGGTACTTTTTAAAACTTTTTATTTATTCAACATGCATGGGAAAGCACTTAACACCAGCACTGTAAGAGGAAGTGATAGTTACTGTGATCTTCTAAGTGACAATCCGCCCCCGGAGGCGTGTGGAGGAGAGGGTCGGCTCAAAACGGTTAGCTTACCTGTTTTGTAGGGTCGTGGGACATCATCTCCTCTGGTGGAGGGATGGCTATTACGAGGCTGGGCGGCTTCTTGCTCTTTAGACGACTATTTGATCGACCTCCGTTTGGAGGAGGCTCCTCCCCCCCCTGTGATGCCATCCTGTCAGAGTGCTGGAGATGAGAAAATCATAATGGATGCAATTGAAAAACATAATTGAAACATTTATGTCACATAAGATCAGTGTATACAATTATCAGTAATGCTATGAGAAAGATTTTAACCAAATTATAGCAAATATATTTTACATGCCCTTTCAAATTCTAGCTACTTTTAAATATTTACAGCAATTATCACAACACCACGTGTGCTCTGTCAGCACTACAGATGTTATGGCTATTACAGGTTTCTCTTCTACCACTAAACTAACTTTTGGAAGAGCGCCGTTGAGTGGTGCTATATGCCCGGGCTCATACCCAAAATAAATGGTATTTTATGAGCTTGTCCATATTGAACGGCTGAGTCCAAAGTAGCTGAGCTGCAAGATAAAATTAGTGGAAGATATGCAGAGGATATTACTCACATCATTAATTAGGTACAAATTCAATATTCTATAATGAGATTACATGTAATCTCTTGTAACCTTTAATAATCTTCAATTTGATGACAAAAAATAGTCATAAACAACTACTATTTCCAAGACAAGACAAAATAGATGTTAGCAAACAAAATCTGTGACTAATGTTTATAATTATGATGATTATATGATATTAAATATTTCTTCAAAGAAATATGAACTCACTAGCACTGCTAAAACATACAGCCTATCTTTACTAGTGAATGTATGTTGATATTGTATAACTAATGCTATATGTGAACTGGATCACTGGGTCAGGGTGAAAATATTTAACAGAGCTCAATTCTCATCTAACAAATAATAATAAATGCTCAGCTTTAGAAACTTGAATGTTTGTGTATCAAGTTTTACAGAGGACTAACCCCTTTCCTTTATAGCCCAACAATTACACAAAAAGGAAACAGTTACAGTCTATCCAAACAAACAGTCTCCTTAGCAGCAGCTGGCTCTCCTCCAGTTCAATCTGCTAAAAGAATCATTGCCAACGTCCCCTTCTTTTTGATTACCTTCATAGGCAATTTCTTAAGTGATCCTTAAAAGGCTCTGTGTTCACTTGCAGGAGATGAGAAATGGTGTTATAAAAAGGATAGCAACCTTGTCACACAGTGCTTAGGTCACTGATTTAAGTCGATGTAATTATAAAGGAAGAGGTGGGAGGAAAGGAAGAGGATGTGAGTGTTTCACTGTGGTTTTGTGCCTAAAAACATGAATAAACAAAGGTACACAAACTATTAAACAATATTAAATTGCTGTCATTGCCAACAGCCCTGAGATAATAAAGTGCAAGTGGTAACAACAGTGCAAACATGGTTAAAGATTCAGTTTAATTCATTTAAATGTATTTACATGTAATATCTTTCTGATTTAATTAATAGCTTTGATACATTTATTTAATGTAAAAGTGTCATGTATCGATTGATTTGCCTGTGAAAATATTGAGGTTTTACAAACAAAGTCCTGGAGTTATAAATATGGGTATTTGTAATTTTACATTGTAATAGCAAGTACATAGTGATATAGTACATTTTCTGGATATTCATTCGGGAAGCCAGTTAGTGACAAAATGACCTGATGGACATGTATTCTTTTGGCTAATCCAGTAAATTAAATACATGACAAATCCACATACTTCATAGCATTGATGCAAAACGTATGCAAATATGATACCAAATGTAGTCCCGCTCATTGATTTGCAGAATTGCTCATAGAGAGATATTAAAGAGATAGCTTCCTTGGCATAAATTGTACAAGTGTGTGTGTGGGTGGGTGGGGGCATATGTAGGCCTATATTTCATGGGCTATTTTGGATTTTTGGGGTAATACATATAATCCCCCCCCCGGGCTTTCGAATACTGATTTGGACATCGATTAACAGTAGAAGCTTTGAAGCATTTGGGTCAGCCCTAATTTCATTATATATAGCATATATACAACGGGTGACAAATGAAAGGAAAAACGTGAAAAAAGGTGTTGGGCCACCACGTGCCGCCAGAACAGCTTCAGTGCGTCTTGGCATTGATTCTACAAGTCTCTGAACTCTACTGGAGGGATGAGCACCATTCTTCTGAAAGAATTTGGTGTTTTGATGATGGTGGTGGAGAGCGCTGTCTAACACGTCGGTCCAAAGTCTCCCGTTCAACTGGGTTGAGATCTGGTGACTGCGAAGGCCATAGCATATGATTCACATCATTTTCCTACTCATCAAACCATTCAGTGACCCCTCGTGCCCTATGGATGGGGGCATTGTCATCCTGGAAGAGACCACTCCCATCGGGATAGAAATGTTTCATCATAGGATAAAGGTGATCACTCAGAACAACTCTGTATTGATTTGCAGTGACCCTTCCCTCTAAGGGGACAAGTGGACCCAAACCAAGTCAGCAAAATGCCCCCTACAGCATAACAGAGCCACCAGATCCCCTCACTGTAGGGGTCAAGCATTCAGGGTTTTCCTTTAATTTGTCACCCGTCTGTACATTACTGCGGAGCCCAACCAGACACTTTAAAATAAATAAATTCAAATTCAAATAAATTCAAAGGAACTGGTTAGCCAACTAAATAAATCAGAAATCAATTCTGCAGCACCTAATGTACATACTTGGACCACTAATGAAAAAGGNACTGATACACCAGCTGTTAAGCTGTTGGGAGTGACATCCGATGACATCAGATGACAGCAATCAATAGTGTTCATCATGCATCCTCCAGGTGGTGAGTAATCCATATCCTTTTCCTCTGCTTGAATTGAAAACAGCCTTGCGCTCCTTTTTATTGATTGCATATAATAATGGTGATCTAGTGGTTGAAGCTCCTTCTACGTTCATTAGAAGTTGATCTGAATGAGATCAACCTATGTCTGAAACACATTTTACACCCAACTATTAAAAAAATACTCATGAAAAGCACCAGTAGGATCACTGTGTCTTACAGTCAGTGTTTACAAACAACACATCGTCTTTACTGAACTACATGTGTCTTTACTGCACATGCTGCTCACTTTGGACAACACAAATAAAACATATATCACATCCACAGTCTTGTCAGCTGAGTTGATGTAATAAGACTCATTACTGGTCTCTCTGTCTCCTCAGGGACAGAATAATATTGTCAAACTTACTTATCTCCGTCTTCCAGTCTTTACCAATCACAGGCAACAGCAGAACAACCAGCCAGTCTATTCCTGGAGCTCAGAATGCCTCGTAGCATTACGCTGACTATTTCCAGAGAAATCAAAGGCATTGCTGACATAAACCGATAATGTCACAAGCCTTGGCCAACGCATCCATTATGTCATTATGGTCTTGAAAGCCTTGAAGTTGTCCTGGAGTTGTGGTTTATAAAATCAATGCGAGACCCAGGGGGTCTGCAGCAGGAATGGCAGCAGCAGGGAAATCTGACACCAGCTCAGTCAATAGCCTAGTTTCCACTACAGAGCCAGGACACAGTTAGACAGGGCTTCACATATTGTTTGTGTCACTTACTTTACCCTTACCCCCCCCCCAAAACAGCATATCTATAATACCTTTAAGCTAATAGGGGTGTACATTTCAATTCTGCCGACAGTGTTTTCAATTATGTGTGATAAATATTTCAAGCTTGGGCAGAAAGTCTGATTCAATCCTCTCGAGACAGAGAGGAGGCTACTGGCAATCTAGCCTGTGGTTTAGTGGAGTAGTGGGTGAGGGCTGGAACCCACCCACTTAGATAATGAAATAGCTAGGAATTTGGCTAATGGACAAAGTGCTCAAGTGGCGGAGAGACTGCTGCAGACCATAGTCTATCAATGTAGACAGGCAGTTGTAAAGATCCACATATGAAAACTAATGAGACTGCAAATTGTATTCTCCAGAGGGAAGATAACAGAGATACAGAGATAGAAACCTACAGAATATGAGGCACTAACTAGGCCCCACTATGTTTACAATCTACTGTTAAATCTGGCCTGGAACTTTTTATTTTTTCCCAATTAAATTTTTCTCGAGTCTTTCATTATAAACTTTCAAACTTTTTCTAGCAAGGCTGCAAAATCAGAGCATAACATTTTGCCTTTTTATTTCATGTTTAACATGTAGCAGGCAGCGCCTAATTGTGCAACTTCTCAACATAAACAGTTCAACTGTACTCTGACTTACTGCGGCGCACCTAACACCAAAATATCTCTTTCTAAACCTAAAAGAGAGGTTGACCTGGAGTACAGACAGTTTTAATGTGCCTGCATCCTGTCTTATCTGCTAGGAGAAAGCTTCCATCTGTAGGAATACAATCT
>NTHP01000217.1:851476-911596 GCA_003416845.1 Oplegnathus fasciatus
ACACACACACACACACACACACACGTAAGTTGGCAGTTGCAACTACATTTTCTGGTCTGTTATGGGCACCCTCTGATGCCAAATGATTGCTGTTACATACGGTGCATAAATGCAAGAGTGCAAGCTGAGACAGTCAAAGAATTAATCTTAACTATCCTTAATGTGACCCCAACTGGACTTGATGCAGTATATCCCAAACTTTAAGCATTAAAGTCCTACAAAAATGAAAATGACTTTCACTGTTAGCCAGTTTTCATGTCACTAAATACATCCATTTAAATGTAACTGTAAATAATGTTTTTTATTCTATACCGAAATAGTGCTGGTGTCCAACCAATAAAACCATCGCTGTTTAACATATAAACTGCTTCTCTCAAAAACAGATGTAACACACAAATTGAGTAGTTAAGAAGATCTGAAAATATATGAATTTATTGAGACTTGAGAGACTTGATTATTTGTCACTACTGTCACAGCCACATGTTGTCATGTGGTATCTTTGGTTTGGTTGCCAAGCTTTTTATTTCAAATGAGCCAGTCTGAGGGCAGACGCAAGGAAGGAGAGTCGAGATATGGATGCACGAGAGTTGCTGCAGATGAATGGAAACGTTTCAACGTTACATTGAGGCCGTGATGGACAATGAATGATAACCGTCATCCCTGAAGTATTTCGTTTCAGTTTCTATCTGTGTCTATTTGTTAACCTAAATGAACTGAAATCAATGCCGAGCTCAGCGCCTGGTTGGCGACAGGAGAAGTGGACCAGTGGAGCGTCTGCAGGAAGCAGGGCGAGCTAGCTGGGGTTCAGGTAAGGCCTGCATCCTTTTCTTGTTGTAGGCCTTTAGTGTATGTTGCGGCCTTTTAGTTGCTTGTACGACCATAAAGCTTAGCGGCAACTAAATCCTTTAGGTATAACAGTAAAACATTTAGACCTACTACCTGTGCCGTCACACTACTATTATTTCACCATGATCCTGACTGACCTCTGTGGAGTTTAAGGGTGAGCGGCGAGCCCAGTCGAACATGTGCTCATAGACGTTCCCGTCATATCGTCCCAGGACTGAATTCAGCTTCTTGTCATGGATGTCAAAGGCATCTACCAGTGCCACAGCGTTGGGCCTCAGCTGAGACAGCAGCTCCTTGATACGACCAGAAATCTGCAGCACCTGGGGCACACTCAGCAGTCCAGCCTGAAATAAAAACAGATGGAGATGTGGAAGTTTCCTCAGAGACTACGAGGCTGGTTTTGCAGACAGAAGCAGACAGTGAAACTGACAGACCAGCAGTACAGGGAGTAAGCAAATAACTGGAGCAGCTTTGCACAATAGGTCTGTAACACCTGCAATAAGACTAACCAGTGACAGTGGACCGTACTGTTTCTTTTGATTTTTCTGACCTGTAGGAAGTCTCCAGAGTTGTTTGTGATGCCATGTAGGGCGTAGAGCAGAGCCAGGGTTGACAGCACTGAGTGTATTGCTGTGTCACCGATCTCCCCCAGCTTGTCAGTGAAGAGCTTCACCACAACATAGTGACAGTGTGCCTGGAGACAAAAAACAGGAGGTCACATAAATGAATGAAAGAGACTCAGAGCAACAAATAAAAAAGAAATGAACAGAAAAAGAAGAAAGTGTCTTAATTTCAAAGCCAGGGTTACACTAGCTTAATCTCATTTTACTTGATATAAAGAGACGATACATCTAATTTACATAGGACAAGTAATGCATAGCACTGGAATATTTTTTCTATTTAATATATTTTAAATATTGAGCACATAAAATCAAGAACATGTCAATAATGTCCCTGCAGAATGTAGGAAGATTAAAATAAAAGTGAGCTTTTGTGAGCTCTGGCCTTAAGACAATATTCAAAGGTTGGCTGAGATGCTTTAGCCATGCTTTTCACACCAACTCCTGGTCTATGGTTAGGTATAACTCACTTTAAAATGAAGTAAGTGTATGCATGCACACACACGCAAAACTGAACTTACATCTGAGGCTCTGACCAAGTCGATGGCACTGTTGTTCCAGGCATCCTCCTGGCTCTTCCTGCGCTGCAGCTCCTGCTGAATGCTCTTAGCTGCCAGCTCTACTAGACTACAAACACACACACACACATACATCATCTGAATTAACCAAAGATGTCATTAATATAAATTAATTAAAAACATTAAGACACTTTCTACCTCCCTAGCTTTAACAAAATGCCGACACTATCTTTGACTTTGGGTTTTAAGTACAACAGAGGGTGTCTCTTTACTTAAAAACATAATTGCGCCTCTTAGGTTCTCCTGAAATCTTGAACTGCTCTTATGGAATAAGATTGTCTTTTCACAAATTGACTATCGTCAATCACATCGACATCAGAATCACAGAAGAAATGATTGCTAACACGCAATTGTCCTTTGCCTTTTATCCCTCTAATGTCTGAACGGGCAGGCCACATGTCGCCTTCCTCCAGACTGGCTTAGCCATTGTTGATGTTCACCACACAGCTGACACTGACTGCCAAATGAATTTAGATGTGACTAAGGCTGACAGCATGCAGGGATGAGATCAGGACAGTGTATCATGTCAGACAGTGAAAAGGACAAAGGCAGAAATATGGTGGACAGCAGATTTGTATAATGTTACTGTGTAATGTGTAATGTGACAGTGTGTCAACATTCCTCCTCTTTTTTTAAACACTTACATTTACATTTTAGGTATTTAACACATGCCCATATCCAATATCCAACACGGAAAGGCATATTGTAATATATTTACATTCACAAATGGCCCCATTACATGCAAGTATGAGCCAGGAGTGGAGGGGTCAAAGCAACAGTGTCTTGAATAAAATGAAATTGTGGAAAATAAAGAATATGAAATGGTAAAAGGCATTAAATAACTAAACCAGAAATTAACACACAGACCATAGTCCAAACAACTAGGTCATTTTCTCTGCTGCTCTTGTCTCTTACATGGCAGCTCGTAGTTTGTAGACCTCCACCAGGCTAGCCAGGTCGTTTATGTCGACCACGGTTGGTCTGGCAGCGACGGGCTGGGGCTGGACCCTCCGATGCTCAGCTTCATTCAGGTACGACACAATACCGCTCAGCTGCTGGCCTGCTTTAACCTGCCTGTAGCTCTTCACCAGGTATCTGCACAGATAAAAGTTGAGGGTTAAACATCTCATCTGATCAGTGTGAAATGATGAGTTTGGAAAGATAGCTTTTGTGCTACATCACTAAAGCACTAAACCTATATCAGTTTCAGTGGTGCTGTTGTTCACAACAGTAGGTACTGTATGTTTGGTAAAAACACACAGCAGTGCTCACACTCCCATAAGCATTTACAGGAAAGTAATCACACTTAAAAAAACACTCATATTTCCATGCCATTCTAGCTTGTTGTAATCTTTTTAGTAACACCAAATCCAAGTGTGGTTTTATATCAACCTATTCATTCATTCCCTTTCACAAGAGCTTTCCTTTTTGTACGTACTTCATGTTCAGGTACGAGCTCATTGTGTATTTGAATATTTCAAGAACTGTGCATCCCTTCAAAAAAGGAAAAACTATCACATAACAGGTTTTTGAAACCGAACAGTGGACCTTTAGTACTGGTGATACAAAACCGTAACAGCTATCATTTAGGGATATGAAATGTGACCCGTGTTTGTTTTTGCTGTGGGAGGCAGGCGGGTGTGTCCCCTGCATTTGTGTTATGGTAGGGCTGCTGAGTGGGTGTGTGTTTATGTCTGTATGTGTCTATATTTGTCTCTGTCTCGCTCTCATACTATTAAAGTGTGTGGCAAAAATGATCAGTGAAAAAGTTAAATCACAGTGTGCTTCAGTGTGAACACTGCTGTTTGAGTACCTGCACTAAAAACGGTGTAATTTAAGAATTAAACTGGTGTTACTATAAGTTTAAGTGTTACAACTTAAAGCAAAAGTAAAGTGATAACATCCATCCTACTGTATGAGCACTCTAACAACATAGCAACAATAACAACAAAAAGGCATTTCTATTGTGTGTTTGTGTCAGAATTGGGTGGAGAACTTGGCAGGCTGTGAACTTGGTGTGAGGGCTCACACTTGTGGTCATACATTTCTGCTCGACGAGTTACCTCGCAGTCTGCAGCATCATGACCGTGTTCTCTCCTTCGTAGGTGCACGTGGGTGTGAACTCGACGTAAATGTCTGGCAAGGCGCTGCTGCGAGAGTAGCCATGGCCACCACACGACATGCGGCACACCTCGATGGCAGTGTTGGCTGCCCACGTGGTGAAGGCCTTCAGGCCCGCAGACAGAGCATGGAGCTGTAGGTTGGAGGGCAAAGACGGAGAGAATTGCTTCATGCAAGCCTAAACACTGGGTGACATTATTTATGTTTGTTTGATGATTTTTTTTTTAAAAAAAATGTTGTTTTGAAAATATAGAATGATGTAAACAACATCCCACATGAATTTATATTAGTATGTAGTAGAATAAAGCTTGGATGGCTAATTTTCATTTTCACTAAAGGTACCTTGTGTATATTTCAGTAAGTGTTTAATTTACAAATACAGAAATGACTTAACATCAACCACCATAATATTAGGTACAGTTTGTGGATCTTTCAGGGCACACGGATAAAACTGAAAAGCAGATTGATGAGCTGAATGAAAACTTTCTAAAAACATTCAGCTGTATTTTTGACCCCACAATGCATCCTGATTTTTTCTGTATTACAAAATTTTGGCATTTTAGTTTTAACTACGTCATTGTAAGCTAAGCAAATGATTTACAAGTATTGTGTATACGGATATTGTTGTAAACACTGATTATCAAGGTTTTCTAGGAGTGCACTGGCTTCATGTTCTGTGTGGAAAAAAGTCTATTGACCTGACTAGAATATTAAAAACAGTCATTGATGGCCATGGGGTATGGACTCAGTATATAAAGTAGTTATTATATATTATTACTATACATTAAAACAGATTGCAAATTAATTAGAAGTTGCCACAACAAAATGGTGCGAGCAAGTGATGGCATTGAAGAGAGTGTACCCATAAAGTAATTCATAAAGCCTGTACAGTCTGTATATAACAGAATAACTATAGTACTTGATTTGAAGAACTTGCAAGCTGTGTCTGCTTTCACGCTGACTGACCAAGCTGGCACTGATGCCAGGAGTATAAAATGATTAAAGTGGTTTTGCTTGTAATAATACATGATACAACCCAGTCAGTCAATATGCATCATCCTCAGTCATCATTAAGCCTAGATCACATCCCACGTGTGTATATCCAGTCAGTACCTCAGGCAGTTCACTGAAGTCCCCCTCGTTGATGTCTCCACTGATGCGGTGGTAGGTCTCCCTCATATACTGGCCAACAAAAGTGAAGGCGTAGGCCATAGCCAGCAGAGGTAACAGCTTGTACTGCTGCGTCTGGTAGTCGAGGATCTGGGGCTCTGGCTCTCTGTAAGACAAAAACAAGTTTGAGTTTTCAGTGTCTCATAAAAGGTTGTGCTTCCCTTTGATACATGAGGATGTGGTAAGAGATCAAATGATTACAGAACCAGCGCTATTTCCATTTACTATACCATTTACTGAGTGTTCTGTTGTAGATTACCTATCAATATATTATGATTCCATTTTACCACATAATCTAATCCATATATTTACTGTATAAACCATCCATGGTCTTATGGAACAAACATAACTAAATCGAACTGATTTAGTTTTCTTGCTCAAGAAATTTAGTCTACCATTCAGTTAAATATTATTTAGTCATTCTGTCATTTGAGACTTTTGTGTTTGACACTTTTTTTTTCTGGTGCTCCCAACTTCCAAAACCTGGAAGCACCACTGCTATAAAGTAAAATCTAACATTGAGCCCTGTCACTTGGCTGTGCATGCATGACCTTAATCACATGTTTGTTTTTACTTGTGAGTTATGCAATGTTTGTGTAGCTGTTCGCTGAAGTGCCTTTAAGCATTTATTTGTATTGACTGACCCCAGCCGGATTTCAGATTGGTGACGAACAGCACTGTAGCGGATGGCGATGGTGCAGGACTTGGCGAGGGCCGAAGCTGACTGGCCTACGATGAGGGAGCGAATGAAGACCATGGTGCCGTAGGTCAGCTTGGCACTTGGTGGCTTCACATAGGTCCCATCTGGCTCCACCTGGTGGAGAGACAAAGTCATTCTAACTGCAGATGCTTCGGGAGAAAAAGTCCTGTTCTAAATGCAATATATACACCAGTTTATTGTTACACCAGTTTATCAAGTACAGCTAGCTAAAACTAATGCAGTCTAATACAACAGTCAATAAATCCTCCTTCATGAAGGTTATAATGTTCAGTTTTTGTTGTTAACCTGTATTGCGTTATTCTGACTAAATAAAAGAAACACCTCTCTGTATAAGTCAGTACAGCTCAGCAGCACCACAAACTTCATTCTTAAAATAACCACAAAGTTGAATTAACATCTCTCTAAAACAAAAGCTGAACATTACAAGGAGGATTTAATTGCAGGACTTTTAACTAAGTTTACCTAATTAATTGAGTGTATATACAAAATTACTAAATCGTCAAGAGGACGGTCTTCAAAATCCTAGAGTGTTCTGATGCGATGCAATCAGGATATTTTGAAACGTGCAAAATATCCTGTTACTTCTGTACCTCTCTACAAAGTGGACAAAGGTAGATTATGTTCTGTGTACATAAGATTTACTGATAAAAAAAACGTTGCATATTTTAATGTGCGTGAGTTGCATGGTTGGATAAGAAAAAACATAAGGGTGTGTAAACGTTGATGACTAAAACCACAGGTGCATAAACAAAACACAATACTGCAGGTCTGTTCTTAACTATTAAAGTCTGCAAAGAACAGCTGGTGTTCAATTCTTTGAGTGGCAAACAGACTGGCAGTGGTGGAAACCATCAATAAGGCATACGTACAATTAGACTGACAGCGATCCTTTCACCAAAAAAACCCCCATATTTCAGAAAACAAGACCTATATAATCAACTTCAAACTTCCACTCAAAACTATTTGACCTCAGGGAAATCATCAACTCAAATAATGTCACATCACCTTGGCGTATTTCATCAGCATGTTCTCCCGTGGGATTCGTACGTTCTCTAGTTTCAGGAAGCCGTTGTCAACTTCATTAAAGCCAAACTTGGGGCCGATATCTCCTACCACAATACCTAAGAGAGACAGAGAGAGTAAGCAGCAGGGTGAGAAAATGACACAGACAGAAAAAGAGAGGCAGAGACAGGAAGGTAAATGAGGACTGACGTTACCACAAACACCACATCTAGAGAGACCTCACAGATGGTGGTTACCTGGCAGGGGTTCGTGTGTGCTCATGTCACGGATGGGTACGATGAAAGCATGCAGGCCATGGCAATTTCCCTGAGTGTAAAGCTGGGCAAGAACTATGGCATGGTTTGAGGTCTTTCCAACTTGAAAGGGAGAGAGTGAGAGGGTTAAAAACTAGTTTGTTCTTAATGTAAATGAGGTTTTCTCAGTCTGAAAGAAAAATGAGAAAATAAGCATTGTAAACATCGTAAAAAAATATTACATCAAATATTCATCGTTAAATTCCTATTTATGCTCACAGGTATTCTGATACTGTGCAAACTCCAGGCTGCAAAATAACGGCAAAGACATGACCGTGTGAATTTACTTACGTCCCCCAGGCCACCATTTGATGGAGCTGACTGTGGGACTGTTCAAGACAAACTCCTGTGTGGCTGGGTCATATGTGGAGGTGGTCTCCAGCCCTCTGAGGTGAGTCCCTAGAGAGACAACATACCAAAGCCCACCAAACACATACACACAGAACACACACATACACAGTTGAAAAGCAAAACTGAACGATTAGTCAGCGACAGCCATGAGACATTAGGACATTAATCTGTCATACTGTCATTATTAACCGCTAACATTAATCAGACATGAATAGATTGAAGATTAATCTTACAGTATATTATAATACTTTAACATCAATCATACAGGCTAAAAAAGAGAAATCAAAACACAAAATAATGGATCAAAGTGATAGAAAACATGTTTAGTTCTTAACAATTTGAAATATGTATAAATAGATCTGAACTTTTTGAAAAATAAATACAACATAAAGGAGCAAAGCAATGTACTGTGTAGGTGTTTGACAGATCCAAAAACATATCTAAGAATCATATATTAAAATAATTCAATTCATTCTGCATCTATAGCATGCCATTTACTTGAGGGACACAGAATTTGCAACTAATAAAAAACAAAACAGGTCCACAGGGTGGTTTCCTTAAGTGTTCAGTCTGAAAGGCCCATTCAAGCTGGAACATGTGTTGTTATATAGGTCTGAAACCAAAGACAGATACCAACCCATGCTAAAGCAAACATAAAAACATCTAAATCTAAAATAGTTAGTAAAGGAAACATTTCTGCCTTTAACACACAAAAGGGTTAATAGGAGAGGAAGAGAGGTAGTTTGTCTGTTTGGCTGGTGGTCAGGGAGCATTGGTGATGGCTCCATTCCAGACATTTGGGCATGAAATTAACAGGAAAATCTTATTTTCACATCTTTGGCCAGCTTTGTATTTAACTTAACTTTGTACTTGTCCAGTGGGTCAACTGACACAAGCGGTCAGACGGGTTGTAAATAGGTTTAATGATGGCAAATTTTTGACCTTCTTTCTTCAACAAAGTGGATCCCACATGCAGTTCGTTCATCGCAGTGGATTATTACAGCGGATATTTGTGGCTGCTGTTAACTTGAGGGAGCTTAGAAAATTAAGTTGAACTTAAACAACCCGTCTGCCCACTCGTGTAGCTTTCCTACTCGACTGATGATGGGCCAAATAATGGATGTTAAAAACACTTGCACGCCAGACAAACTCAGATAATTACTAATGGAAGTTTTAGTACGAATACATATTAGAAAAGTAAAATAGTGCTAATCGTGTCAACATTTGTTTGAACTAAGCATGGGATCTATCACAATCTTGTAAAAGTGACCATTTCTACATGATATTGGGGTCTGTTGACCAAATAATCCCCGTTTATTGAACAGGCCTGACATTTTGGACTGCTCTGGACGGTATTTTACCGTGGCCCATCTCAGTCTGAGCGTAGGTGCCGATGATCTCTAGGTTCCAGGCGGGCATGAAGAAGCGGTCCATTTGCTCTGGGGTGGCCTGGTTGAGCAGTGTGGGCAGGAACATCCCCAGATGGAGATCCAAGGGCTCTGGCCTGTTGGGGTGCACAGAGCTAGGCCACGCAGGACAGGGGCGAACGGAAAAGAAAAGTAGGTGGTAATGGGGGAAAAGTCAAGGGGGGAGATGCATAGTGAATTATTGATGGAAGCCATTTTATGGAAAGTTTAAACCGGTGTAAGAGCAGATGAATGAGGAGACAAATGGTAAGAATTGACATGGTTCAAATCAAGAGGGAAGAGATAAAGACAGAGGTTGTGCAAGCAGGCAGTAAAGATGGAAGTGACAAAGACAAATTAAAACAGCTTGAGAGCATATCATGAATATTAGAACTCTGATTTGATCATATGGTCATAATCTGGCTTGAAACTTCACTATTTAAAGTTCATCAGTAAAGTTCCTCTGCCACGTGTGAGTTTGAATTACCTCAGTTATGAACAGTACTTAAGTGTTAGCAAGTTTAGGATCTGCTGTTCACCGTTCTGACCAAATGCTGATCAAATCAAAGCATAATGATTCTGTAACAAACAAAGCCCTGATACATCTGCCTCTTACATTTCTTTACACCAAGTGGTCTCATGTAAACTTCTTGCTCTTCACTTCCTGGATGTTCAACTAGTCTGGCAATATTCAGTTTGAAAGCCACCAAAAATGTTTAAGCGAACTTTTCACTGAAATGAATAAAGACTTGCTCATCTCTTTATTGCATGTTTCTCACTCACTACATACATGACAATAGAAAAGAGGTATACTGACATGATATAGAGATTATGGACACTAAAGCCGTGGCAGATAATAATGGGTAGGTTAATTTCAGACATTTTTTAAAAATTTGTTTAGGCAACCATTTTGATAATTGATTAATTGTTCAGTCATTTTTCAAGCAGAACTACCAAATATTTTACAGTTCCAGGTTCTCAAATGTGAGAACTCACCAAATTTCTCAGTCTTATATTAAATCGAAGATTTGGAGTTTTTGACAGGTGAAATAAGGCATTTAATGACATCACCTTGTGCTCTAAGATATTGTGATGGGCATTTTCCTGTTATTCTGATGTTTCATAGACTATTAATCAAGAAAATAATCAGCAGATTAATCGATAATGAAAATAATCGTTAGCTGCAGCCGTAGAAAAGTGGTGAAGGGCACATTAGGTCACGATATAAATTATACTCAACGCTCAGCGTTGGCCCGAACCTGTCGAAACACAGGAGAACAATATGTTCATTAAGGACAGGGCCTTCAGCTCTAAACTTTCAGTGTAGCTTTGCACAGATGAAACAGAAATTCATAATAACGTCCACTTGGCTTTGTTACAGCAAGGCAACAAACAATAGCTGGCTTGACCTACATTCTGTCTCACCACAGATTTGTCAGCCTCTCAGATTACAAAGAGACATTCAGAAGACAAACTCAGCCTCATTACAGACAGACCACATACTTTTGCAGCACATGATGTAGCTTCTCTCCATTTTGTTCGCATGAAAAGGACAAAACATTGTTCTGACCAGTTTCAGTTTCCAGTCTACACTATCCACTAATTCACAAACCAGCACGTCTTCACCATTTCTGGTGAAGCCAAACCAAAGACAGACGACCCAATTAAGACCAAATTACTGATTAGAATTCATTGGAAACTGTGTAAATTATTTGCAAAAAGATGAGCAATCAACACACAGCAATCAAAGTGCACGCACGCTTCATCATCAGTGCATTATCAATACATAAAAGGGGGAATGAGAGAGTTGTGAGTAGGAAAACAGTAGAACTACCTAATTTTGGTGGGAAGGGACGAGACAAAACTAACTTATTTTATTTGAAGATATTACCAATTCTGAAGGGACAACTACTAGTGGAGCGATGTTAATAACGTAGCTACATCTACAAATAACCATCTCTTGTAACAGACGAACACAATTTCAGGACACACATGCAACTACTTTTGAATTTTGTACATGATTTGGATCTGTCAAACACGTACAAGAAATCACCAGACCTACTTCTGGTACTAAACTTCCCCAAGTATCATTTTGGCTAAATATTCAAAAACACAAATGCCAATTTGTGCTATTTTATAATGGCACAATGAAGTTGTGTCTGAAGGCCTGAAACAACAAGCAAGTAAGTGAGTTAAGGGCTAAGTCCAGGACTGACCGTGACCCAGCTCAGTTTGGGCATACGTGCCCATGACCTGGAAGGACTCTGCCAGAGGTAACCATTTCTCGGACTGTTGACGGTCGCACTGGCTGTACAGGGTTGGGAGGAACATGACAAAGTGTAGCCCCAAGGCCTCATGATGGTTGCCTTGAACCATACTGGATGAAGGGAAAGTATAGGATACACAACTGAAGTTCAGACTTGCTTTTATTCCAACGCTGTGTAACTGCATGTAGCATGTATTTGCTGACTCATGTTATGGAAGCACTGACAGACAATGTGATTTCTATGGCTTTTCTCATGCAAACAATTTAGTTTTTTGTTTGGACGTGGTACTCTGTTGTCTGAAAAGTTATTCAGCATTCAGTCAAATTCAGTGTTTGAACAAGTAAGTTTCAGATAAAGATAATGTCTCCAGTTGAGGTACTTCATCATTAGGACTGGATAAAGTGGCAGCACATTTGTCTTAACATTTCCCTTTAGGGCTTATTTCTGGAAAGTGAATTCCATTGACAAACCATCCTATAATCATTCAGTCGTCAAGAGATATTAACAATGTGATCCGTATCTATCTTTTACACAAGCAGCTGCGGTTAATATGATGACTGTGAAAAACCCACTGCATATGTATCAAACAGGCTGGCAGACAGTTTGGGAGTGCAGGAACAAAGCACACTGAAAGTTTGACCAAAATCTCAAAAAGTCTTGCAATATAAAAACTGCTGCCGTTGTGTGAGTCTTAAAGTGTTAGACTTGTATTAGTGACTGATTAAACTAACTGGTGAACGTATTTTTAGGAACACTCAAAGTAAATGGTGCACTGTATCGTAGAGCTTAACTAACGTCTAATAGTGTCGACAAAAATAACGCATTTACATGTTTCAGAAGGGTATCATCTCTTGAAAGGATGATCTATTACACTGTACAACTGGTGAAAGCTGGGAGCCTGCACACCCTCTGACACAGTTTTAATCTTATGATGAACTTTGCTCTGACTGAATTTGTTTGCTTCAAGGCCACACACGGCTACACAGATTGTTGTACAAGCTACAATTTATATTACAAATCGTCCCTAAAGACGAATTTAAGTAATACTTTGAATTTTGTACAATCACAAGAAATTTCTAAACCATCCTGTTGTTTAGCTGTTTGACAGAGTTACAAGACAGCTGTGTGTCATAAACATGATAAAATGGTTGAACATATGGAGCCCATTTGTGGCAAAAGACTCACCAACATTAAAAACACAATGGGGAGAGTGAAGCATTTTACATTTGCCACATCATGACACCCTTTGGTATTTGACAGTAACATGAGTAATGTAATTTTGTATATTACGTATATTGCACAACTAACGAACGATCGAGGTTTATTATTTGAGTACTGCCATAAAGTACAGTCAAGGTGTAACACAGTGTTGTGTAACATACTGTAACCACCATCATGTGTAATTTATAAATAGCACACCCTTGATACTGACAGAACTACATCTGTCAGGTCATAATACTTCAGTGACTCCATTACACATGTATATTCTTACTCTTTTGATATTTCTGAGTCTTTGTTACAGTCCTTGTGTGCTTGAGTCACTTCGCTGCTGGACGATACAAGTGCCTTACATTGCTTGTTAAATGTGATTTTAGTGATAATAGGGAACATTATTGCATCTCCTTGTAACTAAATTCTCATATTGAGGTATCATGATGTACAGTTCTCATATCCAAATCAATAAGCTACATTTTTTGACCAAAATCTGTCAGAGCTCAAAATCAATACTTGAAAACTTTTTTTTTGAGCACTTCAAAGACATAATCCCAATTTCTTGTAGGTTTTTTTATGTCCACCTCTCCTAACAGCAGGTTTGACTGTGTGTGGGCTGCTTCCCGCTCTGCCTGGAAATCACAAAGACCTATCTGCATCTACAGTATGTAAGCCAGCTGACTGCTGGCCTCACATGTCGACTCCTTTACCACATACTTCTTATAGCAGTAGATCTCCTCTGGGTCTGCAATGCCATACTCTCTGAGCTTCAGGATCATTTGGGCACTTTTCCTAACAGCCTGGTCGTAGCGCTCACTGCGGGACAGGAAGTTTGGGTCCTCCTCCTTAAAGTCCGGGTCGCTGAGAACCATCGACTCTGCGGCAGATAGTAGAAATTAAATCAGAAATGTATCTTTTACTCTATACAGCTGCTGTAGTTCATACAACTGGAAATAAAGTCAAGACCTATACATTATCAATGTTTCACTTGAAATAAAGCCCCATGAGGCAAATTGTGACTTGTGATATTGGGCTATATAAATAAAATTGACTTGACTTGACATTTGGAAAAGTCTATTAAAATGTGTGTACCCACGTGTGAAAATGTACCAAGATTTGTGAGTGAGTGTTAAGTAAGAAAATAAGCATATAGGTAAAATTAAAGATTGGCCATCACTTTATATTCCCAGTGGCTTATAGTTCAATTACCATGGCTCACTCCTATTTGCCAACATTCCCGGACTGACAACGATCACAGCCTTTTGGCCGTACAAGCTATGAGCACCTTAACTTTGAATAGCGATCTTGGTCAAGTGCAAAAAAGTTCTGCATAGTGTAATTTTTTCCTCTGAAGCCGACTGGGTCTCCTTGTTCCCTTTCCTACTCGAGTGTGGTGCTTCACAAGTAAAAACGTACTGTATCATGAACTTGACCCAACTTATAGTTTTTTTGTCCATTTGTGTTTAACTTCCTTACAGAATCCAGAAATTATGGACTTTATACGAGTTTCACATCACAGTACTAAAGCATCATGGCACCATGGCACATTGCCACATTTATAGATTTTAGAAATGCAACAATTAGTCAATTAATTGACATGTCAGGACAGGAAATCAATCACAAACAATTTTGATACTTGATTAATTGTTTTGAGACCTTTTTTAAGAAAAAAAATCTCAAAATTCTCTGGTTCCAGCTTCTACAATGTGATTATTTGTTGGTTTTCTTGGTCTTCCAAAATTATAAACGAAATATACTTTGCTTTTAGACTGTTGGTCAGACAAAACAAGGCATTTGAAGACATCATCTTGCCTCTGGGAAACTGTGATGGACATTTTTTGACATTCTATAGACAAAAAAGGTTAGTCGATTAATCAAGAAAATACTCAGTAAATTAATCGATAATGAAAATAATCATTATTCTGGGCCTAACATTTACAAATACATGCACGCTGATTTATGATTGTATGCAGACATGGAAAAAGATATATATGAAATAAGCTTATTATATCACATTTTCAAATGTGTAGGGCCATAAGTTACACACTGACAAACTCAAAACCACAAACGCATTTGTACATATTCAAAAACTCTCTCTCTACATAGGTATATATGCAAATAAATATGCTCTTCAATTTTCCATGTCCTGATCTTACCCAAGACAGTAGTCGTTGGGTCAGCGTTTAAACTCTGTCCACCTTCACTTGTTCAGGTTCAGTGAACGCAACGCTAACTGTTGGTAAACGTTAACTAGGTTAGGTTAACGTTAAATAATTAGACCCTGAACAACTTTGACCAACTAAGTTACTGTAAGGGTGTTTGCTAGCTTAAATGCGACGGACGCCGAATTCACCCTTCGGACATGCTAAACCACCCTATTATACCTAACGTTACAAATACCACCTTAAACGGACATTAGGTAAGATGAGTTTCTAAGTAACGTAAAAGTTTAGTACAGTTCAGGACAACTACAACGTTACCTAACGGCCGAGGAGAGGAGAGCTGCTAGCAACTAGCAAACAGCCGATGAAAGCATTGTTGGATTAGCTCCTTCTTCTCCACAATACTGTTTACTTAACAAATATCATCGTATCATCACATCAAGTGTTAAGTGTCGGCAGCAACGAGCACAAAAGCTCCGATAAAGAAAACATTTCAAACTCACCAATTTCTCGCCTTCTTTTGGTCTTTTCTGGGCCCCCGTCCAAAATGTTGGTCAGTTTCTCGACGTCAAAAGTGGCGTTTTGCCGCTCTCTCTTAATATCAGGATTCATGGTTCTGTATCCGACTGAAAACAATATTTATAGTGAAAAAGTATAACGAGAATTGTGTTGTTCAACCTGCAGCAGCTCCAACCTGACGGGTCCTCCTGACACGGCCTCTTTTGACGCAGCCGCAGAGAGGTCACGAGGGGCGGAGACTAACAAGTCATGTGACATGTACCCCGGAAGTACCAACACATCCAGACTGCCCATGCTTACATTACTCAACTACTTCAGACTGTGGTTCAGATTTAAGGTTTTTTTTTTTACCACGATGCTCCCCGCAGCTGCAGTTTTTCATTTCCCCTGGGAAGTAAACTCTGGAGCAGTGCAAGAAGGAGAATCAGTGAGAACATTTGGCAGGTGGGTTTTGTTTGTGACTCACAGCACATCTTCAGTTTTGATGCTCTGACTGGAAAACAACATTTCTATAATATGTTGCAGTGGATTTGCTTGATAAAAGACAATTTCTGCTTCATGAGATTATAAACAGTGGTAGTAGTAGTAGTTATCCAGGTCTGCAAGTTAAAGTACAACATTTCTTATTTAGATCTGGTCTTTTATTTATTTTTTATTTAACCTTTATTTATACAGGTAATCTTATTGAGACACGGGGTCTCATTCTCAAGAGAGACCTGGTCTGTTTTCATAAATAGAATAAATCTGTCAATCTGCTCCAGGTTTGACTAATTTAAATGCAGTATTTTTATTTTATTTCTATTTTATTTTACCTGGTCTGATGTGGTCTGGATGGAGAAGTGCAATCACCCTCTTTTCGAGTATCACAAAATAATATGAATAAAAAGTCTCACAAATCTCAAACTTGGCTCAAAACAAACTCTTCGAAGTCTTCAAACTCTTTATGTTAAGCTGTTTTTTTTTTTTGAGAAAAAGCAGTGTCACAGAACTGAGGCTGGTAAAAAGCTTTTAAACAAGTCCAGGTTTGACAGATCTAGGTACTTTGAACTAGACCTTGTCTTGTCTTGTCTGTTTCTACTTTATATATATTTGGTAGTTGTTGGAGCTATTTATTGTTTTGTAATATTTAATGATTACATTTTTATTATTTATGTTGTTGCTGTTTTGTCTGAAGAATACAGCTGAATTAGTTTGATTACAACATTAGTATCATTATTTTAGTTAATTTGAGTACTTAATGCTTTTGTTTTGAAGGTACTGGGCAGCTTGGGCACATCAGGTGAATTTACATATATGGGCAGGCAGGTATAGGACCAGCAGGCACCAGGAAGGTTCATGTTTTTTTACCAGGGCAAGAGAGGCTGCAGACACTGTTCTTTGTTTGTTTGCTGAAATGGTAAAATAAACCGCGTGAAACAGACAATGGACTTATTTTCCCGGCATAAGATTCGTTCCTCAGGTGCCTCAGTGGCCGTTTGATTTTGAGTTTGTTTTTTTTTGTTTTTTTATTATTTTGAGGGCAAATTGCCAATGTCCACCTTGATGAAAAATTGACTTTGGCCCATCTGGCTGGGCAGAAATCAAGAACAACACTGCCGGTATGACTACTCCAAGTAATAAAATATTATACACAAAATTTAAGAATGCACCTTAACAAAGAAAGATTAAATTGTATCATCCAGGCTGACTTGGATATTAAACCTACCTGTTCCATTTTCCAGACTTGTCTGCTATGAGCCTGAGGACTCGAGGGCCACGCTGTCAGCTCAGCATGCTTCAAAAGAGCACCACGTGGTCGTCCACACCGTGTTTGTGGAGCCCTTTAACCCAATACTTGGGGCCCAATACATAGTTCTGGGTGAGACAGAAAATGCTGAGGGTAAGGAAAGACTTTCTAATCCGTCATGATTGGAATATGTTGAATAATTTATTCGGATTTTCAAACAACAGTTTCCTGTTTTTCTTGGGCTCACATATCATTCAAACAAGAAATTGACTGACTATCTGAAAGTAGTATCACCAGATGTGAAAATAGTGTACGATATATGTTATATAAATATGATTAGTTTATTAATTGATTTTTAAAAGCTCTCGCGGTTGCAGTAATAATAAAAAAAGACAAAAAATTGAGTGGATTATGTATTTTTGTCATGCACATAAAAATTTAAATGTTTTGGGACACTTAATTCACAGACTCTACTTCACCCTTACAGCATTCAGTGTGAAGATAGAAAACATTGTTTTAAGCAGCTATCTGGTCATTCATTTGTGGTGGACCTGATATTAGCCATTAAAAGTGTGTTTGTGTTCTCTGTACCACATCAGATTCAAGGATCAAGTTGAAACAGAACTTTGAAGTCTCAACTAGGGCTGAACAATTAATCGAAATATTATTGAAATCGCAATATTGCCAAGTGCAATATCCAAATCGCAGGAGCTGCAATTTTTTGATAAAGGTAAAATGTGTCACAGCACACCATTATAAATGAAGCAATGTGTTGTTACAGAGATGCCCGTCCTACAAATCATATTCTCCAGATGTAAGGGAACATGCTTGTTTGGTATAGACCCCAGCAAAAATCACATCATCATCATTTTTATATTTTTTCAGTGAATTTTTTTTACATATCGTTCAGCCCTAGTCTCAACTCTGATCTTTAAATACCAGAGTTTGTTTGCCTCTATTTCAATTTCACTCACATTAATTTAGTTAAATCTTGGAGGACTCTTTGTTTCTATCGTCTACCTCTATCTGTTTCTTTTTGTCTTACAGGGGTTGGTGTGATGGTCCGTGCCTGTGTGCTGAACTGTGTTGACGGTGTCAACGTTGCCCTTCTACAGAAAGCCATAAGTGAGCAAAGGAACTTCTTCAGGGAGAGGGAGCAGAAACAGGGCGATGCTCCACAAGCTTCACACGCAACCTGATCAGAGTCTTCATACATCAAGTTTCCCAGGGTGCCCGTTGAGTATCAGGACTACAGCGCTGCCTCTTAAGATGTTTGGCAAGGTGCACTGGAGCGCTGTTGTGTGAGCTGTAAAAGACATAAATTTACTTCAATCTTGTCTACCTTTGACCATAACAGTATTCTGCACTTTATCAGTCCTGGGGTTCATATTTGACGATTAAGGCCCCAAATGAATGGATTGACCTTAGGGCTGCCTCTCTGGTCAGTGAAGGATAATAATAACAGATGTTTTGGGTCAAAGACTTATGAATATGGTGCATTGTTTTAGCCATGTCTCTCAGTGATAAGACATCTGATAATCATAGTTTATCATCATTCTTGATGTAACTTTGTGGTCTGATATTTTTGAAAAATGCTTTTATAATTGTTAGAATTGATATGCCATGTATTTGTCATGTAATGTAGATAAAAACAGATTGTGGACATATTCCGCTCATATTAAAATGGCAAAGGTTTAAAATTTTATACAGAAGTATAAATGCTAAACACTCCCATTGAGCGCTTAAAAGACAGTTGAAAAGATATATAGATTGAAAGCTATCTGTTAAGTTATCTATTAGATACATTTTAGCAGCCAGATAAAGTCGTGGCTATTACATTGATCAGGACTTGCACTGAAGGTCCACTGGCAGAATTAACATTATTGGAACAGTTTTATGAATCCATGTTATAACCATACTAACTTAAAAAGATCTTGCAAACAAAAGAATTCAAAGCATACGTCTGTATCTCAACCTCATGTTAGGATCATGTTTTTATGGCTCAAGACAAAAAATAAAGCATTTTAATGCACATGTGGTCCTCACTAGGGCATGTTCTTTTGTATTTACAGCTCTAAACACATTTTAAGTTTAATATGAACAGTATGTAGTGCATGGTCTAGTTAGTGAGCTATACAGGTCCTGAGCAGTATGCTAAAGCAGTTTGTGACCCCTCATCACAGACCATGGCCTTAATGTCGACTAGAGCTTAAATGATTAGTCTATTAATCGATTAGTCAGTGAGTCCATTCGGACAGATTAGACAGTTCTGATAATTGATTAATTATTGCTGTCATTTCCCATGCAAAAATGCCATACCTTTTGTGATTCCAGCTTCTCAAATGTGAATATTTGCTGCTTTTCTGTCTTTTCCATGATAGCATGGTTTTGACAAGCACTATGAGGATGTTAATGTTGCATTTTGTGAAATTGTAATGGCCATTATTTTCTGATATTTCACAGATCAATTGGTAGATGATAATAAAAACTGCAGCTCTAGCGTTGTGAGCAGTTCAACTAAGGCGTAATTTTCATTTGAAGGAGTTTTAGAGGCCTAAAGAGGTAAAAGTATCCAGTATCTCATCTGTGTAATCACTTGGTGACCCCTCAGATTTATCCTGGCACCCCTTTGGGTTCCCAGGTAAGGAACCACTGTAGTAAAGAATAGATGCATCCTTGAACCTACATCTAGTAGTTAATGGGATATATTTGCAACCATCGTGTTCATGTGCACTGGATGGAGTGGTGCCCAATATCTGTCATTTGATATCAGTTGATGACCACATGCCCTTCCTCCTGACACATTTGTGGTGCTTGACAGGTGCAGTAGGTGTGGTAAAAGTCACCCGTCACATTTTAACTGGGCTCTTAAAATAAGATCTAATCTGATATTATTTATTTGAAAGTAAATGTTGAAAAACTGTTTATTGTACCTGCTTGTGTGTTTTATTTAAAAAGACTATACAGCACTGAAAGTGAGAGTCCATACTCTTATACCATTATAATTTAAATTTTATTGATATTTGTATCTTCATAAAGTATCAAACAAGATTGAGTTTAAAGTGAACAGTGTCAAGGATAGCCCATGAGTAATACAGAATCAAATCAATCTTGGTAAATAGCATTGCACCATGTCCCAGTATCCCTAAATAACACAATAATATCAAAGATAAACTGCATTTATATTCTCTGTTTTAAATTAAATCAAAAAAACATCTGCCCACATTAGACATGTTTGGTAAACAAAGGCAACTCAGCAGCAATCATTTTGGCTAGACAGACAGCTTTGCAGTAGAACACTTTTCCTGAGTCAAAATGTACATTGTAATTAATGATGGGTTTCATATGGATTTCCCATAATCTATTAGTAAATTTTTTACCACCTCACTCTACAGACATACAGACAGATAACTCCAAGTATGTTGTAAACACATCTAGAATCTTGCGTATTTAGAAGAGTTGTAACCAGACTCTTTGGAGGAGGCAGGCAGCATTGGTAAGCCTGACATTGGGTCTTTCTTGCAGCGTTCTAGAGCTTGTTTGTAGCTGATCTTCTCCTTTGTGATTGGGTCTACAATATCCTTGATGTAGGTTGTCTCGGCCTGCAGCTCCCTCATCATTGTGCTGTCGATCATTTTGCTCCCAATGGCATCCAAGATGCTTACTCTGCGGCCAGTGTTGGGATTGACCAGCCCTCCGGTCAGGTGCTGTGCCTCCATGTAGCGGATGACAGTGTCCTTCGGCATCCAGCCTTTCTGAACAGCTTCTCCCACAGACAAACACTCTCTGGTCATGGGGTCTTCAACACCAGCGAAGGCCTTCTGTGCATTGAGTAGCCTCTGGAGTTGACTGTCCTCAATGAGGCCTCTGGCTGCTGCCTTGTGAACAGTGTATCTCTCTTTGTTGCTGATGTCAATGATGCCGCCTGTTGATGCCTGAGCCTCCAGAAGTTTTTGGGCGGTGGTGGGGTCGATCAGTTTACGCTGGGTGGCACTGCGTATTGTATAGCAGGTGTCAGTCTTTGTATCCATTATTCCAGCAACTGGGTAGATTTCTGTAGCAGTGGAGGGGTCTGATTTCACTGTTGTGGTGGTCTTTGGGATGATTGAGTTGAACTGGGGTTGCTTCTTATTTTCACCCGCAACCAACAAGGCAAACTCTGAGATGGGAATCTTGCCTTGTTTGTACTGTTGTAGATGATACTCTGTCAGCCTCCCTTCCTTCAGAGCATCTTTGATGGAGTACTGCTTTCCACTCTTGCGATCCTGCAGTACAGATGTCTCCCCATCAGGTCCCAATGAGGTAATCTCCTCCCAGTCACACTCCAACTCCTGCAGATGAATGTACTGTTGACGATCAATCAGACCTTGCACGTAGGCATCATAAGGAGACATGTCTTTGCCTGTGTCTGGATCCAGAATGGTGATTTTGGTGGAGACATTGGTCTCTTTGGTCCTTGTCTCTGCATGCTCCTCCTTCTGCAGGTTCTGCAGAAGGTCCCGAATGGTGCTGTCTCGCAGATGGATCTTGTCTTTTTCATCCAGGATCTCCCTCTCCAGACGCTGGGTGTCAGACTCCATCTTAAGACTCCTCTGCCTGCTCATCTGCGTTCTCTCACTCATTAACCTGCTTTGCTGCTGGAAAGACAGGCTGGTGTCATGTTTCTTGGCCTCGAGTGTCCTGAGCTCCCGAGTGAGGTTGTCCTTCTCCCTCTGTAAGGCATCTCTGTTCAAGATGAGGGTAGTCTCCTCTCTTGAAGAGCTGGACTTGGTGTTCATTAGAAGGTTGGTTTTATCATTGAGACGTCTGATTTCATCTTCCAGGTCCTGTCGGGTAAATTTCTGCTGAGACACCTGTTCTCTTAGGCGATCCCTCTCTGCTTCGACAGCCTGGTCTTTCTCAACACGGACAACCTCTTTGTACACCGTCCTCTCACCAGACTTCTCCTTCTGCAGGATCTCCAGCTTTAGAGTGATGCTACGGATGTCTCTCTGGAGACGTAGGATATCGCTGGTTTCCTTGTCCATGTCTGACCGAAGACCGCTTGTCATCCTCTCCAGTTTTGGGTCTCTTTCAACCTTCAGTACCTCCTCAACAACAATACTTTCCTCAACAGGAGGTGGGGCATTTTCCAGCTGTGTGATACGTAGTCGGATCTCTCTGAGTTCAGACTCTGCTTGAATCCTCTTTTGGCGCTCATCACTCTCTCTGAGGATCCTCTCTTTGTCTTCCACCTTTGTTCTTAGCTGCTGCAACTCTAGCTCTAGCTGACGCCGGGTCATTGCTTCTTCATCCAGGCTCCTACTGAGCCTCTCATGCTCGACTAACTGCCTTGGGTCTTTCTGTAAACGCACAACCTCCTGCACAACCACTTTCTCCTCAGGCTTCTGTCTCTCCAACAGGATGTATTTGTTTTGCAGATCAAACACCATCTCTTCAATGCTGCGCCGCAGCTGTGCCTCCTCCCGCACATCTCTTCTCAGGCGGTCAGCTTCTTTCTCCAACAGAGGATCAGGTTCATACTTGATGACTTCTCGGGTGACGAGTTTGGTCTCTACCTTGGACTTTTCAGCCTTCCATTCATCTCTCTCTTTCCTGAGAAGTCTCACCTGGTCCTGGAGGGAGTTGTAAGTGGTGTGTAAATGATTCACCTGATCATTTAGCCTCTGAATCTCTCTCTCATTTTCAGGGCTTCTTTCCTCCTTAACCACCTCTTGGAGAACTTCCTTCATCTCCACCTTGGGCTTCTCAGAAGAAAGGATATTCAGCTCAGACGTGACCTGGGTGATCTCTCTCTCCAGCTTAGAGCGGTTGCCGGAGTCTTGTATGTCTTTCCTGAGCCGCATGATCTCTACCTCTGTGTTCGGGTCTATCCGGTAGATCTCATTAACGATTTCCTTCACCTCGATTTTTGGCCTCCAGCTTTGAACTTCTCGGTAGCGGCTGTGGAGCTCCATCAGCTCTTTGGACAAAGAGTTGTTTTCAATCCTCTCTTCCTCCACGCTTGTTCGAATCTTCTTAGATTCAGTGATGAGGTCCGGATCCTGTTCAACCTTTTTCACTTCCTTAGTGATGATCTTAGGCTGGATGTTAGGAATCAGTCTCTCAAGTGCGTTAATCTGGCTCCTTGTTTGGAAGATTTCATCATTGAGGAGCTTGATCTTGTTGTTCTCATCAGAAATTTCCGTCTCAAATGTTCTCACTGCTCTCAACATCTCTGGGTCCTTTTCCACTTTCAACACTTCCTTCTTAACCACCCTCTCTTTGATGGTTGGTCTCTTCTGCTGGAGAATTGTGACTTCTGTCTTCATTTGAATCTGCTCCCCATCTCTCATGCGAATTTCATCTCTCATCCTCGAAATTTCATCTCTTGTCTTAGCGGCCTCTACGTCCAGCTGAGGGTCTCTCTCAAACTCTGTCACCTCTCTGGTCACCAGTTTGGGTGCAATGTTTTTGAGGGTGTCCTCCAGGATGATGATTTTCTTGTTAAACACCTCAACCTCAGTCTGGGTGGTGCGACGCCTCAGGGCCTCTTCATGCATTTTGTTCTGCAGATCAGCCAAATCACTTTCCAGTTTTGGGTCGCGGTAGTACTGCAGTACTTCTTTCTCCTCAACACGCTCCACTCCTCTGCGACTCTTCAATGACATCATCCTGTCTTTAAAGGTTCTCAGTTCTGTTTCTACATGAGTTGTCCTCTCCTTTTCTTCATCCAGGTCTTTGAACAGACTGTTTAACTCAAAAGCACTCCTTTGCTGGCTTTCAAGCTGCACTTGTTGCTGTGCCACCAGGTGGATTTTCTCTTCATTCTGCAGCAGGAAAAGCAAATGAATTGAAAAGCAATAAGTTGATTGGTTTTGTGATGTAGTTTAGTTAGTTTTATGGAGAACATATTTTATAGTGAAGAGATCACATAAAGGATACAAAACTGTTCTTATTCATGACCTGTTTTCTTACCTGTGAAATGAGATTTTTAGCCAAGCCCATCTGTTTTTGACGTTGGGTGTTTTCAGCTGTTGCTTCAGCGTAACGGTTGACCAGACCCTTCTCCTATAATAAACAAGAGACACAGCAAACCATCAGCCACCTGATCTTTCAATAAATATAACATATTTATTTTATGTTTAAAACATAGGAGTTTAAATGTTACCTCTTTCTGAACAGCCTCAGCCAGTGTAAGCATACGAGGTTTCTTTGCAATAGTGGCTCCAGCATCCTCAAGTGTACTGTTGTATTTGTCAATGTTGGCCTCGTATTCCTGCACAGATGTGAAGAATTATGCTGTGCTCATTTATTGAGTTCATTAAGTACTCTTGTATTCCCATTTGAGGAGTATTTGCAAAACAATTTTTTTAATTGAAAAAAAGAATGAGAATTAGAAAGGTAATACAATTATGTCATCTCTGGTGGTAACATCAGGGATTTTTTTCTTTTCTTTTTACATCATGCCTAGAACCACCAATACATTCTCTTGCTAATATTTTATATAATTGTATTATAATCCATTTGAGTCTTACATTCATTAGATTCTGCAGGTCTTGAGACAGGTCAGTCACTCTGTCCATGTCATCTCCCTTCCTCTTCAGGTCATCCATCACCCTCTACGGCGAAAAGTTTAACAGACATTAACCACTGTAAATTATTGATATTATCTATCATTTTATAGTCATAGCGCATTTCCACAGATTTACATAGAGCAGAACATGTATATCAATATCAATATCAACAAATCACTGACAGTCAAGAGAGAATAAGAGAGGAGTGGATGCTCTGTTTTTTCTGAGAGACAAGATAAAGCACCCTCTTTCTGTATGGTCAGGAGTCCGTCTCACCTCTTGGGAGCTCTGCTTGGCAGCGATCTGAGACAGATCATCACTGTAGTTGATCTGGTTTGTCGGCAATTTCTCCAGAAAGGAGTTCAGGGATTTGCTTGTGCTCTGGAACTCTTGGTTCTTGGTTGCAGCTTCTTGCAAGATGTTTTCTCTGAGAGAATTCATTAATATGACAGTAAATTAAACAATTTACTTTGTCTGGATTTCAAAAAAT
This sequence comes from Oplegnathus fasciatus, assembly GCA_003416845.1. NCBI lineage: Eukaryota > Metazoa > Chordata > Actinopteri > Centrarchiformes > Oplegnathidae > Oplegnathus > Oplegnathus fasciatus. The sequence goes on from NTHP01000217.1 coordinate 876,538, forward strand.
AAAGCAATGTAATATGTTTCTTTTTTCTTCTTTCCTATTCTGTAAATCATCTTATGATCACTCAGATTTATCCTGTGACTCTTTGGAGGGAACCGACCGCAGGTCTGGGAACCAGTCTTATAGTGGCATAGTGATTCTCACCTCTCTTTCAGCTGGTTGGCCACGTTTGCGTAGCGGGTCTGCAGCTGCTTGACCTCTGTTCTCTGGCGCTGGATGTCAGGGCAGTATTCCTGGTAGCCCTGCTGCAGAGAGCTGCACAGCTGCTCTGTGGTTTCCAGATCCTGACTCAGCTTCTTCATGTCATCCTGAGCCGCTGCCACAGACTTTCGCTGGTTCTGAATACAGCAAAGGAGATGTGCACTTTAAAATCTGTCAAATCTAATTTCAGTCTATGAGAAAGATAATCGCCTTCTAGGTGGTAGAGGAAAGATTTTAAAGGAAATAAGGAAATGCAAATCTCCTCACCTGAATGTCCTCAGTGCGGGCTTGAATTGCATTTGGCACATCAGGGATTGGAGCATCTTCACTCAGCTTCTTCTCAAACCCAGAGACGAGGCCATCCACCTTCTTAATCTGACTCTCCAAGTTGAGAGATGCATTTGCTCTGAAAAAACAAAAATAAATGTAATGATAACAGTACTGAGATTATACAGTTCAGTAGCAGAGCCCGACAAAGACAGACAGTTGTTTTTTTGTCAATTTGTTTGTACCATTTACTGCGTTCTTTAAGGAAAACGTTTTAATTTGCTCTTTTGAAACAGGGATAACCATATTTTCTTTTGAGACAAAACCACCACTCCACCACTTCCCAAACAAAACTTACTTCTTGCTGTAGAGGTCAGCAAGTGCTGCGATGCTGTCGTGCTTGTTGTTGGCAGCACTTAGTTTGAGTGGAAGTGCAGAAGAAGTACCGCTGGGATCTTTGGACAGCAGCGGCTGCAGGTCAGCCTGAGCAGCCAGCTTCTCCTGCTCCAGAGCCTTTAGAGCCTTGGCAGCTTGCTGTAAGGGACAAATGTGGATACTTTAGATACTTGCACTAATCATCTAGGGTTCAAACTGTACCTCCCATCAGTAATTTCATTAAAAAAAACACAGAACCAGATGATGCAGCATTGTATGTACAGTATGAATAAATACAGGTACAAACAGGAAGTTTGTTTGTTAGTGTTGTCTCACTAATGACAGCTCAACACAACCTTCATCATGGGCAACAGAACAATAATGCACCAGGTTTTTCATCATTATATCTGGAAACAGCACTGTTACAAAACGTAGGTGTACAACTACTGTGTTAATTTTGTAATATGTACTTCCTATGTTGTAAAAGTGTCACAACTTAGCTGATGTGAACCACACGGTTGATGACATTTAGTAAATTAGTGGTTTTACACACAAAGAGCTGACAGAAAGAATCAATGCAGAAACATGCCAACAGGAACAATCTCAGCTCCAATGAGTAAAGATTAAAAGAAGACACAGTTTATTCCTGTCACCTCCTGTTCCCTCAGCCTCCTGGCCAGATCTCCAGCTGGGTCGGTGCGGCTCAGCGGGGCTCGCAGGCGACTCAGCATGCTCTCCTCAGCGCTGGCCAGTTCATTGTCCATCTTGTCCAACTGCTGAGTCAGGGCTGCCACTTTGGGATCCAGTGGGGCAGAAGACACTGGGGCTGAACGAGGAAACGGGGACGTTTATTGATTGGCCTGATCTGATCGTAGTAAATAATCATCGTGGTTTACAGAACCAATGATGCCATATAATTAGCATATTTAAGGATTTAATTTCTAGACAATGACCTGATCGTTGGGACCTGGAGACGTCTGATTTGTGATTCTTCAGGGATGCTGCCAGAGCAGCTCTCCTCTTCTTGATGTCTGCCAGTTCACCACCCAACCTAATGAATTAAGAGCGAGGCAGAGAGGAGGGCAGAAAAAGGAACAGTATCACTGACGTATTCTTGCATTGTTTGTTGTAGCTGCATAATGAAAATACAGCCTTGCATTACTTACAGGTCCACTTTGTCAATGGCCTCTGGATCAGGTGGAGGGATCTGGAAGCAAACTCCTGGGAATGTTTTTGTTGCCCCGTCAGTGGTGATGACATCCCAGTTCTCGAAGTCTGAGTTTGATTTTAGGGTCAACTTCTCCCCTCTTGACAGAGAAGCCTACATGATAATAATAAATAAAACACAGGCACAAAGGTTTAGAGGAGAAACTGAATAAGAACGCCTGAATCAAAACATCTCCGCTGTGGATACTTGACAGTGTCCAGGCTGACAACAAGTTAAGGTTAAGAAGCTCCACCTTAGGTGTCTCCCAGTCACACAGGGACTCCACTGTGATGGGTCTGTTGGGGGCGTTGCGTCGTAGCTTCAGGGGGGCGATGGTGGTGCTACGTCTCCTCAGGTCTGCCAGCAGCTGTTCACTGTTCTGTACAGCCTTCTCCTCCGCCTGGTGGGAAACAGACACAGAGCAAAAAAATATCTTAGAAATACTCATCTCATGGTAGATAGCAACAAATCCTCATCTCACACATTCCCCTACAATCAAGACTGAATCAAAGTACTTCAAACATTCATTCGTTTTGTGCTTGAAGTGTCCAAAGCACATTTAAACTTTAGGACACCTGTTACACGTTTTGTTAGTGTGAAACACAGTTTAACCAACTGAGCTGGATTTCTTTTAAAAAATTAACGACTTTTAAATTGGGGAAGTTGCGACATTCACAGCTAAATAAAAGCAAACAATATACAAACCTTTTAGTAAAAAAAAAAAAAGAATGTGCCATACTTATCGGTGGATGTGTACTATTTAGTACATATTTATTTTGCTGTATATATGAATCTTATGAGACATGTTGATTTAGATTTGGTTAATTCATTTTTGTCTTTTTAATATCTGGCAAAGGGACCACACAAGAATTTGTCTTTTATGGCAAATCTGCTCATTTATCAGTTCTTTTTCTTTGTTGATCAGGTTCCTGTCACGTAAACTAATTAAATAAAAATTTTAAATAACATTTAAAAAAACTACACATAAAAAAAATGTTCCAGAGTAATAAAGCAAATGAGTAGGTATACAAATACAGAACATACAATAATAATAATATAGATAAACAAAAGTTCCCCTGTACCTCGAGCTGCAGCAGAGTCTCTGAGTTGCTCTTCTTGCTGACGGACTTGGGGTCCAGGTTGTTGTTGAGTTTGGTCAGTGTCTCTGACAGTTGCTCAGTCTCCATTTGGTACTGGAAAATGACACAAAACATATTTTTTAAATATTTGTATAACACCTGAATGTGTCACCCTATAGGGAGATTTAGTATTTAGTGCATAACAAAGAGACGAAATGTGCTGATCTTCTCACACATATTTGGCTCAAATGCAGATTGTGATAACGACAAATCGTGGTGTAAGCTGTCCCATATTTACCCTTTTGAATTCCTCCACATTGTCCAGATGTGTCTCTTGACAAATGCAGAGATTGAGGAATTTCTGCCACTCATTTCGTACGCCATCTTTCTGAGCCTGGAAATGAAATGTTGTGAGTTAACTTAACCTGGATTCAAATGAGTTTAAAAGGTTAATAACATTTTTAAAGTTAAAAGCCTTTGCTGTTGAAAGCAGTGTCTTCTGGGTAATGATGTGTACCTGTATTGTGGCACTGGCAGGATGCTTCATTTCAATGAGTCTGTCTCCTTCATCCTGGAGTTTGTTCACCTCGCTCTCGTGGGACAGCAGGCTGTTGTTCTTGAAGTTCTGATTGAGATCAGATCAAAGTGGAGTTATTTACGTGTTTGGTCACCCAAACAAATAACTCAGTTTGAATCATTCCGGACAAACAACACAATCTCATTATTTAGACTTAGAAGTCTGTTTTGTCTTAACAACCCGTCAGTCCTGACCTCATACTGCCTGCGGACGTCAGGTGGGTCCACCATGCGGTCACTCCAGTCCTGACTCTTGATCTTATCTTGTTCTTCTCCCAGGAAGGCCAGTTCCTTGTTGCTGCCCTGCATGTATTCGTACAGGCTGTTCAGGTAGTGGCGACGCCACTTGGAGTTGTCCTGAGGAGAAAGTCAATAAAACTGATTAAAACCTGAGAAGCTCTGAAAGTACGAACATTTTATGTCAAAATATTAAGTATTTGGCTTCCTTATTTTATGTATTTCTTGTTGAAAAAGGACTATTAAACCAGTGGCATATGACTCAAAATGTGTTTTGTTGTTTGGAAATGTTATTTGCTGAGATGCTGTAATGCATGAAAATTAACCAATAAAGGCCAAACGACAAATGTTAATTTTGTTGTAACTTTACAGAGAAAGTGATGAGACAGTTCTTAAAGATCTCTTAATAAATATTCATAAATTATGCGCTATTACATGTGAGCACCTCAACTCACCAGTAGGTTGTTGTACTGTTTCTTCAGGGCTGTATATTTCTCCTAAAAGACAAGATAACAACATACATTAACAGTTTTGATCAGCTTCTGTGTCAAAGTGTTTTTTGCTTTAGTGAAGACACCCAGAGTATCCTGTGAGTGTGTTTTCAGGTAAACATGTTTGTTCACCTTGCTGCCTGCAGAGCTGACGCAGAGCTGCGAGTTGTAGGCCTCGATCTCTTTGTGCAGGATGTTGTGAGCAGCAACCTGCTTCTCCAGGTCTGCCATGGTGGGGCCGTACTCCTCTGCGTTCACCTGTTTCTGAGAGCACACACACATCAGAAGACACAGTTAATGGTACGTAAAGGGCAATGACAGGCTGCAGCACTCTTCAATTAGTTGCGTTTTTTAACTTGCTCAACTCTGGTTAACGTGTTTATTACAGGGCAGTGAGAGTCTAGTGGGAGTCTGTAAAACATTTACATATTGCATATAGAGGGGGAGTAGAATTTGCTGTATTATTGTGTTACAACAAGTTTAAAGGATAAGGCTGGTGCTTTTCTATAATTTTCTTATCGTCAACCAATAAAACAAGAAACAAACAAAAAAAAGTCAACATCCTTCAATACTTTCCCTACCCTGCTTGTGGCTCTCAGCCCAAAACCCATTTGTTCTAAAAGATTAAATCTTTAGAAAATAACTCAGAAATATATAGTTTCATTAAAAAAAAGGCTCTATAATGTCTTAAAACAGCTGGGTACTGTAGTTTTTAGCAAACATTACTGAAACAGTGCTTTTGTTGGGGACTATTTCCAGCAGCGGATTAATACACATTTGGTATGTGAATGAGTGTTCACAGTGAAGGACGATGTGAGTCAAAATGAAGGAACCTGTCACCCAACGCATTGTGTGGCTAATTATTAATGAATGTAATTAATGTGTTTTTAATAGTTTTTGGCCAACAATGGCGCTCCACGGCACAGAGGAATAAGATCATTGTTGGTTTTGGACTTTTCATGGGACAATAATTGTTGACAATAAGAAAAATATGAAATGCCCCCATCGTTATCTTTTAAGTTCAAACAATAACATCAGTCCTGGTTCTTCAAAGAGTTTTTAAGCAGACTGGTGTTATTATACTTACTTGCTTCTCGTTGAAAACAGGCCCCCAGTCGATTCTGGGCATCAGCGACACGTCATCAATCTGCTCGTAGATTTCTCGGTAGAAGGCGCAGTCCTTCAACCAGCGCTCATGGAGGTGCATGACACTGGAGTCACCAGAGGGCAAAGGAGATGCAAAGAAACAAAGAACTTAGTATTTATGGAGATCTCAAAGTGTGCAATACATTCTGAAATAATCATATGAATAAATGCAGACTAAATAATATAACCAGGAAACTCCAACAACTCACTCGCTCTCTATCTCTCTGGCCTGTTGGTGTTTGAGCTTCTTGGCTTTGTCGACGTCCAGGAAAAGGTCCTTCAGCAGGCCCTCAGCCTCGCCCAGCTTGACTGATATCTCAGTCTGGTGCTCGAAGGGCAGCTCTTTCTTGTCATTTTCAGCATCCTGGTGGAAGCAGACGATAGTTGGGGTGATTTTAGGGTAAACGCCAGTAAAAGTGATGTATCTTGAGTGCATTAGTTTGTGCTTGTGTGTTCTCACCACAGCCAGCAGCTCCTCAGACCGGAGGATGTCTTTCTCCACCTGGTCGGCATTCTTTTGCATCTGGGCGACCAGCAAGGCCAGGTTGCTGGTCTGGCTCCTGCAGGGTGAGGAGAAAGGTCACAGATTAAACCATAAGCACAGATCGGATCAGTTCGGTCGTCCCCTCTTGTGCTCCACAATCCTCCACAGTCCCAAATCCTCTGTACCTGAGGACCAACACTCACCAGTAGAGGTGACCAGGAGGAGGTGAGTTTGTTTCATTCTTAGTCAGGGGCTCTCAATGATCGACAGTTATCTCATTGATCATGATCTAAATACTGACTACAAAACAGCTTCTTCAACTTAAATGGACACACAGCTAAAAGACTTGATAAACTTGATAAACTGGACAAAGTGTTGATTTTGACATTTGAGAGTTTTTCTTGATGAAAAAATATTAGCAAACCAGTGGCAAGTCAGTTAGGGAACATTATATTTATATTTTTATTTATTTATAAGATACATTTTCAAGAAGAGAAGAAAGTAAAATTGTTGTATATTTTTAGACACAACAGCTTTTTATATGATATAAGAGCCCTGTAAGATCATCTCCACTATCTAAAATCTGCACTGAGGCAGTTTTCTTTCATTCTTTTCACTCTTTTGTCTTATCTGACTGATGCTTGTTTATCGAGATCGAGCACAACCTGACAAACACTTACACTGTCTCAAAGGGCTAGTGGGACAGCGTGAGGATATTATATTTCACCTTCTCATCCACCCCTGAAGCGTTCCTTAAATGCTAACCATTCCACAGTGGCTGACCGTGATCGTCACTCCCTCTGTCACTGTTTGCTCTCCCTCGATGTCACTCAGTGTTTGGCTGAGAAAAGGTAAAGTGATGACTCACACAGACAAGAGGAGGAGGAGACTCTGTTGGCTGGCAATAAGAGATGAACTACGCCCCTAAAAGTAAATAAGAGGTTTATTTGTGGTTTTGGAATCAACAATCAAATGATTTTGGAGCTAAGGATCTGAATAAAGATGATAGTATGATGTTACAATCTAATAATGACAGTTTTTTTGCGTAAGAGGCTTTGTGGTAACTAAATCTTCTGAGTTTGACTAAATGGCGAGTTAGTGATCAATTAAAGTGGATGTCGATTAAATCAAATCATCTGCAAACAGGTGAGAAAGCCAATGTGTTTAAGCAAATGAGAACAATAGAGGAGCTTTGCAAACTGGTGATTGTGGTGAAATGGGAACTATGCAGTCACCAGAGCTGTTCTCTTCCACTGCTGCAGAACAACATCCCATTTAAATTTATTTATACTTTGTGTCCCAACGTCCAATGTCTCCATTTTGAGGTGGACACACCAGGGCTGACCAATTACTTTATATATTTCCTTTTCTCACAATCTTCTCGTCCTCACAATATGCAGCATTTATACTGCACAAAGGGAGAAGCAGTCTTTCCTTTTGGGGTTTTTGTACATAGAAAAGACATAAAAATCTCTCCATTGATATCATAAATCATTCAAAAGACATTTCACATGTTAAACTCTTGCTCTTCTCACTGAGAGTTTATGCTACAGGACTGATTTTACAACCTGAAAAGACTTCATTCAAGAAACAAAGAATGTCGGCAAACCATTGAGGACCTCCCTGGTTAATTGACAAACATACTGAAGCTACCTCAGAGTACAAAGTCATGTCTCCCTGGAAAGAAAACAAGCAAGTGTCATATAAGATTTACGGCGACGACGACCTAAATGCAGTTCCATGCAGCTCTTTTAACGATGGAGCGACAAGAGGAATGCAGAGACCTCGTCGCTCCTCCTGCACTGACTCACTGAGCTGCGAGCTGATCTGGTTCTGCAGCCGCTCTGACAATGGCCTCCCTATTCCTGCTCACTCAGCAGGAGAGACAGGTATGTGCTGCACACACACACACACACACACACACACACACATACACAGAGTACACACACACACAGAGTACACAAAAGATTTATTTCTTAACTAGAAACTAGAAACTAGAAATACTTGTGCTATTGTTTAAATCACTACCGTTGGTTATGAAGAGAAACTTCTAATTCAGTCACTATTCTTGCTCTCTCTTCAGTGAGTGAGTTGTTGCAGGTTTTTTCTCTCTGCTGCCAAAAAAGGAAATTACTGAAAGAGACAATGATGACAAGGAACTGTGAGAGTCAGCAGAGCATGGATCAATTAAGCAGTATGATGATATGATTTAAAGGCGTTCTGTTCTTTTGTGTGTTTCACCGACTTTGTCTTGAGTGATGTGATTTTTTGGGGGCGTCTTTGATACTTTATAGTTTCTGTTCATATAATTCAGTTTTCTAGTTCTTATTTTCTAATATATTTTCAAGTCAGACATTGAAGAGACAGGCACTCTGTTTTCATAAAGGTTGGTGGACTGGTTGGTGTAAGCACTGGGGACAAAGTCTGATATAATTTATTTTTATAAATATAGTAGGATGGTGTCAGTAAACCAAACAAAATAAATAAATAAACATCTTTGAAAAGACACTACCAAATCAAGTTGTTAAATTTAAGGTCGACTTCTTTTCCTCACATCTTTCTCAAATGTTTTGAAAAACAAATTAACAGTGATTTCTTTTGGTGAGGTCTGACATGAGGTTGACTTCATGTTATTCCACCCACTGGACGGGAGGGGAGGATGTTAAGGACACGAGTGGAGTAAATGATAGATGTTTCAAGATGTGTCAAGTAAGAGTACACTTCTCCTCATTGATGATGGAGAAGGAGCTGAGTGGCAGGTCACACCCCTGATCTCTGTGATGGTGTGGACACATCTATATCTGCATCAGGCTTCAGTGTGTGTTTCCTCAGGAGGCGTTTTATGAGATGATCTGAGATGCTGCAGCTGTAGTTAGTTTGAGCTCCTCACAAACAGCTCTGCTGACAGCTGTGGAGGAGGAAGTGTACTGTATGCTTTCAGTAGAGCCTCTTTAGTTAAACACTTGAAGGTTGACTGCTGCTTGTGTGAGAAAAAGTTTCTGTCAACAGGGCAAGAACTCTTCTGTGTTTAGTGAGCGAAATGGTCTAAAATATAAATAACAATAAAATGAGTAAATAACTTCACAGTGAGTATTTGTGTCATTTATGGATGACCATAGCAGGGTAGCTAGCAGCTTTTTTGCTAATATGACTTGAAAGTAGGATAACTGGATAACCCGCATTATTTAGAAGGGCTTGCCTGCATTTTTTAGTTAGTTGCGAGATCACAGAACTTGTACCACAAACACTCCCTGATTTGGTTATAGCTCTCTAATGTCCTCCCAGCTCACACTTTCTGTCATAAATTCACATGTGTTGAATTTTGAGGCTAAGAGAGGTCGAAGTTTGCAGTTTGGTGTTTTTTCTCGGGTTCAGCACCACGTGACGATCCACTAAGAGAACAAAGACCTTGAAGGCTGACGGCTCTCTGCAGTGCCTCAGCATCGTTATTAAATCTCTGTGTCTCCGACCATGTGAGCTGTGATGTAAATGACCAGCAGAACAAGATGGCCGCCTCGGGGATCCTTAGAGATCAGTTATGGGCACCACCTCATCCGCCCTCATACACCTAACCACACACACACACACACACACACACACACTATGTTCTGCACGTTACCTGTGCATGTCATATACATGCCTATTATAAATGATGCTAAAGTTTCTTTACATTTCGTGGCACTTTAAGGTTAGACAGCTGATTCATCTGTCAGTTTACATTAGTGCTGCAACAATAAGTTGATTAATCGATTTGTCGATGGATAGAAAATGAATCAACAACAATTTTGATTACTGACTAATCATTAAAGTCATTTATCAAGTAAAATGTGACATATTTGCTGGTTTCAGTTTCTGAAAGGCGAGGCTTTGCCGCTTTTCTCCGTTTTCTATCATCTCAAGTGACGTAATATTTAATTAATTTAATAATAAAGAATATTTTTAGGTTTTCAACTCTTGGTCGAACAAAACAAAAAACCTGAAATTTGGGAAATCGTGATCCGAATTTGTTGACATTTCATGGACTAAACGATTAATCAGTTATTTGACAAAATCATCTACAGAAGAATCAGTAATGAAAATAAGCATTAGTTACAGCCCTACTTTACACTGTCTTAATTGTTTAAATTGGTGATGGAAATTTCTTAACGGCCAAATGACGTGAGCAGCACGTCCTGTGTCATAACATAAAGTACAGTTGGGAACCAACGCCCACATAAGAGAAAGAAACCAGCTGAGCAGTACAGATTGCCCAGCCCTCATCACACCTCAGCAGGCAGACAACAGGTCCAGGGTAGGGGCAAGGTGAAACCACAGGCTGGCCACCACCTGCCTGAGAAACCACATCAGTATTGTGACATCTGACAGGAACAAAAAAGGGGGAAACTATTCATCAGTTTGGCATCTGAATGAATCTTCGGGCTCTCTCTGTTAGCTGAGAGAATCTGGTGACAACCACAAACACAACCTGTCCTCATCACTCCCCATTACTTAGATAAGTACAGTGTGAAATCATCTCATTACCATGTCTTTACCTGCAGAAAGATCAGTAATTCAGAGTTTTTTGAGTCTGGAGTCAATGACTGTCTTTGTCTCCTTAAGTTTTCACATATTACACATCAAATTAAGTTTTTTTTAAAAACTTTTAAAACTAGCAGCCTTCTACCTCCAGCTGCCAAATTGAAGTACTTTTCTGAGACATGTACTGTATTGGTGACACATATTTCTACATTTCAAACAGCAGCCGAGCCTGACGGGACACAGAACAGGCTGGATAAATACCAGCTGATTATCTGATACTCAAATCATCACACACAGTCCTTAGACGATTTTTTCTCATTGAAATATGATCACCAACAACAATGTGTTGCAAGTCATCAAAAGTCTAAATCTTAGTTTAGATTTGAGGAAAACTGTCCCATGAATTCAGATTTTTGGGCTTTGGGTTGAAAAGAACTTGTTAACTTTCACTTCTAGTCATAAACACATTTTCACTTGTTCCACCTGTTGTCTTAAAGCACACTGTTCCCTCCTCATGTTTACTAAGTAAACCTGACCTCAGGGCCCTCACACCCTGGCAAACACCTCAGTAAGCTCTCACCATCCTTGAGGATTAACTTTGACATAACTCAGCACTTGAAATCAGTGAAGAAGTCGCCTGAGCAAACTCACATTAAAAATGTCTTTCAGCAGCCACAATGTAACAGGAGGAGAACCACAACACTCAGAGAGAAAGAGGACAACGGCACGCACAGGAAACATGACACAGTTCTCGGCCCCGGGACAAACAGGAGGGGGAACATGACCGAGATACAGTGTCACCACACATATACATTCACACACACACATGTGTTACATTCATTCAGTCCTGTGGGGAAAAACTCACTTGCTGGTCTTGCTCGAGGACTTGAGCGTACTCTCCTTTTTCTTAAACATCCTGGAGTTCGTGGGGGGTCAAGCAGAGATCCCACAAAAATCTCTCTCACTCTCTCTCTCTTTTACTCCTTCTTCGTCTCTGTCTTCCTCACCCTGTGGCTCCCACTCTGTCTCTCTTCTCCCTTTGGTTCCTCTCAAACACACTCAAACGCACACACACACACACTCACGTCAGCACAGCGGGAGCTCCTCCCAGACAGGTTAACAGGTGTGTCACCGCCCAGACATCCTCCTTGTGGAGGAAGACCGGACCGACCTGTTCCCTGCACTCTCCCTTCCTCCCACCCTCGGCCCTGCCCTGGCTTTTCATTGCTCTCAGATCTCTCACAGGGAGCAGGGGCCCTTAAATTACTATGGATGCATAATTCATGGGGCAGGAGGGACACCGAATTCCTGCAGGGAGTGAAGAACAAAACACTTTTTATTCATAGAAATGGCATTCACACTGAACACAGGTGGGAGAAATCAAGTTAAAAAGCAATGAGTAATTCCAAATCTGCCTTGTTTCCTGTCATTTCTCTTCTGTCACTAATAAAGGCATAAAATGCCCCAAAAGGAATAATAAAAAAATTAAACAATAATACATTTCACTGTCTAAGATTCTGATTTGAAAACCAGTTTTTACTTCCACCAAGGAGGTCAGCAATATACTGTATCTCTGAAATTAACGGATGAATTCATATGATATTTTCTGCACATGCTGTGGGTTTTTTTCCAAAAAAACATTAATGCTTTCCTCCTTTCTACTGCATAAAAGCACAGGACTGATGGTAAACTCTTTCACTCATTTCTTCCCCACTTTTATCACCTTTCACATGTACAATTAAATTATACAAAAAGAAAGGAAAAAAGGGGTGGTTTTGTTTTTGCTGATGTCAGTTTCCGCACTGACATCCACAGAAACACCATTATGTTTATTTTCAAGCGTGACAACACACTTCTTTATTCGTGGGAAGACTCCCAACATCGCCATATCTCCTTCCATCACGTGTATGTTACTTTCTTCCAATCCCACACAATGTGCCATATTTCACACCAGTGTCAGGTTTGTCAGTTTTCTCCCACTTCAGCGCAATAAGTAGCTTTAAGGAACACCTGACAAGATGTTTGTGTTAACATTTATACATTCTCATATCTCCCTGTGTGGTAACTGTTGACTTTTATCCACAAATATGAAGCCATGAAGCAGTGACAGGATTCAAAACCTCCTAAATATCCATAAATCCATAAATGTAAGTGATAAGAATAATGAATGTAACAGCAAGTTTTAAAGTATACCCTCCCTCTAGTTTACACTGAACATAAGCATGTTTTATCTATTTTTGTTTGTCTTGATTTTCCTTCCCTGATTTCTTCTGTTCTGTTCAACATGTTTTAGTTTGACATTTAATTGGGTTTATCTCTACTTGGATTCTTACAGTATTTTAGTATTATTAGTGTTTATAACTTTACATTTTAAGAGTTTAAGACTTAAAACTAAGAACATATAAGTGCCTTTTATTACTGTTCACACCCTCTTCACCCTGACACTACACTGTGTTAACCCCCAGTCAGATGAACACAGACACACACTGTATACAGTCAACAATGGAAAAGAGTCTGACAGCCTGTGGGCCAGAAAGGAAGTTTATGACATAATACCTTCATATGGAGGCACATTTCACGATGTAAGTCATTAAAGATGGCTCCATACGCTGCAAAGTCCCATGTGTGGCATCTACAGGCATGCGAGTCATTCAGGATCAGGGCGTCTCTCTGCAGCATATCAACAATAGGAAATCATGGCGAGGAATGCAGCTGGGCAGCTTTCTTTGCAGCAGAGTGGGGAACAGCACAGAGAGCACACATTTTTGATCGGTCCAGTCATACAGTCGCCCTCTCAGTGTGCGTCCACCTGTTTGGAAAAACAGATACTCTTTCTGTCGCTCAGAGATGTACTATGTGGTTCCATTTCAGCTTCTAAACACAACACAGACAGCCTGTTTTAATAATTAACCTTAAATTTCAACGTTTATCAAACCCACTGTGAACATTTATGTCAAGCAAATGCTGTAATGATTCGCAGAATAAAGTCATTTTCCTTTTCATGATCACATATGTTGGACAAGACGTGGGAGAAGCTGCTGTTCTGGAGTTTTTTCTTCCAACTATTGTTTCCAAGGTCAAGAATAAGCTTTCAATCTGAACATTTAAATGGTTTAATGTTGTGGTACTAAATTAATGACCACATGGTGATATGCCTTCTTTTGTGGGGTCTTCCTCTTCCCCACCTAAATACTGAGATGGAGATAACTAGATCAAATCCCTGGAGAAACAGGTCTAAATGTCCAGGAATCATGGCAAAAAGATTGAATGAGACATACTTCAATTATGTCTGCTAAAATAAACCTCTGAACAATGCACTGCCAGACTGTTGATTTAGATACAGGTTTTTATGAATTAGGAAGCCTGGTTGAGATAAGCAGAAGAGTCTACAGCCACGGTGGTGGCTCTGTGAGGATGTTCAGCGGTGCTCTGAGCTAGAAATCAGAAAACTTTGTCCATAGCATGGCAATGGAATTTGTCCTTGATATTAGCTAAATGCTAACATCAGCATGCTAATATTCTCTCAATGACAATGCTAACGTGCTGATGTTTAATAGGTATAATGTTCACCATCTTAATTTAGCGTTATTAGCACAGTACAGCTGAGGCTGATGGGAATGTCATTAGTTTAAGTGTTGGTAGTATTGGACAAGTTTAAATTTTGACCTGATGATGATGCTAGGTGAAAAGTCAGGTGATCAAAGTTATTACAGTTGTTCTTGAGGCGAGACATGAAGGTCTGAACCACATTTCATAATCCATCTAATAGATATTTCAGTCTGGACCAAAGTGGGATGATCAACAGACTGTCATGGCCATCCACCGAGCCACACTGCTAACACAGAACAGCACAGAAGAACGTGACATGTGACAGTGACACTTATTACATAGAAACATCTGTAGATGTAAGACTGCACTCTGGTCCTTTAGGGTGTTAAAGGTCAGAGAAGTCACTGGAGGTCACACCTCTCTGATTTAAAAGGGATCAGTAACATCCTCCAGTTCAGTTTGATAGTTTTGCAACATCAACATGACAGGGGATCATCTGCATGCCTCCACATTCCTAACAGTTGAACTGAGAGAAAACAACAATGGTGGAAACACAGCGAGGGTGTGTCAGTCTCTTTCACTAAACTACACAGCAGAAACAAACAAAGCATGGTTGTCTGGTTTACACCTGATGTCTTACAAAGCTCTGATGCTTGTACTGTACCCTGGACTTTTTCACTTCTCTGTACTGTACAATCTCCATAACAAAGATATCAGCGTGCCAACAAATAAAAGCACAATTTGTTTCCTATCTATAAAAAGATTTACTTCCATGTTTTTCATCTTTTCATCTCACAACAGCAAAATAAAAGGACTAGAGGGAGTAAACTGATTTATAGAAATGCAAAAACACTGTGCAGACCATTAGTGATACTGCGTCTTATCTCTGGTTTCTTCCGGCAAAATAAGCATTTATCTGCACCTCATCAAGGCACAAATATCTTCAGTCCATGCAGACAGAGCACACGTCTGTGCGTTTCCGGAGTGACACAGGAATGCATGTGGAGGACAGTGATGAAGGCAGCAGATAAGAGATGCCATGTGTGTGGGTGGAAGGGACGATTCATTCATTTAATTCAATATACTTTGACGTTAAGGA
Organism: Oplegnathus fasciatus; assembly: GCA_003416845.1. NCBI lineage: Eukaryota > Metazoa > Chordata > Actinopteri > Centrarchiformes > Oplegnathidae > Oplegnathus > Oplegnathus fasciatus. The sequence goes on from NTHP01000217.1 coordinate 891,764, forward strand.
AAAAAGTCATTTGCACAGCAGGTTGTGTTTGAGTAACAAACACACCCATGTAATTATTTATACTTACGAAAATGCATATACGCAAAGTAAACCTAAACACATTCACACCCTGCTAAGGCATCCTACGCACTCCTACGAACACACCCACACCCAAGACAGAGGTGCAACAGTGACACACCTCTTTACTTCCTCCACAATTTCACCTTTTACTTTGTAAAAGGTGTGAGGTTTGATTTTATAGTTATTCAAACAAAATCACATATGCCACAACAAAACCCTTTGTTTTCCTCCATCACGGTCCGTCTTAGAATCATGACGACTACAGCTGAAATTAATGTCACTGAATGTTTCATAGAAGAACTGAACGAAGAACTGAACGAAGAACGTCAAGAAAACGCAGTGTTTGATGCAAATATATTTTAATTATAGGCCTGGAAATTAAATCAAATCATACATTCTCATAATTTCATTTCTCTTTCCACTTATGTTTCCAACAATTATCGATCACGACTTTTTTCCAGACTAATGGAGGTGAAGTGCTGGAACTATTCCAGCACGTCCATCTTAATTCTTTAACATAAAACACTGAAGGGGAGAAAAAAAAATTAAAACCAAAGACATTGATAAAAATTATTAAGCAAAACAGTTAAATATACGAGTGGGTGAGTGACACTGCAACAGTCCTCTAGATAGTGTTCAACCAGATCTCACAGGCAAACCAGGTCCCTTAAGGATCAGGGGAAATGAGCTGCTTTGGTGTGGACGTTACGACTGGCAAACAACTGATGACAAAAGATGTTTCTAGCGTTACAGTATGTCCACAGTCATGTAAGTGGTGATGAAAACATTCGAGTCCTACTCATGACGGACAAACAGGCATGGTGGTGTGATGAATGAAAGGCTGCTAAAAAGTCCTCAATGGCCGCTGCTGTCCTACAAACAGTGATTTTGTTGAAATGTAAATAAAATCATTACAAAAATTAAATTTACAGTCTGATGAGCTGCACTTGCAATTGTTTCCCCCCCTCAGTGTTGGTACACCATGGTCATCAGCCAGAAGGCCCTTGAGGGGTGTTAAAAATGAGGATTGCGCCTCCCTCTAGACAGGACAGTTGGACCCTTCTCTCACAGGATGGTAAGTTTAGTGCCAAATGTCATACAGGACAACATATACAATATGACCCGTATAGGTTGTAGTTGACAAATTAAAACACTGAACCACCCTGCATTTTTTTAAGCAAAACAAAATTTCACACTTTGATTCATGGCTTTGTCTTTAATCATCCTGTACCTAAAACTTCAAGCTTCATCTCAATTCTTAAGTCAGTCTTCCTCCGTTTGAAGAGGCCTCGGTAACATGACTCGTACAGAATCCTGTATCAGAAGCCACTTACTAAAAGGTGTTGAGGTTTCTTTCTTCTTGTGCTTTTTAACAGTAAATCACATCCAGTTAATGCTGCATTACCAGCCTGTAGTGTTCATCTTTTTTTGCAAGGTGTTTACAGGTGCAGTGGTGAAAATTCTCCGTGTGGAGAAAGATGCGGTGGGCTGATTGTCAGTGTATGAAGTGAAGTTTTGAATCATAAATTGGTGTCTTAATGCACAGTCAAAAAAGAGGAGAGACCAGAGCAAAAGGAGACTCAACTGAAGTCTTTTAAAACTATGATGAAACAGCGACAGGTCACAGGATATTTACGGTATCTCATGAGCACTACTTTGTTTTTTAAGTCAAAGTAGGAGCCATAACAAAACTGCACTTTGTAAATTTTTATGTTAAAGAAACAATGCTGAACACATTTCTCACATAAAGAAAAAAGTGAGACATAATTACATGAAGGCGCTTACGTAACACTGAAAAAAAAAAAGTACTAACTACTAATGGAGCCTAAGTTTACTCTGACAGGACTGTGAGATTATCGAGACCATGGCATGGCGCCCGTATGCTTCAGCCTGATGATATTACTAAAGGTGGCAGGTGGACTTGGGTCATATTGCTACTTGAAATTGATTTAATTACTTTACTATATATCTTTCTTGGAAGATTAGACTCACTCTGCCTTCCTCAGAACTGCAAACTCCACCCATCTTTCACTTAGGCACTAAAAATCAAACATAAAAGTAGCTGAAATTATTCTAATTAACAACTGACCCAAGTCTGGTTGTTTGTGGGGAACTCTGGGCCTTGTGGCTCTCCCGTGGAGACCAAAGCCTGGGGATTGATTTAGCTGCCAAAGCCAAAGATGCCCTTGATGTAGCCGGTGAGACCGCCCTTGCCCTTCTGCTCCACCTTGTCATCCAGGGGTGGGAAGGCCACGTGGTTGAGAGCAAGGTCAAAGAACAGGGGCTTGCAGGGGATTGGCTGGAAGTCAGGAGGGAACTGGACCAGATTGGGCTGCTTTCCAACAAGGGTGGGGTCGAGGCGGAAGGTCTCCAGGCGGTTGCAGAGGGGCTGCAAGAAGGAGGAAGAAGTAAAAAAGTGAGTTTACGTAATCGCAGATAAGTAACTGCAAGTTTATATTAATAATTCAGCTTAACAAAACTTTGAGATTCAGAAACCACACGACCAAACTTTATGGTTGGTTTTGTCACAGTCACAGGTTATCGTTTATTGTTTTGATTGGCTGTCAATCTCAAGAGTCTTACGTAATATGAGCCGAAAGAGAGAGTAGACCACATATAAAGTCAACCATCCAAACTGCTAAATTATTAACGCACTCAATTTACTGAAGACATTAAGTGTTTGGCATGATGTTGTTGGCTTGTTGTCGCTGCATTGTACAGCGTTCTTGCAGCCTGATACTCAGACTGAAAAGTAATTTAATTTCATTCATTCAGACATTATTAATTTTAGTTGATCTCTTATTTGCGCTTTAACCAAACCAATAGGTGGTAGTGAATGACGCGTTTCCCAACACATAATTTCCAGTTTACACAAAAGCGGTTACTAAGGAGCAGTTGACGTTTTCATGATAATCATAGAAGTTTTTTTTTTGCATTCTGGCTATTTTTTTGACACCATCCAGCTAGTAGCTATGGAGGGAGAGGACATCCACGTTCTTAATCCCGCCTATTAAACTCTTAATTGGTTGATCATTTCTCCAACCGACGGAAACCGCCTTCAGTGAGCACAACAGCAGATCTTACATCTGCTCTTGATTTCTCTATAAAAAGCTCCTCTGAGTCTATGATGAATTTCACCTTGCAGGACAACATTTATCATACTGGTGTGGCGTGTCTCTGGATTTCTTACCGTGTTGTCTTTCACCTGCTGCTGAGAAGGAGCTTCAGCAGTCTCATCAGTATCTGAAACACAAACATTTCTTAAAAGGTTGTACATAGAACCAGGCAGAACAGAAAAGAATGGGACTAAATGGGTTCTCATAAATGAGCAGCAGGTTAGAGAACCGTTGAAAAGGTTCCCTCACCTAAAATGGCAGCAGCTTGAAGGGAGTATTTTTCAGCATTGACATCGGCAATGAGTTCCTGAACGTCAGGGAGATCCTGCAGAGAGACAACAGTGATGTTTCTGGTTGAGTACAGATGTTGGTAAAATGTCACAAAGAATTATTTGACGGCAAAATCATTCAGGGTCAGTTTCAAAACCAGAGAAATCTTTCTGTGTGCTGTGGTTATGTCAACACGTGTGTAAGGAGACCTTTTCATGATGGATTAAATTATGGATAAATTAAATCGTGGTAGTAGTAGTTAGTCTGTTTTCAATTGTGACCAACCTTGAGGCTGTTGTTGAGGCTCTTGGCCTTAGACTGGACCTCCTTGGCGTATTTCAGCACCCTCTCATACAGCACCAGCGCCTCACTCCACTTCTTCACCAGCACATAAGACTGGGCTATGAAGAAACACCTGTGAGGGGTACAGAGGAAGGACCCCATCAATACGTGAGTGTATATATTTATATACAGAAAATGTATGAAACAATCTACAGAGGGTTTTATTATTAGAAATAAGACTTAAAACCACCCAAAAAGGACGGAGAGAAAATATGTTTGTCTGTTTTCAGATAAGAGTAGAGTTTATTTAAAGGAGCTTATGTTAAAAAAAATCATCAAAAAACATCTAAAACAAAAAGACAAGACTACAAGATGACAGCAACTGAGTGGGTAATACATTATGGGCGCATGCATGTCATGCTAATATATGGCAGCGTTGAACATTAACTGCATCATAAACGCTTACAAAGTGACAGATTTATCCAGAAGACACTCGCAGCTTGTTAAACTATTTGAATCTTAGTTGTATTCTTTGATAAGGGAGGTGCAGGTAAAGCACTTAAACCAAAGATGTCTGACCTGTAGGCCTTGTAGACCAGCGTCTTGAGGGACACCTCCTTCTGGAAGGTGTGGTCATCTTCCAGACCCTGCAGGGTGGAGAGCTCAGCCAGACTCTGCAGAGATGGACGAACAGAAGAACGTTCGGTTAAAGACACAGAAAGTGGACGGGGGCAGAAACAGAGACGAGTTACACTGTGAGGAGGAAGTGACAGAGACTGTCAAACAAGGTAAAATACACATCCCTTCACTGTTGACAACACAGATCAAACAACTCATCACACACAGCTACTGTGAGTACCTGAGCAACTGGCAATTATTTACGGAGAATAAGGCTTACTGCCTTACTCTCCTTTTATTTTTAAACAACTTCTCAATACATACAGAACCTTATGATTAAAAAGATCACAATATATTTGATGTCCAGACATTTACCTGCAGGATGATGTCGTAGAGGCGGATGAGGTCCTGTGGACGGGGTCCTCTCTTGTTCTCGTCAGCTTCGGGTTCCTTCAGTTTAGCCTGCAGAGTGTGAGCCATGCTCTCATTCCTCTTCACCAGCGTACACAGCTTGATGTAGGTCAGATAGCTGCAAAAGGAGCAGCACATTTATTATTCACTTATGAAGGAGATAAATATCAGAGAGTGGAGAGACTTATTTATGCCTGGGGCATAATGTCAGCTGTAGATTAGGATTGCCTTATCTGACACGGTTTCCATCTTGAAAGACAAAAATATGTCTGATTGTGGTATTTACAAGCACAAGTAAATGTCTTGACTGAAGTCTATGTTTCAAGTACAAGTGTTTCTTTTACCTGTGCAGGAACTGCATGTTGGACACCTTGCCAGAGTCAGCATCAGAGCTCCTCTCTCGTTGCTTCTACAAAGACAAGAAATATTTAAACAAAAAAATGCTTCGACATTCCCGCTTTAATGTCAAATGTCTCAACTGTTAGTAAGCTGTAAATCAAACTGATGACTCTGACCCATTACAAACCATCTAGCTCATAAAAACATCCCTCTCCTTCACCGAAATATGTGAACTTTTTAACGTGGTGTGTCTTACCGCCTCACTCTTGAGTTCCTCTCTCACGGCCTGGATGGTGTCTCTGCACTCGGCCAGCAGGGTCTCATACAGATGCTCTTTGGTCTCCTCGTTAGATGCCTGCACACCAGAAACACTTATTAAGTCTATAGAGGAACATAGTGACTATTTCTAATGGCAACATCTAAAATCTGTAAACCTCTGTGCGTGGAACTAATTAAGAGGCTACCTCTAAGTGGTTCCAGTTCCAGCGGTATGGTAACTAGTGTTTTGTCCAGATACAGACATTACTAACAGTACTGAGCTTCTATGATGTAACATCAGTCTCGTTTTCTGAGCTGTTCTTCTTTTTCAAGCTTTGTTAAACATGAAATAAATTTGTCCATGTAATGTTTGCAGTTTTAGAAAAACTATATGGAGTAATTCTTTGGCAATGTTGGCTAACCATGTCAACTATATCACTGTCAACACCTCCTGTTTCACAGTAAAGGAAAAACATTTCTTTCACATTAAAATGCATTTGCTATGAAGCACAAGCAGAAAGTGATGGTGTACCATCAGTAGTACTAGTAGGTTTATGCATCAACATTCGCTCACTACTGCAAACAAACTAAGCAGAACAGAAGAGATCGCCAAGTGCTTGCTCATGGTGGGAATTGTTGGGTCTCTGTAGATAATACTATAAAGACCACGGTCTAGACCTGCTCTATATGTAAAGTGTCATGAGATAACTTCTGTTGTGATTTGGCGTTATATACATAAAATTGACTTGACTTGATACTAATCCACATACGGTCTTATAAGATTTATGGTACAATTGTATATGAATCTATATGAAGTTTAGGTGCAATTATATAACAGAAATGATATAGAACATGAAATGATGAAAGGAGGATGGAGAAAGCATTAAAGAAGAAAAAGATGTCAAAGGGTTTCAGGTCGAGAGGAATTTGGGAGGGGTGCTCTTTGTGAACTTGACAAGAGGAAACATTTTAAATCTTCTAGACAGTAAACCTGAACTTCAGCCTGTAGAAAGTTTACAGGGCCCAATATTGTCCCTTTTTCTGAGTGATTACCTCAAAAAACATTTAAAATGAAGAACATAAAAACTCTACAAGGAAAAGAAATGCAGACACATTAGCTTCAATATCTGAACTCAGACAGACACGCTGATGAACACTTTCCACCTGATTAAAGCTACACTCGCACTAATAGAAGTCAATCATGCAAACACAAATATTTCGTCAGTTTAGAAGTCGCAGTAGTTTGATACAAAGAGCAACAGTTTCAGCCGGGATGTGATTGTGGCAAACTGGGGGAGAGACGCAGGTATGTGGTCCGGCAGGCTGTCGATACATTCCTGCACACAACTCATCAGCAGTCAGACACTCTGGAGTTTCAGGGTTCAAGTCTTTGTGAATGACAGGATTGTTCTTCACCTCACCTGTCTTTCAGCGACACACTCATACAATAGGGCTGTGCTACTCACTGTGTTACTGCAATATCCTCAGAGGTCTACAGGATATTTCATGTTCACATTTAGAGAAAGAGGCCATTTTGGATTAAAGCAAATGGGAAAATGTGAGCGATTAATGTGAAAAATGCTGATACAGTATCATTTTAAACTCACGTGAAAGTCTTTTAACATTTTGTGGATGACATTATTGTCACATCTTCACCTTCAAAAGGGTCAAATAAACCCTTAGGAAGCAACACAGTGGAGGAATGTTACGAGAAAATTCCTCGTAGTGATAATTGATAATAGATAGGTCATGAGGCTGCGCTCGTTCACCCAGAAGGCTGATGTTATTTAGTGCCACACACTCGTGCCAACACCCTGGCAACGCCTAGCAAGACCGGCTCAACTTGTCGAACATCTTTCTGTTGTTCAGAGGGAGGGCTGGACGGATAAACCGATTAGAGGAGAGGAGTTGACAGAGCTCTTTTACTGGGACTGATGTATGGCCTAATACGGCGTTCCTGTCCCCACAGGCAGAGAGCTGGGGAACAGGTGTAACTCAGGGAAGCTCAAGGTGTTGGTGTGACATACTCCGACTCTGTGGCACCTATGCTCGCTAATTTTATAACATTCATTCCATCACTCACAAAGATAGCTGATGAGGATGTTATTTTATTACAATACAGAAAAACCTGCAATAATTACTGTCGGCTTCAAAGTGGCTTCACACACCTTCAGTCACAGACACTATTAGCTTAACAATGGACTGTAACGGACTGTGGTTGTGTCCTTAAAAGGGCCCATTTGAAACAGAAAGGTGTTTAGAGATGATAATACTAAACTGTCCACAGAGACCTGCTGGGTGTAGTCCTGTATTCATGTGTGGGCTGAAATGCACAGAATGCAGTCGTGCGATGGTAGAGGCTGCATGCCAAAGTCCTGAGTGGCTGTGGGTGTGATCGGTGTGTCTGCAGGGCGTGCTGAGCCTTTGGGCAAAAGAAAGCAGGAGGAATGAGTTGGGGTGGCTGTGAGGGGACATGTGGAGACTGTAAAGAGGAGAGTGCCACCTACTGGAAGCTTACAGAACTGCACAGACCGTTGTAAGGAAGAGGTGTTCTGCTCAAACTGTAATTGACACCTTAGCGCAAAAAGGGTACGCAAACTGGAGGAGTAGTTAAGGACATGGGGTAGCACATGTAGCCATGAGGAACTGAGGAAAAAGGAACTAAAAAAAGCATTTAACAACCAGTTCAAATGGGACATCTGAGCACAGGGATGATCTCCTCAGTGTGCATTTTCTGATTCAGCCCAACAAATAAAACACTGCCATCAGAACACCACTGCTGTGAAGCTGCAGATTTCACATGATGTGATGAGCGCTGGGGTTGATCTATAATTTGTGATGCTGTACTGGTTTGCCCTCTGATGTGGCATGAGCTGATGACTTAAAGCTGTAGTTGGTACCTTGTATAAAAATAGCTTTTAGTCATATTTGCTAAAACTGTCACTATGTCCTGAGAGTAGTTCATGAGACAGATAATCTGTGAAAAAAAATCAGGCTCCTCTGGCTCCACCTGCTGCCCCTAAGGCCATTTGCAAGAATCCACCGTTCCCTAGTAAAAACAACCAATCAGAGCAGGAGGAGTATCTGACAGAGTGTCAATCTATTGCTTCTGCACATGCTGTGGGCAGCTCCCCTCCCCGGCGCATGTGCGAACTTGTAGTGGACGCAATGGCGGACTTGTAAATAACCACCAAACAATCAAGCAATGACAAAACAACAGCTTACACACAGAGACAAGTAAACAGAAGAAGACCAGTGAAGAAAAGCAAGCTTAAAAGAAAGAATTAGACTGAGCAATGCTGCGGGGAGGGGCTTTGGAGACGAGCTGGAGGGCAGTTTGTTTTTACCTCCTACAAAGCGGGAACTGTCAAAATACTGACCTGAGCGATAGCGGCCTCGTTGTCTGCCAGGCCCAACAGGAAGATGCGGGCCTTGTCGATCTTGACGGGCACCGTCCGCCCTCGCCACTCCACCTCACTCATGGTGGCTGCCTGCTTGGTTCTTGCCTGAGTGATCAGGGCCTGAGGAGAAAAACAAAAACATGAAACAGTTTCTATGAAACATGGACTTTCTGATCCACATTAATATTTGCTTACTTTTTTATTGAGATCAAATTTGAGGATAGCGTGCGTGTCCCACCCCCAACATGATATTAGGCATCACTAATATATGAAAGACGACTGATGATACAAGCATATAAAACTAATGTCCAGCTCCTGTGTGTTCACCTCTAGTTTCTCAGCCATCATGCCTCCTCCTCCACCAGTCAGTCTCATCTGCATCAAGTCATTGATGGCGTTCTGGTCACCTGCAGTCAGGTGGGAAAAATATACAGTTACACACCGTGTATGTATGGTGGGGGGATGCCTAAACGGGTCTAAGATGACTGTCAGTTATGTTGAGGGGAATCAGTTTTCCACCGCCCGTATGTGTGCGTTACTCACCAATGTTGTAAGCACAGTAGCGGATGTTGGGCGATATCTCGTCCACACGCTGGCGATACAGAACTGCCAGCTCCTCAGTGAACGCACTGGCCAGCTTCTCATAGATGGTCCTGACAAGACAAAAATGGGGTTGTTTTAAATTTCCCAACAGTCATAAAAATCTGTATGTGACAAACACACACCAACTTATTCTGCTGATGTATTAAGAATCTGTAGTGATGTTAAAACTCACTTGCACTTGTTGAAGGCCTCCATGGCACGCTTCCACTCCTGCAGTTCAAACTCCACCATACCAGTCAGGTATGCAGTGTAGGCCTGAAATAAAATCAGCACGATGTGACAAAGGTTGAGAACACTTTTGGACCTTTAAGGCTGCAATCTCACAGTACATGTATACCCCTTATTCTATACACCTGCATGGCGTCTCTAAAAGCAGGCAGACTCTGTTCTGTGTACCTGCGCCTCAAGTTTGGTCTTGGCGTCGACACGGGGGCTCTCACAGAGCTTCTCCAGCTTCTCACTGTGCTTGGCAGCCTTGCGTAGTCGTGCCAGCAGGTGGAAACGTTTACGTGGCTCTGTATTGGCCTCCTGCTTCAGCTGCATTGCGTAACTCCATGCACGCTCTGCCTCCATCAAAACCAGCAACAGATACCTGAAGAGGTGGAAGGTGGAGGTCGATGCATCAGTTGTTTGGTAGCATATTTTCACCATTTTTAGTGAACACATTCAATAACTGCATTCCTATCCAAACTCGACAGAGTCAGCAATTATCTTCAGCAAATATATTTATTCAGCAGTGATGTGTACCAAACCAGCTGCAGACTCATGTCCTATGTAGAGAACAACACACCACTACATTTTAGCAGAACGGGCCAAACTCCTCGGTGATGAGTGTTTATTTTCCTGCAGCAAACACAGGTTCTGTACATCAAACTGGTTTTTATTGTACATGAAGCTCTTCTGTAACATCAGCCAGTTAACTACACATGAATGTCCGGCCCAGACGATTCATTCCTCACCTGCTGTCAGAAAGCATCTCGACAGTTATTTTCTTCCCAATGAACTTGTGTCGGTTGCCCATCTTGAAGCCAAGAGTCTTGCGCAGGCGACGCAGTCTTCGGGAGCAGTAGCCCCTGAACACAGTTACACAAAGATGGTTACATTACAGTGACTTAATAATGCTTACATGTACATTTTCATCTAAAACTGAAACGATCAGTCGATTAATCAATTAGTTGTCAACTATTAAATTAATCGTCAACTATTTTGATAATCGATTAATTGTTTTGGGTCAAATTCTCTGATTTCTGCTTCCCAGATGTGAATATTTTCTGGTTTCTTTAGTCCTCTATGACAGTAAATTGAATATCTTTGGGTTGTGGACTAAACAAAACATTTGAGGACGTCACCTTATGCTTTGGTCCATAAAATGGTGAAAAATGTTGATCACTGTTTCCCAAACAACTAATCGATTAATATAGAAAATGATCGACAGATTAACCAATAATGAAAATAATCGCTAGTTGCAGCCCTATTTCATCTTTGTTTCTCTCAACAGACATGACAACCACAAGGTCAAGTCATTTTCACCAATATAATTCCAATGTTTTCTTTGAATAACTGTTGTTCTAAATTGGCAAAGTAACATATGTTATTCTCCTTCTAGATTAATTACTTGAGACAATTCACAACAGCTGAAGCAGTGACAATGACATGGGTAAAATACACTTAGTTAGGGCTGCAACAATTATTTTCATTATCGATTAATCTGTCGATCATTTTCTCGATTAATTAGTTGTTTGGTCCATAAAATGGCAGAAAATGTTGATCACTGTTTCCCAAAGTCCACGGTGACATCCTCAAATGTCTTGTTTTGTCCACAACACAAAGATATTCAGTTTACTGTCATAGAGGACCAAAGAAACCAGAAAATATTCATATTTGAGAAGCTGAAATCAGAGAAATTGGACACTTTTTCTCACAAAATGACTCAAAATGATTCATAAAATAGTGGGCGATTAATTTAATAATTGACAACTCATTGATTAATTGACTAATCGTTGCACCTCTACACTTAGTGACCACTTTTTTTTCTTAAGGTACACCTGTACAATCTAAAGCAATTGTGAACAACAGTTATGCCATAAGTTCTACCTTCACAACGCATATAATGTGCATTTTGTTGACAGTGTCAGAGGTGTTAATGAAGTTATATTCTGTCCCCCTCATGTATGTAAACGGGGTGAACATAAGCTTCTTAAGGTAGAATTTATGGCAACACTGTCTTATTTGATTGCACGAGATTGTACCTAATAAAAGTATTAATAAAGCATTTTACCCTATGAAAAGTATTTGTACACCAGCACAGTCTCATGTGAACCACATGGCATGCATACAGCTTCTTCACAGCGTATTAAATAAGATTTTGGTCTCCAACATAAATACAGGAATTTGGAAAATGTTCCTGATAGAAGTTGAATGTCAATTTACACAGAGAGTTAACAGATGAATGCCTTGTGATTATGGGAAACCTGTGCACCTCTGTGTATTGTATTGTACAGCTGTTCAGACACCTCTGCAGCTGAGGTCCAGTTAGTTTTATAGGTCTGACTGGACACAACTCACCTGTATCTCTGGTAGTCTCCGTGTCTGAGGCCATGCTGCTGCTGGGACTCCTTGATTATTTGTAAAACTGCGATTCATCGTTAAGGGACAACGCACACCACACACACGGCACTCCAGGGGGATATTTGTTATTCATATTCAAGTATAATGTGTCATGTTAGCAGTGGACTGTTAGTGCTGTGAGATGTTGCAGCAACGGTAACGTAGCTGCTCCTGAAACTGAGAGGTTATAACAGTTATAAGCGAATAAATCACGTGTGTATAACATCACACATTAACTAACATTCTTAGTTGTTTTAACGTCTTTACACTTGGAAAAAAAAGTTTGTGACAAGCCAAATAAATCTGCTTTTCACGCCTGCCCCTCACAGCCTGCTGCAGAATGACACGTAGCCTAATGCTGCTACCTAGCTAACGTTATCCTCTAACAGAGCTAGCTAGCGAGCTAACGTTAGCTTCTGAGCCGGACACAGATTCACTGGACAAAAGACAAAACCGCCGCCACACATCCGGCGCCGTGAAGGATACTTTCCAGTCCAAGTCCTCCATCCGGTGAATTTTCCTTATTTTCATCCATGGTGGAAACTTTAGCTTCGTTTATCTTGTCTGCGGCCATGTCTAATGCTAACAGCTAAGCGACACACACACACATTCTCAGTGAGAAGTAGAGCCAGGGACCAATGACGACACAGGGAGGGGCGAAGCTATATCCAAACCTCGCGAGATTTGGCTGGTAGGTCTTTTTGTGAGTTCCATGGATGTACTATAAGAAACGCACAATAAAACAATATATTACAGAACATTGGGAGCCCTCATCAGCAACATATTATCAAGGAGATGTCATAATAAGCATCATACACTATATTCCCAATATCTTAACTCCTAAATATACTGTAAGGAACTATCTGTCTAGTTCTGGTGTGACTACAAACGCATACTTTACCTGATTTCCTCCCAATTCAAAGTCCCTGTTGTATAGTTTAGAGATATAAGTGAAATATGATGAAGATCATGCAATGTGATTGAAAGCTAATGAACAGCTACAAAATGGATCTCGAGATGAGATTGTTTACTCAAGTGTTTTTCACAAGTGTCATTAGTTATCAACTAATCTATGACAACTAACGTAACCACCACAACAACAACAAAAAAATGTAATATCAAAGAGACATTCTGTATTTTTATTAGAAAGTGAGACAGAAATAAACACAAACAGTTATCCCAATCCTCCTCCAATGTAAATAGCACCCTGTTGAATTCAGACATAGACCTGATCACACGTAGTAAAAACACGAGTTCTTTGCTTTGGAAGCACTGAAAGGAGGCTGTAGGATGAGTGAGAGTCTTTAAGTCATACCCAATACAAATCTGTGCATATAAAATTCACGCACATTTCCTTTCCGAATTTTGACTAGTCATGAAAATTGTTTCTAAGCCTTTAAGATGAGATACAGAATGGCCACCCGTCAGCCAAATATATTAAAACATCCACAACTCAAATGAGGTCACACTGAGCCAAAAGTCATTCAGGAAAAGATAAAGTTTCATTAAATGCCCCGTTCAGCAGAAATATTCCTCACAAGGAAGTGCCCGACTTGTGGATGTGCAATAGTTTTGTTACTTGAAGGGATGCAAAACTGAAGCAGAACAATAATCAGACTGCCCAAACAAAAAGTCCACTCAGACGTTGTCGGCAGCAGAAATGTATCTCGAGAGAAAGTTTTTGATCTCAGAGACGTGTATGGTCTCTTTGATGGTGGTGCCTCTGCTGCGGACTTGAAGGAGACCGCTCTCCAGCGTGTTCTCACTGATCACCACAGTGAAAAGCACTCCCATCTGATCATACCTAAAATGACACAGAGACACACATCAGAAACACGGCCAAGATCACTGCGTTTGCTTCCACTACAGCACTGAATAGCACTTTACTTTGCGTTCAGCTGCTCCATTGATGTTGGCAGTGTGTCAAGATATCCGGGCCATGCAGAGATCTTAGCCTCCATAAACTCCTGCAGCAGCCCTTCACACACCTACAAAATAATCAAATACTCATTAATCTACTTTGACTAACATCTACACAATGAACACGTTTAATTAAATACTTAAGTGCTGATTCTATCACAGTCACTTGAAAGATCCTTTTCAGCTTGACTTCTGATGTGGATTCACACAGATTTAATCAAGATAAAAAGATGTTCTAGATGTTTTTCTTACCTGCCTCAGCTCCACAGTGGCTCCCCTGCCAATGTCTAAAGCCACTTTGACCGGAGCCAACACTGGATGCAACTTCAGAACCTGAAATCAGCAGTGAACCAAAACACAGTGAGCAGATATACAGAGTAAAGCAAGACCACTGAAAAGAATCACATCACAAAAGAGAGGGCACGTGAGAAGGTGAAAAAAGAAAAATCAGGTCACAGCCCTCCAGCTAACAGTTTGTGGGTCATCACCTTTCTCTGGTGCAGCTTCTGCTTGCTGTCTTCTTTCTTCAGCTGCTGGAATGAGTTGGACAGAAAGGCCATCACACCGCGGTCCAAGTTCCCAGTTACAGAGACAACGTGAGGAACTGACTTATGACTGTCTCTGCACTGAAAGACAATTAACACTGCGTGTGATTACACTGAAGAAAGGCAACAATATCATGAATAGCTGCTTGTGTTTCTTATCACAAGACTCGACTGTTTTACCATGATGGAAGACATTTAACACGATGTTTACTTAACAGTCCAAACTGCAAACCTCAAAAAGGAGTTGAATCAAAATGTCTCAACATAAACTGGAGTTACTGCGGGGCTGCTGTATTGTATCATGGTGTTATTGTTATTTTGTCCAGATGCAAACCTTAACTGAGGAAGTAAATGTGTGTTTAACTCTAAAGAGATACAGTATTGTTTAATCAAAATTAAGTGCTTTTATTTTTAATATGTTACTTATCTGGTAATTTGAATGGACCTTTTTCAGCAGCAGGTAGTATGAACTATAAACCTTCATATAATTCAAACTGAAACAAAAGTGTTTCTGTAAGCCTCACTAGGGAGACATTGTGCACAACAGCAGAACCCTGGATATGGCTTAACTAAATGGGATGCAGCCATTATTAATGTTATTAATTACACCTGTGCCTCTCCTGTAATGACGTCAAAATGTCTGCAGTGAAAAAGGTCTATTAAGCACAGCACAGAACAATGTAGTACAGTATTGTTTTGCTCTTTACTTAAATATATTTATTATTAGATGGTAAAGTCACGACATTTTCATTCATTGTTTTATATTTTTAGGTCAGATTTTTGAATGCCTGAAAGTTTAGATGTAGCCTGATGGGCCTTTCACACAGCAGGTGTCACTAATAACATTAACGATGACTCTGTTGTATTCAAGTGTCTCAGTAAGTCATGACAGTGAGCCTGCATGAACAACACCAGGACCCTGAAACTGAAGCAGCTAAATGGAATTCAGCCATCATTCATTTTATTATTTACACCTTTGATTTTCCTCCTGTGACTTGTCAAAATGTCTTTAGTGAAAAAACCCTGTGAGGAAAATTTTAGATTTCATTGTGGGGCCACATAATTTGGGAGTGAGAAAACCAGTTTTGCTGACCACTAGACCAATAGGGTTAAAAGACAAGAATCTGAATCTGAAAAAAACTTGTTTTTGGCATTGTTCACAATTCGGTAAAACCAAAACAGTACACACTGAGTTGAAAACACTTTCTTTTGTCACTTCTTTTCACTATATAGTATATATATAGAAACATAGTTTATAAAGTGTAAATACCACCAAGTGAACCTACAGTAACTAACGTCACCTCAACCTTCTGACCAGGTGTTATTTAACCATTCAGTCATTTCTCTGGAAGTTTCTCCATGATGCCTTCAAGCGTGATTCGTAGATTAATGTTGCAACTGCAAAGCTTCTTTACGCTCTATGTGACTGTTCAGCAAAGGCAGCTTGACGAAGAAGAAACTGAATGCAGACACAGAAACCACACATAAAGCCCAAAAGGTCAGAGTCCACATTGAGACACTAAATAAAAGAAGCAGACTGACCTGCAGTTTGGAATGGACTCCTCTGTGCGTCTGCAGCAGCTCGGCATCCCCTCTGTTCCACAGCGTCTCCAGGGGCTCCTGTCCCCATGGGAAGCTGTACATGATCCTCACGCCACGAGACGCCGCCTCCTCGAGTTCCTCCTCTGGGACGTCACTACTGCTGAAGTCTGATGGAGACAGGGCGAACTGAAAAGACAAGGGGTGACTTGATATAACTGAAGTTGTCTTGATGTAGTAATAGTTTAAAGATACACTCCCCGACTTTGTTAATGCATCCAAACGAATCCTCAAATCTCCTCCTTTCTCAATGTTGATCTTTGAAATTCAAGTCTTAAATTTCAAAACATCAGCAGCTTTCTGGGGGGACATGTAGTGTTTGGGGGCTTTGCAGGAAGATCAGAGAGAGTATCTTTAAGTATCAATGATGGGAAATCTGAGATATTATAGACCTTTTCAGACTGGAACTGTCGTGTGCTTATTTAATGTAAGAAGCCCACGAAAACAGGACCATAACCCTTTTGTGCTCTGCACAATACTGGCAAATAATATACTGTAAAACTACCTTGTGATTATAAACATATTGTAATCCAAGCAAAACCTGCAGTTCATGAGAATACATCTTTCTACATACTGTTTAACATGTGAAAAATGTGTGTGTATCTGAGTAATGATGAAGATCTGTTTGGCTTAAATGCAGTGAAACATTTCCTCTGAAACACTTCTTATATTTAACAGGAAGTTTACAGAGTAACAGAATACAGAAATATATCTGATACACATTTCCACTGAAGAAACCTGCAGTCTCCAGCAGTGTGGAAACTTAAGATGCCCATTTTTAAATATTTTTTTATAAATTCTGGTTGAGAAGAGGGCTGTTAATAGTCTGGAAACACTTCATGTCAGTGTCTTCTCACCATGCCTCCTCAACTGTGCCAGTTCACCCCAAAACGTAGCTCAATAGCTGTACAAGGAAACTCTTTGTTGAGGTAACTCCAGCTACACAACATGCTGTGTGGGAGACACTGTCTCAAATACTCACTTTCCTCCACCACTTCAGTCTCCGTTGCGTCCAGTGATCCAGCCAATGGGAGGAGGTACGAGGAGAGCAGAACCACACCAGAGACGTCTGTGTGACCTCAGCTGGGCTGGCAGAAAAAGAACCGTTACATTATAATTACAACAGCACGACACATTTTTGTTTTAGCTGTTATCCGTATTTAAATAGTACTATTCTGTTATGAAATATAGCAATGCTCTTTTTTTACGGGGCCAGTTTGCCCTCTAGTGGTTAAATAATGAACCGTGTACAACAACATAAATGCAAACAACTATTGATAACGAATCAAAACTGATATGATCACATCGCTTGTTTGGCTGACTGTAGACTATGTGCTGCAGTTCAATCTATAACAAAGTGAAATGCTTCATGTTCCCCTGGAATTATTTAAACTCACTTAAGAGCTAACAGTTTTAGTTGTACACTCTGCCCTGCACTGTACCTGGATTATTTTTAGAGGGCTTTATTTTTTAGGGGGATTATTTTTGTTAATGGTCACAATAACCAAGAAGACACGGGAGTCTAATCTATCGATACACATATTACACGTCGATATTGAAGCACCTTTTCTTGGGTTTAGCAGTGAGTGAGTTGTACTGCTAGTGAAAAGGTTTAATTATTTATTAAAGATATTGAATTTTAAAGACACCGATTACGCCAACATACTTGTCTTCATATAACATACAGGTGGTATTAATATAAACTCATCAAGCTATATTAAGTATGAAGGTGCAACATTTGTCCTCATTCCAAAATCTCATCTGGTGAATCTGTAGTGTAAGAATGAACTTTTCTCACAAATATTTGTCTGCACAGACAGACAGACAGACAGACAGACAGGCAGACAGACAGACAGACAGGCAGACAGACAGACAGACAGACAGACAGGCAGGCAGACAGACAGACAGACAGACAGGAGATGAAGTCTCACCAACCAGAGCCATCTGAGGGCTGGAAACACAGACCGGTCTCAGCCAGGCCGAAGGGCAGCTTCCTGTTCACCAACTCCAACGAGGGGACAAACTGCTCCAAGGCCCCTGAGAACAAACCAGACTGCTGTTATTTTTGTGTTCAATTAATTTTAATTTTGTACTCCAACAAAGAAGATGGTTAAGGTGGAAAACAATGTCTAATTTTATTTTGTTACAAGTTGAGGATAGGTGTCATCAGTTATGTTCCCAGGAGTGATGCACTGTCCCTTTGTCCCTCTACGAAATCTAAGTGGTGCAATAATCAGTGGTTTTCATACTGACATCATCTGATATAATAATTATGTTTTCAGCCACTGGATGAGGAGGACTTTCTTGCCCTGAGCTGAGGCTTTCATGTGGACCCGTACAAATCTCAGCTCCTTAGCAGACTGTTAAAGCCTTAACCACCATGATCCTAAACCTAATATTTGATAGGTGGAGCTTGAACTGGGATAGACTCAACCAAGAAAGTCCCTTAAAACTACCACTTATTTATATTTATGGTTTTCTATTTTTATAACTATTGTACAGTTGTCTTGTGTATTGCACTACATGTTTGTCCTATTTGTTTCCTTTTGTGTAGCCCGAACGTTGCATCAATCATTCTTTTTGGTTTGCATCGGGGACCAGGAGAAACCTCTATGTACTGCACTGCACTAAAGCCTCTCTTATGTCTTAGTTATTACTCCAGCATTGTGCAGAGCTGAAAAACTTAACACCTTGCTCAAGTCATTTTACTGAAGCACTGTGCTGAACCAAGGATGGTCTACCTTGCCATCACCTTGCTGTACAGACCAAACCACACGCTATCATAATGATTATACAGTATTTACTATTATTATGATATGTTACGCAGCACTGTACCTTGAAGAAAGTTTGTTCTCACAGGTGGGGACCTCTGAAGGAGTGTTTGGACCTCCTGGATGAGTTGCTCCTTGCTCAGTTCTTGCTGTCCCAGTATTTGTTTTAAATTTTCAGACTCAACGACCCTCAGTCGTCCCCGTCCATCTGTTGCTGCTGTGTCCTTGCTGCTGCTCAGAGTGTTTATCCCAAACACCTGAGCCGTGGACCTGCTCACAGAGTGCCACCACTGCTCCAGCAGGTTTCTCCTCAGCTCCATGCCCAGAGGTCCATAGCTGCAGCTCACCCCACGCTGAAACAGCTGCATGTTGGTCTGACCAGGGGAGATATAGTATCTGTCCACACAGAGCTGCAGCAAAGTCCTGACCCGGTCCAGATCCTCACTCGATGAGGTGCTGCAGTGTCTCTTGGTGTGCTGCAGAGCCGGTGTTATACTGCACTGTGAGGTTTTTAACATGGACAGACACCTTGAGAGGACGTTTCTGACACAGTAAGACAACATGATGAGGAGCTTGAGAGCAGTCCAAAGATTGTTTATTGAAGTGATGAATCCTCCTGAGTAGATCTGACCCCTCTTTACGGACCATTAACAGTCAACATAAACCTTGAATGCTCGTGTAAAAGACACAATTTAAGTTAAAACATGAGCTCGGCCTTAGTGACCGTTTTTAAAAAAAAATAAAGAGAGTTAAGTGTTTCTGTTGAACACAAAAACAGGCTCAGAGGTCACTATTTTAGCTAGCTAACAGCATGTCGCTACATACCGCAAATGCCAACTAGTGTCGGTGCATTTCAAAGAAGGACAAGTTGACTACTGTTGTCAAATATTAAATGATCGATGAAGACCGCTGGACACACTTTGAAATTCACAGGAGTTACATGTGACATGTGACGCGGAAATGATGTCTTTACATCCGGGTTACGACCTTTTATGTCAGGGACGTTTTCTGAAACATACTTTTTTTTTTTTTT
>NTHP01000217.1:911614-922643 GCA_003416845.1 Oplegnathus fasciatus
GACAAAAACAAACAAAAATAAATATATAAATAAAGAAGTGTCTTGTTTACTTACAATTTTATATTTCATTTATTCGGTTAAAACGTATTCCACTATTAGGTAAAGTACTTTATTTATTTATTCAGTTTATTTCTCAGGGACAGCGCATATTAATTAACATTTCTGTAAATATGCCAGAATAAGCCAAGAGGCTAGTTTTCATCTGTAGTCCCTGGCCAGATGTGAAGGTGGCAGCCTAAAGCAAACCTAAAATCAAGATACAAGTTTAAAACAATAATCATGATGTAAGGCATGTCAGTTACCTACAGTAAAAGCACAACACAGACACGGGCAGCGACAAAGGCAAATTAAGGTTGAGAATTAAAAAAAAAAAAGTAAACAGCACTAGTTGTGGGTACTATACAGTAGCCTATGTGTACTGATACTGCCTATTATTTGAGTTAAATTACTCTTGTACAAGTTCTACTTTATTCTTTTCTCATTTTTATTTTATATACTTAAGTTGTTCATTATTTTTAAGTTTCTCAATTTAAGGGATTATTTTATCTTAATGTTTAATTGTTTTAAACTCTTATGGTATTTTTTTAAAATATAATTTTCATACAAAGGGAACACCAAAAGTAGTCCCAGTGTGATAAGCAATACTGAAACATTATATATTACATATTTTTTATACAATGGTGTTTAGACGTGTCACAAACATGAAAGTGCTGCTCTAACGCCTTCTCATTGTCTCATTGAATTGAATAACATGCTGGTGAGGAAATTTATTTTATTTTACTTTATTCTGTCGGCTTGAAAGTAGTCAAATTTAAAGATAGTCTTAAAAAATACTGCAATCAGACTATAAAATATCCACCCAAGTGGTAGTTTTTAAATTGTAGGAACTCCTGTGAAAGTTAGTCAAACCCCCAAATTCCCAGAAAAAAAACATGACATGACCTGTGTGTCCTAAATGTTGACTACAGCCCTGAACAAAAGTGATAACTTGATGCACTACAAAGTTCAGTTGGGCTGAATAAGACAGTGGCTCCACAAATGTGGGCCAGGAACCTCCATGGTGCCCAATAATATGTGCATCGTTTTAATTTCTGTGCACCGTTTCTTACAAAAGTGCTCAATATTGGTATGCCAATGCAAATTGTCTTGCTTTCAAACCTACTCACCTGTAACATAACCTCATAAATGTGTTCAGGCCTGTGGCTGTAAATCAGGCGTTCCTGATACTGTAAGGTTCACACGTGTGGTTTAGAGGCACAAAGATCCACGTCAAAAGTTTTAATAATTCTTCCAGCCCAAACTTCCCACACAGACAACACAACACCAAAGTCCCATTTTCTTATTTTTATTTAAAAGGGCTACACGCACCCTTTTTATATGATCTTCATAACATCACTTTAAACATACCACAAACTGAAAACACTGCATTACCTAGTAAAAATAAATTACTGAGGAATGTAACAAAAAACAGTCAAGGAAAAGTGCAGCAATCATAGTTGCACTATAGGAGACGTGTCTATGACTCCATTTAATGCTCTGGGTTTATTGAATAATTCCAACCCTGCTGTAAGCAAAACAAAGTTAAACAGTACAAAGGATAATAATAACAATAATCATACTGTAAGATTTCAAGACTAAACCAAAATCATGTTGGTTCCATATATTGTGCGTATATCATATCTACTGTGGGAAGGGTGGTGGCATGGGGTAGGGCACCATCGGTGGTGGGGGTGGTGGCTGTTGGGCCTGTGGTGGTGGCTGAGAGTTGAATGGGAATGGCGGGTGGTTCATGCCATTCTGAGCGGCCCTCTGCATGGCCCCGAACTGAGGGGGGCCCTGGAAGCTTTGGTTACCAAAGGCACCCACCTGGTTTGCTGGAGCACCAAAATTACCCTGTCCGTTGCTGTTGCTATAATTGTTGTTGCCATAGCTACCACTAGAGGTACCACTGTTGCCTCCATAGCTGCCACCATTTTGGGCCTTATTGCCACCAAAGGCACTCTTTGGCCCATTGCCAAACCCCCTATCACTGTCCCTGTCCCTGTAGCTACTACCGCCAAAGTTGCTCCTCCCACCCCCAGAATACCTATCCCGACGGTCATCCTTGTAGCCACCTCTTCCCCCCCTTCCACGACCTGGATGAGATGAAGACAGGAGAGGGACAAAAGAGGACAGAGTGGATTCAGACTATTAATGTACTGACCCTTCAACAACATGGCAGACATGAGACAAGAAACACTGATGAGATAAATAAAGCCCTTTTCTGACATGGAATATGCAACATTATTGCCTTCATCTATATGTTAAAGTTAAATCTCTAAACCCTAATAAACATATTCATCAGTTTTATAATTCATTAGAGAATTCTGCTGCCTATTTTAAATTGTCCGACTGTACATGAGCACTGAATGAGATGTTATTTTTAATTTAATTTGAACTTTAATTTAACTTTAATTCTTATTTCCTCACATGCTGTATGTGAAGCATTTTTCTTTGTGTAGTCGGTGTAACTGAAAAATAAGTTGGGTTGGGGAGCTGGCTTGATTATTATTGTGATTTTACAGTTTCTTAGTTTCTTTTTGTTTTACCTCTTTTGCCAAGCACAGCAAGGGGAAAAAAGACTACAGACTGATTTAACATGAGAAGAATCTCCTTAACAGTTTAAAATCAGCTCATTCACAGAGTGTTGTTGTTTATTAATTCGTCTATGTGCATAAGAGATAATTAAGTGATAGATTTATCACAGTGCTGATCAGAATGTGGAAAAAGACATGCATTTAGTCTGTGCATGATTAAAGTTATGCTGCTGTAGCCTTGATGTTAATCTCACAGCATTTTATTCAGACTTGTCTTGTGCTGTGTTGGAAGTGATGAGGATTGGAGCTTTTCAATTTATTGAGACATGAGACCAACATATTAAATCGCAATCACATTTACGTAAACGAGGTACATGTCTGGAAGGGGCTTTTGAGACAGCGACAAGTCAAAGATTATATCATTTCATCCAAACATCAAGGATAAAAGCTCCTAATAAGAGGCATACAATATGAATCACTGACATAAACAGACAAATACAATCATCTCATTTATAAAGTCGAGCACAAGAATGAATTCTCATATCTACTAAAAGATACAATGAATCTTCCTTGAAAACCATTATTAACGTTATCAAGTATCAGACTTTACCTCCTCTGTCCTCTGCCATCTGGATCAGCTTGGGGTTAATGGCCTGGTTGGCCTCGCGGAGCACAGAGATCAGGTCACTGGCTTGTTTCATGTTGTTGGGGGTGAAGAAGGTGTAGGCTGTGCCCGTTTTTTGACTTCGGGCTGTGCGTCCAATGCGGTGGATATAATCCTCGGAGGAGTTAGGGTAGTCATAATTGATGACAAATTTCACATCCTCCACATCTGTGAAAGTGTTGCAGTGTGGCAAAACAAAACATGGAGGCCACACAGGATTTTGCACACCACAACAGCCAGATCAAAGGGAAAAGTTAGCAACTCTGAAGGCTGAGGGAAGAAAATGGTCATTAGGGCTGTGGAGGAAACGTGTTAAAACAACATAAGATTGTGTACACATCTACTCCATGGGAATACTACTGTGGGAAGAGAGAAACGATGCACACTCCAATTGCTTACCATAATCAAAAAGATCCAAAAGACATTCACTCTCCCTTTTGTTAACCAAGGGAGAAAAGAAAATAGATTTAAGTCTTACCATAAAGGAGTATGCATTCACTAGTCCTTTCCCAATGCAGCGAAATCCCCCACAAATTGTCAAGTGACATCCAGGAGCTTCTACGCAGTTGGGCCACGATATGCACTGGGGCCTCCTCATGTGCCAATATAGGACCATTCAGTGGTACATTTTTGCAGGTCCGTTTTTCCCAGTACACTCTCAAAAGAAGCTTGATATTAAAGGCCGCACTGCAAGTCTTGCCAAGACAAAATAGACCAAGTACTAATTTGAACGGGGGCCCCTTCAAAAAAAATGAAAAAGGCCCAAGCATTGAACCCTGTGGGACCCCTCACCGAGCACAGAACAATTCCCCGCCCCCCACCCC
Organism: Oplegnathus fasciatus; assembly: GCA_003416845.1. Lineage (NCBI taxonomy): Eukaryota > Metazoa > Chordata > Actinopteri > Centrarchiformes > Oplegnathidae > Oplegnathus > Oplegnathus fasciatus. The sequence goes on from NTHP01000217.1 coordinate 915,679, forward strand.
CTTCATCAGTCTCATCAAGGCAAGATCTTCCAAGAAGCCAGTGTTCACTTGAGAAAATGTCTCTCGTTGGCAGGTCTCGACATGACTATAAAACGCAGGCGAGGGAGGAACTTTGGTTTGAGCTGTCTCACTCTCTTTCTCCTCTCACTAGATGTTCCCACTACCCCCTAAACACATGTGCCAGGTCTCATCAATTTTCAGAGACAAATAAAAGATTTCAAATTGCTCTCTCCATTTCAAGGAATCCAGCACTTTGACGGGAAAAGAAAACAACTGAAAGCTTAGACAGGCTCACAAGCACCCATGCTATGTGATACAAGCTCCGAAAGGTAACAAATGTTCCAAATCTCAAACAAGTGACTTGCAATACAGCGCTCTCTAACACAACAGCATGCAAGGCAAAAGTCACAACATCAAGCATATCTTTTTTTTACGTTTGAGTTGGAAACAGCTGGATGGCATTTGTCAGGTGAAATCCATGGACAGAGAACAGACGTGTGTGTATTTCAACAACATATCAGAGACAAAGGCTTAGCCACACAGCCTTTTGAAGATCACTGGCACACAAGAGCTTTCACCTCTCTAGGCCCACTGGGTGGCAAGCCAGTTGAGCACTTCCAATATGTCATCCTTCTCCCTCTCGAGGCCTGGGACTGTCATGCCTAGCGCCTGCCACAAAGACTCCACCTTAAGGTGAGAAAAACTCAGAAAATGCATAGAAAAGTTAAAGAAAGCAAAAACACTTTCTTTAAAGTAAGTGTAACACTGATAACAAAGTGGTGCTACTCAATGGCATACTGACCTAAGCCACGGGAGGCCACATCTGTAGCGATGAGGATTGGAGCTTTGCCATATCTGAACTCTGAAGGGAGAGGGGCAGTATTTAATTCAATTACAGGGCAAAGATTCCTAAATCTTTTTTTCAAACTTGCAATTTGATTCATTAAATCTCACCATTAAGGACCCAGTCCCTCTCCTGCTGGCTCTTGTCTCCATGAATTCCCATTGCTGGCCACCTGTGACAAACAGACTGCACATTTAACACCAATGTAACAAGTAGGAGCAATGAGAAAGAACAGTTATCATTTGGCATAACCTAAATGTTAACTTTCCAGGGTTACACCGTGTCCTAACTAAAAGCGACGCGAGCGAGCGTCAGTGATAAGATCGATAAGATTGATTGCACTGTTTTCTGTTAGTATGTCCTAACTGGCTGCGAGCTGAACGTTTTGAGCTGAACTTTTGTCGGACTCACTGTTTCTATTTATTCCTGTCGCTCGCGTTGAAAGTGCTGCATCATGGACAAGGAACAGTTGATTCATGAAGTTGAAAGGGAGTTATCTAGGCTACAGGCCAATGATACCTCCTCATTTAACTACAAAAACCTCAGTAAAGTGGCAGCTGACTGGAGGGAGATCGACAGGGAGCTGGAAGTTTCTGGCTACATTGTATGTCATTTCCAGTAAAGAAACATCTAAATATCACAATATAAAACGTGTGTTTTTTGTTTAAAAAGTACAAACGTAAGAAGATAGCAAGTACTCACCCATCTTTTACTTGAGTAGTTATGTCTCCAGTCTGATCTCTAGTGATCAGCTGATAGGTAGGCTATGTGCTTTGTTTACATGACGTAACAGATACATACATATACATATTTAACGGATTCAGTGTGGACAGAGAGCGTCCGATGTTACTCAATGCGATGTGATAGTCGGATGCTCGCTTGCTGTTAGGACACGGTGTTAGGGGTTAGGGCTACAGAAGAATTAAAATACGGCTAAGACATCATTTGAGGAGGTCCTTACCCATCTCTTCTCATCCTCCTGGTGAGCTCATCACAACGCCTTTTGGTCTCCACAAAAATAATGGTCTTGTTCTCCTTTTCGCTCATTATCTCCTCCAGCAAACGGATCAGTCTGATTGATAAGAGACAAAAGAAGGTTGAGACAAAACTTAGTTTAAAAAGAATTGTCCGTCAATGCAACAGACATTATGTTTCTACGGGCTCATTAAAAACCTACTGCTTTTAAGTACTGTTACATGTTGAGTTGTAGACGTTGAAATGAAGTGTTGCTGACGTAAGTACAGAAATAGAAGATTAAGATTTAATAAACAATTTGTTCCTTAACTACTTGCCTATTTAAACAAGGTTCTGAGAGGAGAGGATATCTGGCGCCTGTGTGGCCAAGGACTGATACGAAGTTTTCATCACATCAGTCGACTGACTGATGCTAATAAAGAGGTAAGAATCATCTTATCTACTCACTTGTCCTCCTTCTCCATGTCATTGCAAACATCAACTATCTGCAGGATGTTGTGGTTGGCACTGAGCTGCAGCGCTCCAATGTTGATCTGGACGTAGTCTTTCAGGAAGTCCTCAGCCAGCTGGCGAACTTCCTTAGGCCAGGTAGCACTCCACATCAGGGTCTGACGGTCTGGCTGGTAAAGACAAAAAAGAAGACTTCAACACTATTTTGCGGCTTCAAAGTAAATTTGAGTCACAGCTAATCTGGGTGAGTTCTGAAGTTTGAGTATTGGTTTGAGTTTTGAGTCTGAGTCTCAATGATAGTGTCACTTGTCTCCCAAGTGAAAGAAAAGAACATAACTTACCCGAATTTGTTCCACTATCTTGCGGATCTGAGGTTCAAATCCCATGTCCAGCATGCGGTCAGCTTCATCGAGCACCAGATAGGTGCAACGGCGCAAATTAGTCTTACCACACTCCAGGAAGTCAATAAGACGACCTGGGGTAGCGATGCAAATCTCAACACCTTTAAACAGGAAAAACATAATATTACATATTTAAACTTAAAACCAACCAACCCTAAATTGTACAACAAATGCCTAATAGCCAAAAAGAGTCAAATGAATTGGAGTAACCTTAACATAGTGGGAGTAACAAAGTAAGCATACCTCTCTCAAGGTCCCTGATTTGGGGTCCTTTTGGTGCACCACCATAGATGCAGGTGCTCTTGAGACGGGATGCCCTGCCGTATTCAGCAGCCACTTGTTGCACCTGCTGAGCCAGCTCACGGGTTGGCGCCAGCACCAAGCACTGAAGAGAGATGGATACAATTTTTTTCAATAATATTTGTTTGTGTATTGCATCCTTCACATCAAATAAATAGATCAAATATGTATGACACATATATATTGGGCAGTTACAACAACATTTTGTGTTTATCCTTCATGTAGGACAATCTTGACACACCACAGTCAAGAAAGAATGATCCCTGCAGACCAGGACCACAACTTGCCCATTTAAACTGGCTCAGTATAGCATGGTTAAGTCGTGTCATGGCATGCCAGGCTGTAGTCACAAGCAATTTTTCTGCCCCCTCACAAAAGGGGATAGCCCTGCTGATACCATTATATTATGGTACTGCTTGGACAACTTTGTAAACAAAGAGATAATTCTTCTTGGAGCCCAGTGACACACAAGACATACACAAATTTAACACACAAAAGATAGCAACCTCACTGTTTTCTTGTTTGTTTGGTACCCCATATAAAAGTTCGGCAAAAGGTCAATATGTAGTCATAAACAGAGCGACACATCGATGAGTATGACATGAAGACTAGGCATCATCTGGGCCTTTAGTTATAGTGGTCTTTAGTTAAAAGTAATTTAATGTTCATCAAAAACAGTACAAAAATTGGACACAACGTCAATATCATCAGGTGCTAATAGAGACAACAGGATCACACACCAGAACAATATATATTCAAGTGTACTTACGATAGGTCCATCTCCATGCTCCAAGAATGGCTGATGTTGGATGTGCACAATTGCAGGCAGAAGGTACTAAAAACAGAAAAATAAAAAAGGACTGAGCTCTAAATATACATTTTAACTCATAGTGCACAGGAAATACATCAGTGTTTCAATGCACACCAGCTGCCTGGTAGTCGTTATCTTCCAAAAAAAATCAACTGCCAAGTGTTAACATTGTTTAAAGTTGCAACATCTCATCTTAAATGGCTATTTTTATTAACATTCACATAATTCTGTTCAATCTTGAGCCAATCACTCTGGGCAACAGGCCAATAAACCTAATCTGCCAACTGAGAGGTACAGAAGATTACTTCTGGCAGACTCCTGTAACTAAATTGGTACAACAGACCAGAATAACTGAATAAATAATATAGAATAAATAAAATGCCTAACCCCCCTTGAGAATACATGACATTGCCAGAATTGCCCCCACATCAACAGTACCTCGCTGATTCCTTTTCTCATTTAGGTAGTTACTGTAAAACCTGCTGAAATCTCTATCTTAACTACCTTGGAGAACTAGGGTGACTATAGATGTACCTCATGTGGGTGCTGGGTGGAAAAGCTCTGACAAATCATACTTGGAAAATACTTCACTTACTGCAAGGGTTTTCCCAGACCCAGTTTGCGCGATGCCAACCATGTCTTTGCCACTCAGGGCAACGGGCCACCCCTGAGACTGAATCGGAGTCGGTTCAGTCCAGTTCTGTTTGCCAATAACTTCCATGACGTAGCCTGAAGAAGTAAGATATAAGATAAGTTAAATTGTTGAACGTCGAAGCTTCTGACAATGACACAGAAATATTTAACATATTTCAAATAGGCAAAAGGACTATTCAAGACTATCTGTGTGGCGGAGCATGAATTTCTACTCACTTGGAAATGCAGCTTCGTGGAATTTTACTATTGGTTTGGGGCAATCTCTGCCTTTGACCGTAACTTCTTTGCTTCTTCGGTACTGTTCAACCTCTTGCTGGAATCGGAAGAGGAAATTTTAAAAATGTATCACCTTACATAAACAGAAGCCCACATGAAACACCTGGAAAAGCCATTGGTTATGTGAATTGGAATGTTTGTTTTGGGTATTAGACCTTTTTGTTTTACTTAACTGTAATTCTGTGTTGTGAATATTAAATAAAAAAAAAAGGTAAATCCAATCAAAACATCTAGAAGCAGGTCTTACAAGTGGTCTGCGAGTGGCATCTGGGTGTTCCTGGTAGAAGTTCTTTTGAAACTTTGGAAGCTCGTCGAGGTTCCAGTGCTTCTTTCGCAGCCGCTCACCAGGGTTGCCAAACTTTCCTGGAGGAGGACCGCCCCTATTGCCTCCTCCACCGCCACCAAAACGAGGGGGTCCTCCACCATACCTTGTGTAACAGAGACACGTAACATAAAGCACTCCACCAATTTCTCACATAAAGGTCAATTAACTACTCAACTTGTAAATCAATTGCCAAGTTTAAAACAATACCCCTGATCATCTCAGCCTGGCCTTGGAGGCCTTGGTGTGGTTTGAAAGATGAAAATGTGATATTGCTTGCATAATGGGAAGTGTAGGGTTCAGTGGTTTTGTATCTTGACTTATACTACGGATTAAAAGTCAGAATATCTCGGCCACTGTACATTTATTTTGACTTCTTTTTTAAAATCTCTCTTGTCAGTCTCCCAACTTTATGGACATGCAATACTAAATCCCATGCGCGTCCCTTTAACACTGCCTTGTGAACTACACACTAACTTTTGTGGATTAAACTCATCTCCCTGTTTTCTAGCACCACATAGATAAATTACACAAAAAGGGAAATGTGTTAACAGCTTTAAAAGACAGTTCAATCAACATTTGTGAAGGAGGACACACTCTTCCCAACAGAGACACTGTTTATACCCTTGAGGCAAAACTTGGAACTGAATTGAGCTTTGAGGGCTTTAACTACTTGCTTTATAAACACTGAGCACCTCTGGCGTTTATCCATAACAGCTCTCACTCTAAATAGTTTGCCATAAATTGTTAGTTAATGTAGCCAAACCCAAAACAGTTTAGACAGTGCCAAATTTACATTTCTGGCACTTTAATACAGCCATCCTCACATACGTATACATATACTCGAAAGTGTCAAGAGAAAGCAGGGACATTATGGGGCTCCTCTTTACCTCCGGTTAGACACATTATAGGTGACACTACTCATGGAAAACGAGTCATTAAATATAAATTAGGCCACTGCGACACAAATCTTCCGTCTCTGTGCGTCCGCAAGAGACACCGCTGCGTCACATGACCAGATAACAAGCAGGCTGCCGTGCAAACATAGAGCCGCCGTTAGCTGCCATTTTACCTCCGACAGGCAGGGAAACGGAGAACATTGTACGTGAATGCAGGGATGCTTGACAGCATGAAAACTGTTTTTCCACATTTTATTACACGAATGTAGCTAAATAACAACCACTGGCGACACAGACTACAGGACAGCTGTCTCGTTTTGACAACAGTCATGACAGCTCCGCCGCTAGCAGCCGTATGCTAACCTGTTCGTCTTCTTGGCTAACGTCAAGAAACCCGGAGCTGACAGTTCACTTACCCTCTATCTCTGCCACGGTCTCTGTCTGAAAACCCAGGCATTGTGTAGCAGACTACTGTGGTACAAAACGGGCTGCGTCTAAATCCCTTTAGCCCGGTCAACAAAACTGAAGATTAATCTAACAGCTAAAGTCGGTACAGTGAAAACAAAAAGAAAATGCCGGCAGACAAAAGTCTGTCTGGAGGGACGGATGTGAGGTCACACGAGGCGGATAACATTGTATCAATGCGCGGCATACAGTGCCACCCCCGTGGTACTATTTTATTTCTGCACACTGGTATTTACTGTAGTAATGTGAATATTTAAATTTGACAGTGTAATATCTATCTATCTATACAAGTTGTATAAAGAGAATAATGGATATAGAATATGAACAGGCCAAGAGGGAGATAAAAACACACAAAGGGGAAATGAGGCTTTTAAATCCAGAGAATAAAACATTAGAAACCGCTTATAGTGATCACGGTTACAGTGGATCAAAAATCTTGGGACCGAGTCATTCCTATGCTGTTTAAATAATTCGCTTATAGTAATCAAGTAGTCCAATTAGTCATACGAGACGGAAAACATGGAAAACATTTAAAAGTACAGTAATTCTATTTTTTTTTTTTTTTTTT
>NTHP01000217.1:922705-934814 GCA_003416845.1 Oplegnathus fasciatus
TTTTACTTCTCTCCGATTAAACTTTGCCTCACGGTAACCTGTCTGCTTCCAGCTGGCTACCTGAGACTGGTGCGGTGTGTAAATTGAAATCATGATGGGGAAAAAGAAAGTCATTTTCTCTCAATGGAAAACGTCGTCTCCTCGAAGCTTATGACAAACTGCCAAAAACGGGCCAATGAGATGCGGCAGCGAAACTTGGTGCTCCTCAGGCTACCTTGTGTGGTCTACTCAAACAACGAGAAACAGTCACAAACAGGCTGCTAGTGATGGAAACAGAAAACGAATGCGCACGGGGAAAGCACCTGTAGTTGAAGCTGCCCTCCTCAAGTGGATTGATAATGCCCGGTCACGTGATGCCCCCTAAATGGCGAAGCTGTCCGTTTCATTACTTTATATTCATATATATAATTCATAATATTCATATATATATATATACATATTTAATAAATATACAAATGTCAATTACATGGCAATCTGCATGAGAAATAAAGAAAAAGAAAAAAGATTCAGTTATAATAATCATCCGCTTAGAGTGATCAATTTGACCCGGACAGACATGATCACTATAAGAGGTTTCCACTGTATGGGATAGGGAAAGCTCAGTTGGCTTTTAAAAAAGCAGTTGTATTAAATGTTCATTTCTCTAAGTCATCTATAATTTACCAGCACGAACAGGAAGGAATGCTACACCTTATATCATTGCCTGCCGAGTCATGTTTTTTTGAGTTGTGTCTGTTCAATTGTTTCTTTGTCAGTTAGAATATGTCAAAAACTACTGAACAGATTTCAGTGAGATTTAGTGGATGAGTCTGAAAAAAGTTTTTTTGTAATATTTGACATCCCATACTGTTTTCCTGTAATTGGTCGCCAAATTCTTTTTGAAGTGAACACCAACAATGAAATTAAGATCACCACTGTGAAATCGTGCAAAATGTTATGGTATTCTGTCTCTGTGTGGCTCAATTTAACTCAGTCGCCATGAGTCTTTGTGTAATTCATCCTTTTACATATCCCAAATATTAGATATTTTCCAAAAATCATGGGGGAAGGAACATCTCCTGGATGCTGGTTTTTTTTGTGGTTACTGCTGAACCATATTCTGCCAAAAGCTGGGGGCTACAATTCACTGAGCCTTTCCACAAATGTTTAATTAGACACCAAGGGCTTCAACAGTTACATTCTCGGATTAACACTGATTTATACCATTACATATTTTTTTAACCTTTTTAGCTGTCTCTGTCGGGTTTTTCCACCACACAATGTTCCTTTTAACAGTGTTCCTGAACACACCCATTGCTGTTGCATTGACACTGGGTTGGATTGTTGAGTGGGATAAACTTTTTAATTGTGTGACTTTGAATACCATCATAACATGATTGATAGGATAATGCTGCAATAACTTACCCAGTGGTATTTGAGAGAAGAAACATGATTGACCCCCAAAATACTGGTATGTATCATTTATAATTAAAAAAAAAAAAGATTAATCGTGTGATGTTTTGAAAGAGAGAGGCCAACGAGTATTAAAGTATTACAATACATCAATTTCCTTCGGGATGAATGAACATCTTATCTTATTACAGTTTGTATTAGCTGTTGCATTTATATAACCAGGGGCATTCGTTTAGTTATTATAAAGCACATTCATCTGCATAATAGCCTTTAAGCCTAACAACATGTGGGCTGCAGGAGTCATATAGTCATATAGTCTGTGGTGTCAAAGCTCTGAGCTTTGTATGTCCAAACATCCACAACCTCACTATGACTTCTGTGCAGTATGGAGGACATGGCCAGTGAGCTTTGGCCATGCAGCAGTGATGTTTAACAAAGTTAATAAACATACAATCCAGTTGGATAAGCAGTCAGACGATCAGGTAGTAACCGACTCTCCAGTAATATACTATATCCTGTATATTCTGTAAACATTTATTTGAAAGAGAAATACGCTGATGTATCATAATTAATTAGTAACAGTAACAGAATGTGGAAACTGCTTCTTCTGGCATAATTTCAGCACCAATCTCCATCTTCATCTTGTAGCTTTTCTATCACAACACACTTCATTTGGTTGATATAAAATGTATGCCGGTGCCTGCAGAGACAGAAAACAACTAATTTCATTTCACACAAATAAAATAGCAAAACAAAAATATTATATAAATATGAGCAAGCTCTCTTCTTAAGATTGAGGATTGAGGAGTTGTCAAGCCATTAATCTGGTCCTCCTTCATTGAGCAAATGGTAATTTTCTTGTGCAATACCGCAAAAAACTAATGACTAAAATGAGGACACATAGCCCGAGGGAGCACATTTATACAGTAACCAATGACTTCCTGACCACCTGATGGAAAAACCAGAAACAACACCTGGCATTTAGAACAGAAAATCTAAAAACAAGTTAAATGACAGTTATATTCACAGTGACGGAGGGATAAGATCTAACTTTTGAAGCATTTAGCTTAACTTAAGACCCTTAAGAACAGCCTATTTTCATCTTTTGTGTACTTTATAATACAGTGGAACTTTTAACTGGTACAGGAAGTGGTGTGTTTTTGTCTATAATGTACAGAAATAATTTTTATTTAGTTACTTTTCCACTTGTGTTGCTGCGGTCTGCAAGAGTCAGGCAGAACACGCTTGTTTACAGTCTAATGTCATTAAAACAGCGCACTGCTCTGACGTGATGCAACCCAGTAAAAGAAATCATTCTAAAATGTCCAAGAATAAAACCAACACGTACTGCTCTGTGGTCAGCGGTGTCCCATCCACCCTTTAACACTTCATTTCTTTATGACGGGTATTCAGACCAATCCAGCCTTTCACTTTGAGTCCTGTGTTTCAAAGGGAGAGACATTTGAATCAGCCCTAATACAAAGCAGTATTTAGCCTAATAGTTCTCTGAATTTTTACAGTTTGTTATTGAGCTAATGCAATCATGAAATAGTTTCACACTCTGAATTCTTAATGCAAAGAGCCAAACTGACTTTTAAACACAAAATGTTTGCAGACATTTCTCCTTATTTCAACAACTTTACCTTGGCGAACAGCATTGAAACATAATTGCTAATTACTTCACCACCACTGCTATACAGTTCAGGTGTAGTGGGTAGACCTGGTCTGCATTTTGTTTTGGACAGAAACAGCTGGGACACAGTTTTGTTTCCTCTTGGAGACACACATGTGAACACAGAGTTTTCTGGCTCATGTCTCATTTTCACTTCATTTCAAAACCCACAGAGGGAAGTGCAGTCCAGTCTGATACATCTCTGACACACAGGGAACTACACGTTAGCACTGTGACCACCTGTGAAGGGCGCACACAGAGGAACAATGAACGCACCTCGGCCTACTTCCTACTTTGACTACTGACATCAATGCCCCTGTTTAGGATTAAAATGATAAAAGTAGTTTGTAAAGTGCTGTTGTGTTGTCTGAAATGTTTTTTTTTTTTCTGTTTTGTTCATTTATTATCTGAAATGTTCTGGTGTTTTCCATCTCAGGGCCACTACATGTCTCAATGTAGCATTTAAAATCACAGCTGTCACATTACAGATGATCTATTAGGCCTGGAGGCCTTTGTATGGTAACAGATTTTAGAAGCAGCAAAACTATTTTATCAACTGTGGTGATTACTTGGGTTGCTGCATTTTCACATGTACAAACACAAATCTACCAAATACCTCATCAGTGAACAAAGATGATAAAATATAAGTGTTAATATTTTACTTACCACAAAGCATCCTCCATAAGTAATCTATTTCTCTGCTGAGTTCAGTGTTATTGGCTGTTAACTGGTTACTTGTTTTCCTGAGACTGGCAATGTCTGCCTTTAACTGGTTTCTCTCTCTTCTCCAGTTGGTTTTGTCTTTTTTCACTGTTGTAGCAAAGGGAACAGCAAAACAGCAACTGAATATTCCCATATGTTATCATGTTATTACAATTATTATTCAATCAACAACGTGTGAATAGGTCATTTCTTTACAGTTTCTATGAATAACACCAAACAGCAATTAGGAAAAACTCACTTTGGACCCCGAGATAAATGAGGGCCAGGATCCCAGCCAGGAGGAGAAGACACGCACCCACAAACACTGGATCAGTTCTGAAATTATTCCTCCTCCCTGAGTTTTCATGGACCACCACTTAACAAATAAATAACCAACATCAGGCTCTTTAATCTATTAAAATACATGAAATGCATGGGATACTACATTTTGCTCCATATTACTGTATGCTGCAATGACTAAAATGCAAGAAAATAGATTTAAACACACTACCGGACCACACAGAAAACTAAACGTAAATTGTAATTTAAACATAAAAAATAAAGGAAATAAAATCAGCCTTGTTGTGTTTACACGCACGCTTGTTGTTCATACTTGTCGTGTCCATACCTGGGTGCTGAGGCCCTGCAGGTCCTGGTATACTTCGTGACTTGTCCTCCATCCAGGGGTTGTCATACACTCTCAGGCTTTCTGCACTCACATAGATGTCCACTATTCTCTCCTTGTCGTCCTCCTTCTTTATGATGCCAGGCTCAGCGTACAGGTCCTCCGACATTATTTCTCTTATCATACATCAATTACCCCAACTTAACAATTGCTTTCACTAGTGTACTCGCACTATTACAAAGTTTTGATCTTGATATAATAGTTGTGTCTGTTTTGTGTCTGGACATCCACACTGATGACGGCAGATGTAAAAAGAGAAGAGCAGAAAAACAGGAAGTCATGAGTACTTACTGTTTGGGGCATGTGGTTGTTCTTTCTAAATTCACCTGATCATCAGTGATCTTTGACATTTGATTTGTGATCAGTAACCTGAGATAATGGTCAAGGTTCAGTGAACACTTATTGTTCACTGAAAAGAAAACATACAATAAAGTAGAGACAAGAGACAACAAGTAGGCCCTTTGTGAAACACAGGACACAGCGCCCTGGCACACTGACATTAAAGCCCCTATACACCTGTAGACCACCCACACAGGTGTTTTCACTTATGTTAGACCTCTTGACATCTCCCTCTCCCCTCTGTTGGTGTTGTTACACCTGTTGGGACGATACAACTTACCTCATTATCATTCTTATTAAGCTTTGGTGACATCATGTAAATCCCAGCAGAGCTCCACCCAACTTACATCTGACCAGAGAACTAATCAGCCAAAATGTGTGGGTGTGCGGAGCCTTTGGCACCTGTGGAATAAACTACACTGGGCTGTTAGAAAAGGTCCAGCTAAACTGGAACTTGCAGGGGTTTAAAAAGCAGCTCCGTGCTAAACTGGAGCTTATTGCTCTGTCAAAACAAACACAGGTTCAGCTAAACAGCAGCTAAACCGGTTATCTGAGCCGCCCCCTGCAGGTGTGTCAGAGAGCCTCAACATCATGCAGAGCACTGGGAGTAGGTGTGTCTGATGGCTTCCCAGCATGCACTGGGTCAATGGAATGATCATCATTTAATCTGTGTTGCTGCTCTGGTATTGGCGTTATAGTGATCTGCATTATGTTCTGATGTTTCCACTGTTCTTCACATTTCCACATGGTTTTACAATCAGTCAGTACTGTAACGGTTGTGGCACAGAACCCAAAAGCACGACTCAAGGTCAGTCAGAGTAGCGTACATGTTCTTGGAAATTTTAATAAAAAACCAGACAAGGGTCAAAACCAGGAGATCAGTCAGAGAAAGCAAACTTCACCAGACAAGGGGCAGGGGAAGAACTATCAAACAGGGAAACAGGCAGGCAAACTGGACAACTGGGCTGATAGGAGAAATGGGAAACAGGTGAGTGAGTGGGCGGGGATGGTCAGGTGTTGGAAACGGCAGGAAAGGGGTTACTGCAGGACTGCAGGGAGTGGCTGGATCAGGAATGACATGAGAGTCTGTATCAGAGAGAGAATAAAACAGCAAACAGGATAGCTGTTACAATCTGGAAGGAGTTGCGACAAATCATGCTGCGAGCGATGCTGTGTGCAAGATTATCCAGATTCTCACCCTTCACAGTGATCTGATGACTCAGTGCAACACTGATAATGAATTTAGTTCCACCAATGAATCACATCAAGTGAAGAACCATCTCCCCACCAAGTGTCTTCCTCTCTGAAAACCTTGTCTTGACAGAACTTGCACTTGTGATGGTTGACTGTCACAACCATTAAGTAATATTATTCTACATTTCAATCGGATATACATCATATTGTAACACATTTGCGCCTTTCCTTTCAATCGATTGCGGTATCAATAATCTGTGAAATACAGTATTAACTTACACTAAAACTCCGGTGGGGACTGGTCTGACAATACATATTATATTATTTTCTGTGGCTTCTACATTACTGGCAAACTGACCACATGACTCCCCCTGCAGGCACTGGACCTGTGGTGGTGCATTAATTAATGTCAGTGACCCTGTTTCTGGCACACCTTGTATTGTGTAATTACACCATTATATAAGTTTGCCACTTGATTATAATGTTGCCTTCAAAGGAACATAAACATTACAATATATAAAATGATCTGAGCTGTATAAATCTGATATACTGAACTTTAAGACCTTAAACCTCAGTTAAACCAGGTCTGCAGCAGGTTTAAGTTAGACCTCAGACACAGAGACCACTACAGGACACAGCAACCTGGTTCAGACCAAACCGCAGGTACAATTTAAACTGCTGCTTCTGAGGACACAGCAATGTGGTTTAAGTGATCGTGTGACCCAGACAACACAGATTTAAATCTAATCTAATGACAGAGCAACAACAGCTCCCATGACTTTAGTATTGATGCACAGCGATATCCAGCTGAAGTAATCATCTCCTCTTTAAATGCTTTCCATACAAGCGTGGAAAAAAAAATCCAACTGATGATGATTAACTTACAAATAAAATTATTATAATATTATTCATTATTATTAATATCAATATACAAAATACTGTATTAGGCTACGCTTTATAGATATGGCTTAAAATGGTTATGTGTATTTCCGGGCACTCAGTAAGTATTTCATTGGTATTTATAATTATTATTAATTGTATTGATATAATATTTACACTGTAATTTGCGGGCCGTAAACTGCTGATATAAACTTTTGAAATACTATTATAATACACTACTGTGATACTAAATCAAATACCGTATTGATCCATATTCTTTTACTAAAAATATGATTATATAATTTATCTGGATGAATTCACTTTTCACAGATGAAGCTGTTACTCTATTAAAGTACCATTTGCTCAATCTAGATAGCAATAATATTATGATATGTACTAAATCACTCAGTCATACAATTAATGAGGTCATCAGAGACAAATGTATTTATTTAGTGGTTTGTTTCTTTTTATTACATCATAAACACAATAAATAATTAATTATTTGAGCTCAGAAGTTTATTTACACATAAAAAATACAGCACAGAGATGTAGTCTTTTGCTTTCAGAGGAGAATGTACATTATGTTATTGTTATTTTACACATGTCAGAGCAAAACAGATGTGGAATCAGTCCAAGCGTACCATAATTATTTCATTTTACTGAAGTATTTTCTCACAGATAAAGTGTAATGGACTACTGCAAGTCAAATCATTCCAGTTACTTAACAGTTTTATGTTTACAATCTCAACACAGTTTTCGCTTTTTTTATGTCCTTTATTATCCGGCTGGTTTTTTTTCCAGTACCTAGGGATGAAGAAAAACTGCTCAGCCAAAAAATTTCAACCATTACTAAAATATTACAAATCCTGAGGCCCCACACGATTATGATTTTAACAAAACATTGGATATAAACAAACACAGAAAGCTCTGGTGTTTCATTTGGGAGTCAGATCTTGGATGCTCAATATCACAGTTTCACTGTAGGCAGAACTTGCATGCACAACAGTTCTTTATTATCACTAAACATGTATAAAGCACAGCAGAGCTAATCTCTTCATCACCCATGTTCTTTAATCTTTTAATTCAAGTCTGTGCAGACTAGAGTCCAGAGCCACCTTCAGACTGCTGGGAGCCATATTAGGGCTTTATTGTAAATTAATCAATTACAGTTTGTCTCCCTGTTCTGACATATATTTTGAATGTAGCACCATGAAACATTCAGTAAATAAGAAATTGGGAAATGTCTTACGTGGTGATAGCTTCGGTTCCATTTACCCATTTCCAGACGTTTTCGGTCTCTTCATCGGTCAGACCAATCCAGAAACTCAGGTCAAATGAGCTGATAAATTTCTAGATTTCAAAGAGACATTCAGTTATAGTCAGTTATTTCTCATTTTTCTTTACTGTCCTTCCAGAGAGATTAGGTATACCTAAATATTCCCCATTTTGACATGTCACAGTAGGAAAAGCACAGGTGTAAATAATACCATTAATGATGGCTGAACTGGTGGCCCACTGTCACGCTGTCATGACTTACTGGGAAACTTGAATAAATCAGAGCCATCATCAATGTTATCAGTAACACCTGTGTGTTTCCTACTATGACAAGTCAAAACATCTGCTGTGAAAAAGGTCTATTGCAATAATGCAGGTAGACAAGTAAAAAAAGCTTTTTCACAGTATTCACAGGTTTGAATGCCTTTTCCCACCAACCCAGGTCATATTGTGTATTCAAATCTGCAGCTTTGCAGAAGTCATTGTGGACTTCTCTTCCCTTTCTCATACATTTCAGGAAGACTGAACCTGCTTTGCCATACTGACCTTTTTGTCCTCTTCCATCTTTTTAAAAGGTCAAATTCCTGATTTATCACATACAAAATAACAGTAACTGAAAATGTGTTTTTGGATCCATTAATGAAAACAAAGTTTTTTTTGTTTTTTTTTAACTCTTTACATGTATGTCTGATGCAAACCTTTGACAGCATCAGAAAACATTACCAACACTGACCAATTTAAGTCAGTGTAAATATGAAAATGATGAATTTGCGAAGGGTTTTGTATTTTGGTAGCATTTACAACCCTTTAAAACAGAGTATATAGTTAGCAGAGAATAAGATAAGAGTACTCAGTCAACAACAACAGGCTCAAGAGAAAGAAACATTTTTTTAGTCCACTAACCTGTTCCTCATCGCTAGATATGATCACCAGCTGTGCATCATGATCCTCACAGACCTTTCTACTGTCATTCCAGTTTTTCTTTGAGGTGGAAATTAAATAACAACTATCGCCAAACTTGATCCAATTGGCAGGGCAGCGTGTTGTCTCTGTTTAACAACACAAAATTATATGCCTTCCGTCACAATACTCTATCTAACCCCATGACAAGATAAAAGACAGAACACAATACAGAGGATCAAGCAGAAACACCACTCTCAGCTTTTATATGCTGTACTGTATGTTATCCATCTGCCCTTCTGTCTGAATGAAAGCTCTCAATGTCTAAACAGTGGCTTAAAATGAAAACCCTGATAAAAGAATAGTTTGACACTTTGGGAAATATGCTGATTCACCTTAATTTTGACAATTAGATGAGATAAATATAAAGCTACCGCCAGCAGCTGTTTAGCTTAGCTTAGCATAAAGACTGGAAACAGGGGGAAACAGTTAGCCAGACAAAATCTATCTAACAACACCTCTAAAGCTCACTAATTAACATGTTTCATCTTGTTTGTTTAAGTCATACAAATCAAAGTGTAAAAAGTATTTTAGGAGAGTTATGTTTATTTCTTGGCTACGACCAGTAACTTATTGGACTCTCTGCTGGTTGCCTGGCAACTGCTCCCAGTCAAGAAATATAACATCACATTTTTACACTTTGATTTTTGTACAAATCAAACAAACGCGACATACTTTTTAAATAGTGAGCTTTAGCTTTACTGTTGGGCAGATTTGTTTTTACCTTTGGACAGAGACAGGCTAGCTCTTTCCCCCTGTTTCCAGTCTTTGTGCTAAGCTAAGCTAACCAGCTGCTGGCTCCAGCTATATATTTAACAAACATATGTGAGAGTGGTATTGATCCTCTCACATAATTCTTGGCAATTTCCAAAATGTTGAAATGTTGAACTACTCCTTAAAATCACTATTCATAATTTTACTCACCGATCTGTTTTTGTAATTCATTTCTCTCTTCGGTGAGATTGTTGTTAGTGGCATTCAAAAGGTCTTTCTCGTTCTCTAACTGGTTTAACTTTTGGGTCAGGCTGTGATTGAGGCTTTCCAATTTAGTGTAACTTCTCTGTAGTTTGTTTGTCTCGTTGATCAGGTTGTTGTAGTCTGCCCACAGTCGATGTCTCTCCATGCTCCAGTTGCTTTTGTCTTGAATCACTGAGACAGAAAGGGTCCGAGAGCCTCAAAGATCACTTACATCATATATGTGAGTAATGTACCATAACCACTGACGCTTGATGAATTTGGAAAACTTACATAGGACCACCAGGACAATGACTGCAGCCAGGAGGAGGAGACACAGCAGCCCCAGAATCACTACAGCAGCTCTGAGAGGATTCCTCTTCCTTGAACTTACACTGACTGGAGTGGCTGTGGGCACAAATAAACTGAGCTGATGAGAGTTAATTTTAAAATAATTAGATACCTGACTTTTTTTGCAATTAATAACTATGCTAGCTAAGTTCTGCTTTATTAAAAGTAAATAATTAGAGTACCTTTTATGTATGCACAAAGTTTAATTTGATATCAATCGGCGTGTGATCGTACATTTATGAATTTGCTGTAACAAATATGAATATGATGACAATATCCAATTTTTTTATTGTAACTCATAACTGAAAAACAAAAGCCCTCAACATAAAATGTAATGTTTCCCCCAACACTGCAGATAAATACATAATCTTAAATACAGTATCACGTGTTTGTAAGACAAATGAGACAGACAGATACTGTAGATACTTTGTCGTTGGTCCTCAGCAGTGATGTCCTGTGATTTTGGCGGCGTACTCCCCTCTGCCCAGTAGTTGTCATAAATCCTCACATTATCGATGTCATCAAACACATTTCTGTCCTCCTTCTTGCCTGTCTGAAATCTAACTTTTTTGGTGAGGTCTGGCTTGGCATAGATATCCTCAGCCATACTGTTTTCTCACTTCACCCAATTCAACTCCGATGTACTCTGTTCTGCTTGGACCAGTCCTGCGGTATTTAGGCTTTATAGCACCACACTGTAGGCCAAGGAAATAGGGAAGTAATTAGAGGTTACTTGACCACTTAGGTTTTAATAAAGGGAAGAAAATACAGGAAGTCACAGGGCCGTGACACAGGATACTCAGTGTACCTCCAGTAAACCTGGAAGAGCTGACATTGCAAAACACTGAGCCACTGTATCGCCCCTGTACTGTACTGTACTATCATATTTACTCTACAAGTCCAACTGATTATCTAGCTTACTCTTGCTGTTTTCTTCAACCCCCCAACCCTACCAACCCTAGCTTTAAGTGTGTCACTGCAAAGTATCTATCTATCTATCTATCTATCTATCTATCTATCTATCTATCTATCTATCTATCTATCTATCTATCTATCTATCTGGTCATGTGCTCGAGGACTGTGCAGAGGAGCTCACAGATGTCCTCACAGACATCTTCAACACCTCCCTGAGCCAAGCTGTTGTCCCCACCTGCTTCAAGAACACCACCATCATCCCGGTTCCAAAGAAGGCCTCTCCATCCTGCTTCAACGACTACCGCCCTGTGGCACTGACCCCCATCATCATGAAGTGCTTCGAGCGGTTAGTCATGAAGCACATCAAATCCATCCTCCNACATTGGCCAGGTGGTCACCAAAACACTCGCTAAGGTAGGACTACAAACACACTGTAAAAATGGATGACAATTTCAACACAAGCTACCTGCTTTCATAATACACTCTCAAATCTATCTATCTATCTATCTATCTATCTATCTATCTATCTATCTATCTATCTATCTATCTATCTATCTAACATTTTAGAGATTTTGCAACATAGCTCTGAACAAAATGGAAAAGCATCATCATGCAGCTGCAACGTACACGCCAAACAGGTTAAAGTGGTGTAGCGTGCTGAACTGATAGATTTATAATGAACAATCTACATTTGTCATTGAGAAATAATGAACCTTCTCTGAAGCTGTTGTCTACAGAGCCCTGCCAGGAACAGGGTTCTGTTTTAACTCAAACTGGACGAATCTCCCCTG
>NTHP01000218.1:0-21963 GCA_003416845.1 Oplegnathus fasciatus
GGGATCCCTCTCCCAGGACGGACAGACATGCAATAGATGTCGAGTGTACAGAAAAAAGCGACAAAAATATCACAATTTTGTATACAATTTGATGAGTAGTTGTAGCGCTTTATTCTTTATACCTGTTTTTAGCCACAAGAGGTCACTAAAAGATTTATAAATTCCAACCATCCAATGAATAACAGCTCAGTCAGGTATCAGGTATTTGTTTTGCCAGGTGGCCCACGGGAGCTGCTGAATATTATACTGTTAATTATTGCAAATCGATTATGGGATGCAGCTTTTTCTCATAATAAACTCCTCTGACATAGAATGAATCCTAGGGAGAGAAACAGAAGAAATTGGTGTTAATGAAGTCATGATGTTTTGAGCTGTAGCATTCACTGTCTCTGGCTTTTTCTCCTTACTGTCTTTCTTCAAAGCTGTCTTTGCTCTCTTCGTCATGTCTGCCAGTTGTCAACTCACTCTGAACCGGCCACAAGGCGTGCTCCTCCAGTGCCATCCCACAGCCTCCTGCCATACCCAGTTATCTTTACAGGCATAACATCAATAATTGAATCCATGAATTGCTCTTGCGTGTGGGGTCGGGAACTAAGGCGCCTGACCACAGAGAGAAGCAGCCTTAACTGACGTTAAAAAAGTGGGTGAGAAATGTGATCGGGAAAAAATTAGCAAAAAAGACGAAGGAGAGAGAAAAAGAGGAGAGGAAGGTAAAGGGAGAAGGCAAACACAGAAGCTCCAGGATGATGTCTTTAGCTTGGCCTGACAGTAGTTTATTCATGGACGAGGGAGGAATGAAGGAGTTAAAAACCCACCCAGGCTGAGATGACGCTTTTGCTGAAAGAGATACTCATGGGGAAACTAACGAGTTTTCCCACAATAGAGATGGGAATATACTGTATAGGCACACAGAGGGATGCTGGGCCTTTGCTCATTTGGAGGTCTGCAGATTGAAGAAACGTCAGTGTGGCATTAAGCAATGCTTGAGGAATGGCTGCATAGAAAAAAATCTACTACGCGGTGGTCCCAACAACAAATCAGCTCCATATTGAACACCAGGCTTAAGATATGTGTGGATACATAACATGTTAACTACATAAACATATTCAGTAGTCAACAACACTTCAAAGCTGTGTGTAATAATGAAAATAATTGCAAAACCAACCATTTTTTTCCTTCAGATATTCTTTTCTTCTGACTGCATTAAAACCCAATATGTAGAGAAATATTTCATGTGTTATGTTATTTAGGTTAAGCATGAACAAATATCTATTCCTTTTATTTGCAAAAAAAAAGGTCATTTACAGACAAAGAAACATATGTTACATGTTGTTTGAGGTCAAGTGACTCGTGTTGACTGGTGATCCACTGACTTTCCTCTGGCAGCACCAACAGGTTGACATTTTTGGCTTTTAGTGACATATCTTGACAACTGTCGGATGGATTGCCATGAAATTTGGCACAGATACCCACGGTGCCCAGAGGATGAACCCTAATGGTGATTCCCCTGACTTTTGTCTTGTAGCGCCGTCATCAGGTCAACGTTTTCCTATGTTCTGTGAAATATCTCAGTCTATCTACTCAATGGATTTGTATTAAATTTTGTACAGACATTCATCACATTCACAGGATGTATCCTTATGACTTTGGTGATCCCTGACTTTTCACCCCACTGTGCTCGCTTTAGTGAAATTCCTCGACAGCTATTAGATGGATTGCCATTAAATTTGGTACAGACATTTATGTCCCCCTGAGGATGAACTGTAATAACTTTGGTGATCCCTTCACTTTTCAGCTAGCAACACCATCAGCTTTGAATTTGTCCAATACTTTGGTTGTCGACCAAATACCTGCAAAACTAGTTACACTCCCATCAGCCTCAGCTGTAGATTGTGTTTACTACTAATTAGCAAATGTTAGCACAACACTCTAAACTGAGATGTGTCAGCGTGTAGTTCAAAGCACCACTGTGCCCTGAGCTGGCATGGCTGTATACTCTTGTTTACGGCTGGGGTATCATGGATCTCAAACAGAAGTAATGTATAATTTTCTGGAGCTGACTTCTGAAACATCAGTCTTAAATCATGTTTATAAACAATTCTCATACAATTAGGAAAAGTGATTAAGTATCAAGCCGATAAAACAATGTTAAGTATATTTTTCGAGCTGTTAAGGAGAGGCCGGAGTCTCCAGGACTAGAAACAGAACTTAAGGGTTAAAGGAGAGTGTTGTACTCTTGATCTGCTGCTCCCTTTCTACAGAGAGTTCACCGAGTTTAATGAGACTGGAGCTGAGGGGAGGCCAGGTCTCATCTCACGACATTCACACACAACACACCGGCCCACAGAGACCCTCAGCATCGGCCAAGCGGCCTGCGTTCCATCGGCCCGCTCTCCTCTGTTGCCCTGCAGGCTGAGCTTTGCCAGAGCACTGCCCTGACTTGCACAGCAGCCTCAGCAGGACTCAATAAAGCCCTGTGCCTCTTGTGTCATCCCTACCAGCTGTACACAAGGCCGGGAGTGTAGTGCTGTGTTTGTGTGCCGAGGCAGGCCTGTTTCATCTCCAGTGCCCATGTCACAGCAGTCCCGTACGGGTAAACCTAAAAACATCCAGCTGTGCGCATGGAAACCAAGGAGACTTTCTGGGGATGAAACCGCAATGGCGCGCAGCTTGTTTTTATCAAACAGCTCACCCCACTGAAACAACCACCACACATCGGCCACACTCTGGTGCAGTTTGCAGTGTGAGCAGCAGATGGCGGTTCTGGTCCAGGTAGATGTTCTTGGGGTAAATGCACAAGAAAAAAAAGGCTGTATGTGTGTGAGTGCATGTGTAAAATAACTGACAGGCAAATTAAGGGAAAGCTGGTTTTCGTATGGATGCCAGTTCAAGAAAAGATGAATTAGAACTGAACTGAAAGTGACGAGCCATATTCAAACCACTTCAGACATGACAGTGAGAGTTCAACGACACCTACAAAGGAAGATGTGGTTGGACAATTATCTGCAGCACCGCGATGATTAATCACAGCACGTCCTGTCAATGTCAAACCCATCTGACAAAATGAGTCAAGTGCTATTGATCATGCCTGCCTTGGGTTTCACTTGCACTCACACTTTATCAGATGGAGCTAATTGGGAACATATTCAGTCTGTGGTCCTGAGAGATGTGTCTGTCAGGAGTCACATTCCTGCTCCGATTCTCTGATAGCCCGTAGCGCCTGCAGTCTGGACGGAGGACAGGCTGTGGGAGTAGAGTATAGGGGGTGGGGGTTGTGGGGTACGGCAGCACATTCAGAGGTGGATAGGTGAGTAATAAGCGTGCATCCTTTAACTCTCGCTGGGCATGTCCTCTCACTGGATTAAATATGTGCTGAGGATTTATTAGGTAGAAGACCTCTGGGGCCCCAGAAAAACTCCAAGACCAAGCTGCCTCTGCCTCGACTTTTCTCCCTCCTTATATTTTCTCTCTTCCCACCTCACACAATCTCTCTCACCTATTTTCATCTACCTTCCCAATCCGTTTTTTTTACTCCCGCTGTGTTTTTGTGTATTTTAGTCTTTCAAGCTTTCCTCCCTTTAACTGTCCTCTCAGCCAGCCATGTGTACAGATGTGTGATGTGACAGATTCTGTGATTATTATGATGTGCACTGCTTCAGCCTGGATGCCTGCAGGCTTTTATGTCAAACACAGAGGCCGAGGGACTAGAGCACAGTGATGGAGGAAGTATTCAGATCCTCTGCTGCATCCAAAGTAGCAATACCACAATGTAAAAATACTCCATTACAAGTAAAAGTCCTGCATTCAAAATGTTACTTAAGTAAAAGTATGTAAGTATAATGAGAAAAATGTACATAAGCAATCAAAAATAAAAGTACTCAATGCAGAAAAATGGTCCCTGTGGGTGTTTATTATATTATATTATATAATTATTATTACTGATGCATTAACATATAAGTAGCATTTTACTTTTGTAGTTGGTTGAGATAGAGCTGATTTTATATAGGCTACTGTTCAGTGTAAATGCATCATATTTTATAAGATGAGCATATGTTTTATATGTGAAGTCTTAATTTGTAAAGTAATTAAATATATCTGTCAGATAAATGTAGTGGAGTAAAAAGTACAATGTTTCTTCCTGAACTGTAGTGGAGTGAAAGTGTAATACAGCATAAAATGAGAATACCCAAGATAAGCACAAGTACCTCATTTTGTACAAAAAGGAATAGTTTCACATTTTGGGAAATAAGCTTAATCGCATTATTAGATGAGAGTTAGATGAGAAGACTGATACCAGTCTCATGTCTGCACGGTAAATATGAAGCTACAGCCAGCAGCTGGTTAGCTTAGCTTAGCACAAAGACTGAAAACTGGGAGAAACAGCTAGCCTGGTTCTGTCCAAGTACCAGCTAAAGCTCACAAATTTAGTTATGTGGGGACTAGCAACTTCCTGGAGCCTGACAACCTGGTCCCAGCCCAAAAATAGTCAGTGGTAGGTGCTGGTAGGCATATTTTGTTAGTGTTGGACAGAGCCAAGCTAGCTGTCTCCCCGTTTCCAGTTAGCTAAGCTAAGCTAACCGGCTGCTGGCTGTAGCTCAATAAGCGAATAAGTGAATTTCCCAAGATGTCGAGCTATCTCTTTAAGTATAGCACTTGAGTAAATGTACTTTATATTGTACATTCCACCACTGTCGCAGCAGTTTGTCTGTACACATGCACACACTGACACACTTTTGCATTTATCATGGCTGAAATTCTTTAGATCGGCAAAAATATGTGATGCAAGTGTAGTAAATCTGTTTTGAGCCAATCTGCCGTATGTTTTTTACATATGTTTCTTGGCCATAAGTCATTTTCCCCCCCTAAAATGATCCCCATATGTTGAGCAGTGTTCCTGGCTTCTGATGAACCAACTATACATTGCACTAGAGGCTCTGTCCCAAGACCTGCATCAAACATGCTGGGGAGAAAGTGCTGCCCTTATGGGATGGGCGGGGTGTTAGGTGAACCATTTTTTCTCTTACACTGTCACAGGCAAGCAGCAATATTGCAGAATAATAAATGTAGCTGCATGTCAAGACCACATAATATGGATTAGAAACTACAATCATTGGCATTATGTGCTTTATAACTCCAAAACCACTGACTTGTTGTGCTTTCATGGATGAATAGTCGAGAAAATTAACCAACGTGACACATGAAAACATTCTTGAGGGTTCAGTATGACGATGAACGAGTGGATACGGTGTTACAGGTCAAAGGTGAAGCTTTGTATGTGCTGCAGGCTCCAATAAAGTAGAAAAATGATTTTCATAACTGAGAATCTTACATAATGTTTGTGATTTATTCTTTCCTACATGTGAATATAAGATATTTCAGTTATTAACAATTTAGTGACTGATTCTTGTGGTGTCTTTGCATTCAGCCAACTATCTCTATTTTCTCATTGGAACACAACACTATCATATGTATGATATTTTATCTAGACATATTATTCCAGTGACAGTAGGTGACCTCTTGCACCACACATCATGGGGACCTCAGAAGTTTAGAGCTGCTTCATTTAGATGAGCATAAAAAGGGACCTCCTGGTATAAATCTAAACCTGACCCAGACATCAGTGAAAAGCCAGACCGTTACCAGGAAGCAGACCGTGGCAATGCATTTCTCTTTCAAGCAATCAGCGATGGAAACTCCAATTAAGGTGGTGGAAAAAGGTGGCTACTGCTTTTAAAAAATCAGTGCAGATGTGCAGGTAAGTGACCATGCGGCAAACCTTGGTTACACAGCGCCGGGCTCAGTGCAATTTCCGTCTCTAATTGGACTTCCCACGCAATGCCTGCTTCCAATCATCGCAGAAAACCAGCGCAGGCAGGCACACTGGCAGGACCACAGTTGGACAGATCATGAAGAACTTCAGGACTGCAAATTGACTGAGCAGGGATTTTAAATTACACATTTACAGGCTTTGTATAGCTTTTTTTTTAGCCGTGGAGGGAGTAAAAATACTCCACTACAAGTAAAAGTCCTGCATCCAAATTCATTAAAAGTACATAAGTATAAATTTAACTTCTTTGTATCCTGGGTGGTTTCATCTATAACAATGCATCATATTTTATAAGCTGATTTACATCTGCAACAATCAGTCAATTAGTCAATCAAAAAAACAACTATCTGCAACTATTTTTAAGTCATTAAATAATTTCTCAAGCAGAAATGGCAAACTTTTCATGATTCTGGGTTCTCAAATGCGACAATTTGCTGCTTTTCTTGGTCTTACAATATAATAAAAATTATAATATAACACTTGTAAGGGTTTTGGTATGTTAATGATGTCACCCTGTGCTCTGGGATACTGTGATGTAGACCAAACGATTAATTGATTAACTGAGAAAATAATCTGCAGATGAATTGAACGAAAATAATTGTTAGCTGCAGCCCTAAAGATGATTACATGTTTTATAAGTAAAATCTTGATCTGAAGCACAAGTAGTAACTACATACCACCAAATAAATGTAGTGGAAGAAAAAAGTACTATATTTTATAATGAAGAAGAATACAAAGGAAACACTCAAGTAAAGTACAAATACATCAAAATGTACAGTACAGTATAGAGTAAATGCACTTAGTTACTCTCCACCACTGGCTTTCATCTATGAAAAGTTTGTCTATGATTAAGAAAAGACACTTTCCCAAACTGCTGAAGCACCGCAGGGAGTTGCCACCCACCACAATATAGAATATTTGAGCCTCATCGATTCTCTACACCTGCTGTTCTAAATCTTCCCTTAATGCTTAAATCCTGGCAATGCCATCCTTAGTTAAGAATTTCTCTCTTCCCTTGGATTTTCTCTCTTTCAGAGTTGCCTCACCTGGAACCAATCTGTAACACAATCAAAGTGTCCTAACATGAAAGCTCAGTTCCTTCCTTTGATAGTCCATTTCTCTCCACACTTGTTCTTTTCTCTTTTCTCTGGTAGCTCAAGCAGCCATGTCTGGAAAAAATTCAGCTTAAAATAGAGACTCAGTCACTAAACATTATGCAAATATCCTTGAAACAATTCAGTGGTCCTCTGCCTTTCGCTTTTGCAGACAACAGAATGGGCCCTTTGTCTAAAAATAAGCAGTGCATAATGAAAACTAAGAGCCTCGCTTGTTGAGAAATTGAGAACACCGTTACAAAGGCCTTGAGAAATTTGAGGCAATAAAATGGGAAGAAGAATAACTAATACTTTAAGTATCATTTACAAGTATAATAGTGGCTTCACTAACCAATTGTTCAAATGTAGGCGAGAGCCAGTTTTTAATAAAATAGATAGCGTGAAATGTGGAAAGAAGAGTGTTACTTTTTTCAAAGCTTATTCTGTTTCCTCATCATTGGATTGCACTCATCCATCCAAAGCGTTGATTGCAGCTTCTGGATGAGTTGATGCTCACAGTTTGTATGCTTGCATGCTCATCAGTCAGCCCTCTCTGCTTCAGAGTGTGTCCAGGATCGCAGGGTGATTAAACTCTAATAGCAGCCTTTTGAGAAGTCCGGGGGGATTTACTCCTGAGTCAACATGCCAGACCCCATTTCCTCCTCACTCACTGCTGCCTCTCAACACCCGGCCGGCTGCAGCCGCAGTAGATCTCCACGTGGAACTTGTATAGATTGAGAAAACCTTGGAAGTGACCCTGCATAAGGCCTTAGACATACATGGGGAACTATGCCAATAAATGACCCATTTCTCCCAGATATTATGTAAAATTAATTTACTTTGTTGCAATATCAACATTTGAAAATATACCACTAAATACATACGATTAAGTTTTTGTTTGATCATCATGATAAATACAGACACATAGTCCTGCCAGATCCTACAGGAAAAGTAATTTCACATGTTTCATAATGTTTTACAACACTGGAATATATGCAGAAAAAGCCCAAAATTGCATTTATTAATGTAAACTACAGTTAAGTTATGAGACAATTAGTTGATCGACACAAACAATTTTGGTCATTTTCAAGCAAAAATGAACAAAATTTACTGTTTCCAGCATGTTAAAGTTGTAATCTTGAAGATTTTCATTTTGTTGTCTTTCGCAGCACCTATGGCAATAATTGGTAATTGCATGTGTGTTTTCGGACCTCACTTCAGTTTCACTTTCAGGTTTCATCGTCTGTATTTATCTGCCTTTTCTTTGTTTGTTCAGCCATAGTAACCGTTTACTCACAACGCTAGTAGAGACCAGAAAAAACAGTACGCCGCTTCACACGCAGGTGAGTTGAAGAGCGAGTCTGTTGTGTTAAAAGTCTAACTGTGCGCCGCTTGTGATTTTTCCGGAAAAGTCGCTGCCGACACCCGGGCGTAATACTGCAAATGCAAGGGCTTTCATCAGTGGGCCATAGACTCAGTCACCATTGTGTTGCATCATTTGGTGATAGATAGTGACTTAACAGACGTTTATTTAAATGAAAATCATCGAGATTATATCTTTAAATATGAGGATTTGCTGCTTTTTCTTGTTTTATGCGAATATGAAAAGGGTTAGGTTTGGGACTATTAATTAGACAAAACAAGCAACCTGAATATACCAACTTGCATTATAAAAAAACTATAATGGGCATCTTCCTATTCACTGTATCTGTATCATAACTTCAGAAAGAGGTTATTTGGGTTGCTTCGAAATTATCCTATGTAGGATGGACCATTTTCATGGTATGACATGAAAATTGCAAATTAATTCAAAAATTAATTCTCTTATATTTTATAGACCAAATGATTAATTGAGAAAAGAATCAGCAGATTAACTGATAATGACAATAATCGCTAAATGAAACCCTAATGTAAACAAAACACATTTACTTACAAATTTCTAATTGAATGTAACAGACAGGCACCCACCATACATGTACCTCTATAGATCCTGGCAGGACACCTGTTACCTCCAGAGTAGATCGAACTCTTTCAGGGGTGGATTCAAAAAAGTACTAAAGCATGTTTCGCAAAAATCTTTGTTCATGTTGATTTGATTGTATGTGGGAGGGATGCACAGATTCATGCTGTGTATGCCAAATGTTGCAACATAAACATGATTCATTAGCATCAGATTATATTTATACACCCCTCAGTTATTAAATGTTGATCATCACTTATTCTTATTTGACAACATACAGGGTCTTCTATTGCTTCAGCCCTGACACATACATTTTTTAAATCATGAATAACCGTGTGAATTTATACTTTGTGAGCTGCTTATATGAATGGGACGTAGTTACAGAAAAATGTTTGAAGCAGATTCATGATGGTGCTTTCCCAAGCCGTCGTCAAACAAAACTGATTGCAGCCAGAGATTGAGACGCTTGTCATAGTGCTAACATTTCAGACATCTTGTTTTGAAACTTCCCACGAACAACAACACAGCACCCGTTATCCAGCGTCCAGTGGCTCAGTTGAGACAACGTATGCTGCTCCTCCATGTGACTTTAATTGAGTGATTAGATGTAATTCAATAAGCAATCGAAGGGCAATGCGCGTGAGTTTGAGGCGTAAAGCAAAAGAGCACTGGTAAGTGGAGCCTTTGTCCATGACCCTCCATCATCACTGCTACCTTTCAGGCTAAATCACGCGCCCTGATCGGCCTCTGGCCAGCACCCCTGTGTGGACCCCTCCACTCTAATTGTGTAGGCCACCAATTTCAGGAACCACGCAGTTTACAGGTTTAGTACTCGGGCTTGCCATGTCTTGTGTTTGCCATGTGAGTCACTATCTTTAGACTGGGATCAATCACGCAAAAACATCTCAATTATTATTGTCTGCCAACAGAATTTCCACAAATCCCTTTACTGTGATACATAAAGTTTAGGGAATGTATGCCATCAGCTAACTCTGATAAGCCAATATTCAGTCAAAAGTCATCATACCAAGCATATCGACTTGACTGCTTTCAACAACTGAAAGAATTTAAGCTTCGAATTCAGAAACATCAGTGACACAGGATTGTGAAACTACTCCGGATTGTGACACAACTTATCCCAGCTTGAAATATTACCCCTGCATGCGGACCCATTAGCCCCACATTCACACAGCTGTTTACTGTCAATCTGTCCCAGCTCATGCAAATTTGGCAGAAAATGGCTGGCATTATAATAAAGAAAATGAAAATGGCCCACTCCATAGCTTTACTATGATGCGGTGAAATAGTTCCATAAATTACTTCAAGTCTGCTAATTCTCAGAGTAAATCAAAGTCCCCAGAGGAGGTGAAGTCTGTAAAATATGGCTCATTACTAAACCAAAGGGACACGAGCCCTCAGTGGGAATAGAAAGTCAAGGCTAGTTATGAAATATAAAAGAAAATGTTAATCTTAAATCCAGGATTGTAGAAATGTCAGAAAATTCTCGCCACCATTGAGGAGCTGACTTGTGGAAGCAATCTTGGCAAATGTGTGTGTAGACAAGTGTATTATCCAACATGTGTCTTTAATGCTTGGTCAGCCCACTTGCCAACTGTCATATTGTTAAAGATAGACTCCCTCTTGGCTTGTGCCAAGAAGGCCCATAGATTTATAGTAATACCCTGCAGCACAATAGTGAGAGCAGAGGCCTTCGGGGCAGCCAGAGGCCCTACTCTCAAGTTATATGTTGTAAAGCTTTGTTACTATAATTGTTACAGACTCCTGGATGCTATGATGACTACTGCAGCTGACTCAGATCACATCTGAACCAACAAATCACAGTTAAGACAGATTCGCATGCAGTGTGTTTGTATCAGCATAGCAAAGTGGGGCTGCAATTGACGCTCAGATACTAACATCACATCTGTGACTGACATACTCATTTGTATTATCTAATTATTTCTATGACTATGAAGTTCATTCCTTGTTCAATAAGGAATGAACGTCACAGTACATACTGTACATTATTAATACTGCTAATGGTGAATTCTCAGTATCTGGTATGGGGTGGTGCTCTTAAGGGTCAGTGTGTCCAAAATGATTATTAAAACAACAGTATTACCACTATGTAGGGATATACACAAGAAAAGAAATACTGGATAAAACCAGATCAATTTTATACCCCCAATGAAATATTTTGGAAACAATAAATTAATAAATAGATTGTAAATAAACGTTGTTATATAGGCTGATTATTTTTGAAAATGCAAGAAATACACATTATGACAGGCAAATCACCATAAATTAATGCAATTAATATACTTTTTTGATAAACTGATAAGTATACAGTTCTACGTTTGCTATTTGCTAATTGACCTTCTTTTTAAAGGTTGTTATTTATAACATTTTTATGTAGATGAATAATTAAAAAAAACAAAAAACATCCACAGAGCTTTTATCATTTTATTATCATCATTAATCATTTTAAAAATTTTGACAGGTCCAAAATGAATGTTTTGTTTGTTTCTGTGTAAGAAGTCTGATGTTTGGTTCCCGTTTCTAACAAGGCTTGTGAGGCAATAGTATGATGTCGTTGGTATCACGTGGTATCTCTGTGTCGTCAGCAGTCAAGAGTCTTAGTAGTTGCCAGTTAGTGTGGAAAAAATGGAAAGTTTGATGGTAAGCATCCGGCCTCACTCCGTTACCAATCCCAAGTGCTCAGCGACAAAAGGTGAGGTGGCCACTCTTCTCCTTGACCAGTATGCTAAAGCTAAGGTTTCGTTAGTTAACTGGGAAGCTCTCGTCTCGTCAGATCAATGTGCACGACATAAATGCACATAATCACTACTGGTTCAAAATGAATTCATTACTCTATCACAAAAGATCCATCAGTTGACATGACTGAGTCTGTCTTACTCTCACTCCACTTGATCATGAAATATGCAGGTTGTGCAACGAACTGGCAACCACTTGAGGTGGCGTGTTCTTCGAGCAACAGCAGTGTTGTGATGTGATGCAACGGAAGGGGGAAGTGGGCTGAATGTTATCAATATCACCATTAAAGCTGCACTAATCATTATTTTTATATTAACAATGGATCAAATGAAGTGCAATGTGAAAGGCGTCACTTGTAGTGATAAACCCACAGAGAATTATCACTCGACTCTGCAGTTCCCCTCAGCTCTGTGGAGGGTTTTGGCGTCTTTCAGCTCATTGTTTTTTATTGTAAGGCCAACTTTAATGTTTTGGTTCACTCTCACGGTTCTCATCAGCAGCAGACCGCTGTTTTCAGCTCTAGCCTTCAAAGGTAACCACCCATGATATCAGAATCTGTTTGCCAACATGTGGCCCTGGGTTCAACCCCAACACAACTCTGATTAAGTTATTCTGGGAGATCTGTAATTTCTCCTTCAGTGTTTTTCCCAGACGTTCAAACCATGAACAAAAGGTGACACGTTGTTTAAATTGGCAGTGAACGGATGTGACATTAGACATTCGTGGTTCTGCAGGAGCGAGTAGGAAACAGAGTCTCTGCAGCCGTTTGTAAGAGGACAAGGCAGTTGTTCAACAAGTGTTCTCCGAAATTCAGTGCAGGGAGCATGACTCTGATTAAGCGCCATGTGAATGAGCCTCTTTCTTGTCTCAATGAGGACATTCCTGACAATTAGGAGGATGAGTACAGCTTTGTTTGTCCCTCAGAGGCGACCTTGTGTGTTGGCTCAGTGACTACCTGGGAGAACCATGTGATCTATCTGCATGCAGCTCTGCAGCGACAACGATAACAAATGGCAGGTGAAGAGCCACCCTCTGTTAAGCAGGGTTACCATTCACAAGAGGGTTAAAATTACAGTGAATGCTATTATTACTGTTCATGTCAGTTACAGATGACAAGCAGCAAAGAAGTGAAACAGATAAGACAGCTTTACAGAGAGAAACGTTCTGGATTTTTACCTTTCATTTCTTCATGACAGACATGTTTATTGGGCCAATGTAGCCTCTAATATGACTAGAGCTGGAGGCTTCATGCTCAGCTGCAGAGCCAACCAAAGAGCATAAATGGGAATGTCACTTGGTTGGGATATTTCATGGTGCAACCACAAAACCAAATCCGGATATTGCCTCCTGGGACACTGAGCATTAAGAAATGCCAAACTCTGGCACTACGTGAGAGAGAGAATGTGAGCGATGAAGTGACAGAGAAAAAAAGAGAGATAATAAAAGTGGTATGAGTGGGGGAAAGTTTGTTTCTTCAGAGAGTTTGAGTAAAGAAGGCAAAAACAAGGAATGCAACTGAATGAAATGATGTTTTCTGACACATAAACATCCCAAAATGCAAAAGCAACTGAGGAGCAGAGGTCTTTTTAAGACAAGAATACACCTGGAGACCTCGCAGCCTCATCTCCGCTTACACAATACATAAGGACAGTCCACCCTACCAGCCAAGCAGAGGCACACCAAGTCATCTAATTTTCTTCAGACCATAAAAATGTCACACATCTCCTATTTAGCCATGACAGCAGCTGTAGGGATGTCTATGTCAGTCAGTCTGTTGGTCTGTCCACCAGTTTGTTCCAGACTGAAATAGCTCAACAACTATTTCATTGATTGCCATGCAAGTTTGTACAGACATTCATGGTCCCCAGGGGATGAATTCTACTGACTTTTATGATCCCCTGACATTTCCTCTACCACCACCACCACAAGGTTAACATTTGTGGTTTTTACCACACCATGACCAAATACCTGCAAAACGATTGACATTCCCATCAGCCTCAGCTGTACTTTGTGTTCAGTGCTAATTAGTAAAAGTTAGCATGCTAACATGCTAAGCTAAGATGGAGAACATCGTAAACATTAGACATGCTAAACATCAGCATGTTATCATTGTCATGGTGAGCATGTTAGCATTCTGACATTTCAGCTCAAAACACCACTGTGCCAAAGTACAGCCTCACAGAGCTGCTAGACTCTCAGTCTTATTCTATTGTTTTAATCAATAACAGTCTGCATTTGACTCCATGCACCAGAATCCCCCCTGTGCACTCTTGTTTTAGTGTTAATTGGGTTTTTAAGACACTTTCCATAATGGAAAAGTATACATAATATGAGATGTTTTGGTCAAAGACGGAAATTTCACATTTTCTCTATCGTGAGTCATTTTATGGTCGTACTTTTAGATGAACAGTTAGAAAACACTGCTGTGCAAAACAATTACAGGGAAGAAATATAAAACTGCTTATGAGGCAAAAACGGTCTTGTTGCAGAGCTGGAAGGAAGTGTAGGTAACCTGCAGTGGGTCACGGTAACGATAACGATCAGGTCAAGATGCACTCTATCCTTGTGTCCACCCTTGAACATATACAAGCTGGTGGGGGAGGAGGTGGAGGCTGGATTAGTCAACAAGTCACCCACAGTGTCTTCCTGTTCAACCTCCTTTAAAGCGAGCTCTCTATTGGATTAACGTTGGCCTGAGGGTGAGAGTGGGTAGAGGTAACCTGAACAGAGGGGAAAAGGGGGTCAGCCAACTGTTTCAAGTGAAAGTGGAATTTGGGGCATCTGTGTTTGTTTGTAATTGGGTGTGTTTGGGGCCAACTATGACATCCTGCAAAGCCTAAGGGGTAGGGCAGAGGTTAGCCATCGTAGTCCCGGTGTACACTGTGCACATGCCTAAAACTATACATTGTCCGCTGCTGTTGAACTTTCAGCATTCTTACTTTTCAAATGTATCACCATCAGTTTTTGGGTATAAAAGTGTTTTTTCTGACCTGTGAACCTTCATCTCTCCTCCTCTCGTCCCTCCAGCGAGTTATGAGAGTCTGTTGGGCGTGATGATGTCAGCACACCATCGCTGGCAGAGATCAAAAGAGCAAACTGGTTTCTGACGACAGCTTCTCTCCTTGCCTCCTCGCAGAGATTTAGATTTTCTGGAGCTGGTCTCGAGTTTGCTGAGACGTGCCAGGCTCATCTCAGCTACTGGCAAGTAAAACGTGGACACCATGCTGCCTGTGCAATATGTTAAAATCACATGACTGCGATTTGAACTCAGATACATATGATTTTCAGCCAATATTAAAATCTCAAACTGTGTTTTGAAGCAAAACACTGACAACATATCTCAAGATTTGTTGAAATATTAGCGTGTTGCAAACTCTGACATGGGATAGCACAGCGCTCCAGGAACGGCCTCCTATGGCCCACCTCTGAAACTCCTGGGGTGAAAGGTTAGTGCTGTGACAGTGCCGGCTCATCTGAGGGTCTCTCTTTACCCCAAAAGCAAAACACCCGAGGGCAGAATGGTGGGCTTGTCTGGCCACCCCAACACGACTCCCCAGGATCCTGGCAGGGAGGCAGAGAGCCCAGGATCATGGCTCCCCCCTGCACAAATACAGACGGGGTCGTGGGTCATCTGGGGAGCTCACACAAGGCTTTCATCCTAGAGAAGCTCATTTCAGGGGAATGTGGCTCTTTCCCCATCTAGATAGGAGTCCTCCTTGAGCCCTGTGTGGCTGCGCTGAACCCTGGATCGACAGACATGTTCCCTCAGACCCGTTTGTTTTGTTTTGGTGCTGCGTCCCCGCGCACATCGCCTCGCCTGGTCCAGACACTGCTGTGGGAAGATCAGGCTGGGTCAGCACACACATGGTGTTCCGTTACAATCCAAACACGTACTAAAACTGTATCAAACGGGCAGATAGAGGAGACCTGGGTAAAAAAATAATGTTGCAATATTTTTGGCTATTATCTTGCATGGTCTTAAGAAGACAGCAGTGGCTGATATACGTACGCAGTAAAATTTCATTCATTTTGGACTTTAAAACACTTAAACAAAAATGACTAACAGATTGTGAGTAGGAGATACTAAAGCTCATGGTGGAGAGTAATTGCCTGTGTATTTATTTTGTTCCAAGCCTCCACAAACCTAAGTCAAATGTAATTGGGCAATTACCATGTTTAGATACAATGCAAGCCGTGTTAACATCTAATTACATGAACTCCCTGCAGGAATACTGTACCAACATGTACACCAAATAGATGCTCTTATGCTCAATTATAATAATTTAGACTTTAGTACAGATATCCACAGAGAGGTCTGCCATCGTCAGCAGCTTATTTCGTAATGATCTGAAAGGATGTGAGTTTGAGGTGTAATCAGTCCTCCACGTAATTTGTTGAAAAAAGACAAAAAAAGTCAGCATGTTGAAGAGTACTTATTAGTGTAAATGAGGGCCAAGGTAAACAATAAATATAAGTACATGGAAATGCAACAAGTGCTATTTTCAGAGCGAGAGCATTTGACTTGCATTAGGCTGGCCTTAACTGTGAGTCTTTGTATGAAACTGCTCAGGAGGTGCACTGCAGCAGCTAGAACCCACTGGGAAATGTGTGTCTACAAATAGTTTACGATCATATTTGACTAATAGCAAGACGAGGAAGATATTAGAATACAATCATTTCGGTAATAGACTTGTAAAATTGTGGTGTATGATACCTTTATTGTTGCCTTTCAACAACAAAGCACATCTGGCTTTACAATATTAAAGCTAACGTTGAAATTACAGGATATTAGTGTAATCTTTTCAGAACGCTTGGCACACGGCACATTTTCTGTCTGCAATCAATTTGCACAGCATTAACAGAGAGACTCATTATCTTCATTATCTCCCGTGTTCGTTCGCAGCGACTGATCTTCCACAAGCTGATGGCGAAGATGCCCTCTAGCTGTCATCAACTAGTTCTCTGTATAAGGACATTTAACACCAGTGCAGAGATGTTTCTTTTTTTGGAATACATTACTACTCTGTGTGTGTGTGCGTGTGATCTCTTGTGATATTTGCAGCATGTGTCCACAACTGTTCTGTGAACCGCATCCTCTGAAGTCTTCCATGTGTCCCGTGTTTGAACAATCTTGAGTGCTGCTTCAATTTTTACATTATTAGAGCGAGGCACCTCCATGAATATGTTAACACTGTGGGGTGATAAATATATTCCACATTCAAGCTTCCACATGTAAAATGTTTGATCTATTGTTAGCATAGTCCCTTTGTGATATGCATTAAAAATGACTGAAACGATTGATTGATCATCTAAACAGTTGCCAATTAGTTCAGTAAACTATACAACCTAATCGTTTGAGTTCTAAATAATTACTATATACTGTATATAAATACAAATAACAGTAGTAATAGTGACTGATCCTAACCTTAATCCTAATGGTCCCAGTGATGCAAAGCTAAACAGGTGGTTCATTATAAATTTCAGCAATTGAACAATACAAGTGAATAAACCACCAGCGCAAAAAGTAACACAATATTTCAAAAATGCATCAAATTCTTTCTTTTATAATTAAAAATCAATAGCTGCCAGATGCTATTATAATCTAGGACTGCAGCTAACAATTATTTTCATTATCAATTAATCTGCCAATTATTAACCGTTTAATCGTTTTGCCAATAAAATGTCTTCAAATGGCTTGTTCTGCCTGACCAGCAGTCTAAAAACCAAAAATAGTCTTTTAACTGTCATACGTGACAAAGAGCAGCCGCAAACCTTCCCCTTAGAGCAGCTGTAACTAATGAATGTTTGGCATTTTTGCTAGAAAAATGACTGAAATGATAATATGATAAAATGATAATAAATTGCAGATTCATTTTCTGACTATTTGCCTAAACTGTCGTTTCAACAAATATGAATATAATCCATAATCATACTGCTCCCAGCAATGCAAAGCTCGACAGGTGGTTTATTATAAATGTCAGCAAGTGAACACTTTAAGATGATCAACTATCTAATCAGCAGATTATTTTCTCTATTAATTGTATAATAATTCGCCAATAAAAAAAGTAATGGGAAAATAGGTAAAATGGCCCATTTCCCCAAAAACCAAGGTGACGTCTTCAAATGGCTTATCTGGCCGACCAACAGTCCAAAACCTTAACATAATCCGTTCATTATCACATAAGAAAGCAGAAAATCCTCAGAAGTGAGAGGCTGGAACTAGAGAATGTGGCGTTTTTGCTTGAAAAATTTCTAAAAGAATGAATCAACTATCAAAACAGATACATCTGTCGATCAACTAATCGATTAATCGACTAATTGTTTCAGCTCTATAATGATATATGGTACAAAAGGACATAAAAATAGTTTCTTTAGGTGAATAAAGTAAGATTAAGCACATTATTACTCTCTACATCCTTGCTCTTATGTATCTAAATTCACTTTATATGTACAGCGACTCTGGAGGGCCTGTGTCGGCTGCTGCAGTGATGATGGATGGAGGTGTACTCCTTGTGTGTCTCCCGCTCACGGGTTAACTGTCGGTGGCTAAACCAGATATAGAGCTGAGAGATGAAGGCAGCACAGCATCCCCTCTGTCTTCCCCTGCTTGGTCCTGTTTATTGAATTATACATCAGTACAACCGCTGCCTCTTTTTTCTCTCTCCTCATCTCTGCTTAATTTGATCAGAGAATCTGCTGATGCAGTGTGTGCCCAGCTCATGTGAAACCAATTTAAAGCTACACATAAAAATCTGGTGTCTCTTTTACTCTCTCTCTCTCTCTCTCTCTCACACACACACACACACACACACAGAGAAAGAGAGAGAGCGAGGGTGTGGTACTATTTGTCAGTGATGCAGAGACCCTCTTCTAGTAATAATCTGCCTGTATAAAGCTCAGCGGGGAACACCAGCTGAGGCTTGTCCGCAGGTGAGACAGAGAGATTTCTCACATTCAGCTGGACACCAAAGCAGAACAATGTGGCAATGACTGTGAGTAGAGCCGTGTTTACAAAATGTATGTGGTTTGAAAGGTTGTGTATTTATACCACACGCAGATAAATACTGTGGCAACATCACCAAGGCTCGTCATCTTGCTGCCGTGGCAATGGATCAACAGTTTTGTGAATGGAACAAGCTATTCACAAGCTAAGACCGGACATGTAACTGTGCTGCAACCCATCCTCATCTTATTAACATGAGAATTTATACTTTTGTCTCTGTCTTATGTGTGAAGTTACTCAAATAAAAAAGCACGACAAATCCAACCTTTCGCATCTACAATCAGCAACAGAAGTCACACCTGTGTGCTAAAAAGTAGGTTTGTCTGTCTGTCTTAAAGCAACTCTCACATTCTCATATGTACATTGAACTGAAATTGAGATCCTAGTCTCGCTGGTTGTGACGAGATTCTTGCAAAGGTGTTTTCACTGAGATGGGAGACATATCCAAAGTTCTCGTTCTGTGCAATATGAGGCTTCAACAGTCTCTTCTTCTCTTTCAAAGTTTCAGTTACGGCTCAGTGAGGAAACACAGAAACACAAAGAGGGAATTTGACATTGATTTGTGATTTGTCTAACACAGACTGCTGAATCCTCATATTAGCTTCAGCTGTACTTCTGAATACATTTTTGCACAGAACAATGACTGTGGATTTTGTGCCACATCTCTTAGGCCGTGCTCAGACAGACAACAGACAACATTTGAATGGGACCTCTGCGTTACCCTAAGCAGGGGTGACAGTGCAGACTTCTGGCAAAAAAGTTAAACCAGCCTCAACTTTTGCAGCAAAGCAATTCAGCATCATCTAGTAAGAAGTTGCGTTGACCAATCAAATACATCCAAGTACTAATTTCTGGTGGATTATTTTGTTACGTGAATACTTTATTTCTATTTACCTCATGATTATAATACAAAGGATAAAATGATGTCACTGTGATAACTATCAGGGGTTGTAAAATCCTGTCTCATTGTGTTATAAACCACTGTGCAGTTTTTTGGCATCTAATAAGCCTTCAAACTCATAGATGTACTACTAAAACCGGCCTTCCTGGATCCTGGACTGGTACCTGAAACAACACGCCCCGACCAATGCAGCATTGTTTTAATTAATAGTGTTCTGTCTGAACACCAGTTGAAATCACATTAGGAAGCAATCTCTTCACAACCAGTTTAGAGAGCAGGAACAATTACAGCGATCAAAAACTGTTTCAATGTACATATGGGCATGTGAGTGCTGTTTTAAGACGGACTTGAGAAAATGTTAAACTACCCTTTAATATAACCTGCAGCCACAGGAGACAGAGAGAAGAAAGGGAAAGGACACTGTTACAACAGGGATTACTGCAGCCATGCATGCAGAGAGGAGACAACGCACAGAGAAACGTCACCCCAAAATAGACTTTGGGACAAATGACAGAGTGAGATCTGATCTGCAGCCGTGATGATGTGACAGACCCGGCAGAGGAGGCTCAGCTGGTTTATGAATTCCCAACATTCCTCTAATTATTTAAAATTCCTATCTATGAGAAAACTGGACATCACGGGAAACAGGTTCAAACAACTACAGACTTCGTCATTGTTCTAAAAAGTTTCCATACATGTGCTGTTTTTATAAAAATGCCATTTCAACATATGTGAACATTAAAAGAATGTTCCCGTAAAGCATAATAACAACATACAGGCTAGTATTTCCCATCTGCCACGCCTGGCCTTTCCCACAGCCAAACTGAAACATGGCATTGCTGAGATTAAAGTCGAACCTAAAGCACTCTCTCCAGCCCATTACCCGCACTGCCACGCCTCTCAAGAAACTGATAGCCGGAGTTTTCAGGGACCCTGCTGCTGATGCCAACATAAACCCCAGAGGCCCTGAGCTGCTGCATCAGTGGAGAGCCCGTCCCCTCAGCGGCGAATACCTGGACGTGGTTCCTGCTGGAAGTTAAACAGACAAGTTGCCATTTGGTGGAAACCTTTTAGAGAGAATGCCACGCATGAGTGATGTATATCTGTGACAGCTGAGACTTTAGCCTGTGGCAGCGGAGTGGTTTATATTAAGGGAGGCCTGCGTATGTACGCTGCACTCCAAGTCTGTCATTCTTGATTGTTTAGCTGTGTGACAACCTTTGACTTGTAGTTTCTAGGTTCTTTATCGTGACACTATTATCTTAAAATGTTTGCATCAGCTTTTCCTGCAGGATAGTTTACTATGAAAAGGAAACAAAAGTGGAAAAGAGAAAGAAATGCAACCAAACATACATCTTCCCATTCATAGTCTCCGCTTTATGTCTTTTATTTGAAGTCAAATGTTCTCACAAAACTCAGCCATGTGCAGATGTGTATAGGTACATGCATGTGTGTGTCCACTTTCTCTCTTTTTTACTACCATGTGCAACAGCTAAATGAAGTGCAAATAAATCTCATTATGTCTACACCAAATGTTTGATAAAATTATGAAAGCTGTTTTCACTTTAATGCTGAAAAAAATATCAGAATAAATGTTGAGAGATTATTTATAAGTCAAAGGCAACATCAATTTGCTGTTTTAGCAAACAAATAGAAATGTTTGACTAAGTTCCTTTGAAAACTGTTCAAAATGTGCAAATTAAGAAGTGACTGATGTAG
Source organism: Oplegnathus fasciatus (assembly GCA_003416845.1). Classification (NCBI taxonomy): domain Eukaryota; kingdom Metazoa; phylum Chordata; class Actinopteri; order Centrarchiformes; family Oplegnathidae; genus Oplegnathus; species Oplegnathus fasciatus. The sequence continues at coordinate 21,280 of NTHP01000218.1, forward strand.
AAACCGACTGACAAATAAAGAGCTGACATGTTTCTCTTCTCTGCTTATTTCTGTCAATCAATTAATATATATGATAATAACATTAATGGTGATATTGATGTGCAGATAAAGGGTGATAATGCAGTAAAGTAAAAAAAAAAAGCTTTCTGTGTTGATTCATGTGCTCTGAGCTCATTTATCTACAGACACATGAACACATCGGCTGAAACAAACTGAAGCACTGAGCGCGAAAACAAACCCGGAATAAAATGAGAATAACTTCCTCACATTAAAAGCCGCAACATAAAAAAGAACTGAACGACTATACACAAAAGTTGGGGTGTGCAGCCAAAGTTAAACTCATTACGTTATATTGGAAATAGCTCTTAACAGGAGACTTTTACTAATAAACCAATGAAGAACATAGTCACAAGTCTCGTTAACGAATACCTGCACAGCGAGAGAGGTGCCGGTGGTGAACGAGACTACACCGAAGAGACTGCACGTGCACTGGGCCCAAACCAGTAAATTGGTATTTTTTTTAAATTTTTTTTTTACAACTGAGCAATTTAATTTTCAAATGTCAAAACGTGACCTCCTTCCAGCAAGGGACGTAATAGATGCTAAAAGATGATTGCTTATGGGAAGGCCTTTGGATTAGAAGAGTGAAAGTCTTAAAATAGAGTTTGTGGTTTTATCTTTTTT
>NTHP01000218.1:21972-35952 GCA_003416845.1 Oplegnathus fasciatus
TATCTTTCATTTTTAAGAAACACAATCCTCCTCCTGGACGGGTTTGGACTGCAGATGTGGCCGACATCATGTCGTAACACACGAGTTATGTCTCGAGTCATAATTAATGCGTTAATTATGGCGGAAAATAAGGAAGAGAGAAGGGCGGAGTGAAATTCAGCTGAATGAATCTGTGTTCAGGCCTGACAGCCGCAACTGTCAACCACTGTGGAGAAATATTTCGTTTCATCCCTTTATAATAAAATCCAGGTATGGCAACTTACAATAATAATAATAATAATAATAATAATAATAATAATAATAATAATAATGTTTTTGGTCCTTTATTATTAATTATATAGTGTAGGTATAAAAATATTCCTTTGTGTGCTAATCAAAAACTTTTTGTTGTGGTAGATTTAAGATGATGTTTTCCTCATTTATTCAAATCGATGTTTTACCTACAAATCTCAATAATGGCTTCAAGAGAATAAAACGTGATTGTAGGCATAAAGGCCTGTGTTGTTTCCTTAGAAAGCGATTTAATCGCTTTAATTCGGATCTTTAGAGCCAAGAAAAGGCTTTAAATTGCTGGCGCGGCGTCGTTTTGCCAAATTGTCATCGCGCACGAAGCCAAGTATTTCAATGAGCATCATAGGCCTAATGGTTTATAATTAATTTAATATTAAGAAGTAGCCCGTTCTCAAATCGCAGGGCTGAAAGCTGTTTGCGATGATGGGCTCCAATTCTCCATCATTCTAAGTGAACACATCCGCAACGACGGACTCTGACTTCTCACTCAAACGGCGGTTGTTGTTTGGTTTAAAACGGGTCTCTAAAACAAATACACAAAGAAAATATTTATATAATATTCAAGATTAACATCGGTTGACTCTGAGCACTGTTATTGGTCCAAACTGATCCTTTCATTTACACGTCATTTTAAAGGTCCTCTTTCTGCATGTGGAGGTCAAAGAAAACACACATTTGATTTTCCACAAACACTCATTAGTAACTAAGAGTGGCTCCGCTGACATGAGATGGAAACGGCGCTTTTTAAAAATGCTTTAAAGTTTGATATAAAGAAAAGTCAGAGGTTATGGTGTTCAGCCATGCCACTGCAGGAATCAAAGCCGTTATATTCCTCCTCTAATTACATTAATGTCATGTGTTGTGTCTCCCGCGTGTTTACCAAAAAAGCTTCCCCCTCTTCTGAGCTTGACCTCCCATTTCTACTGGCTGCATAATAGCGCAGGCTGAAGCTCGGTGTGGGCCTACTTCAGATGTGTGTGGAGCCTGAAGGTCGGAGTGCTCTGTGTATATGTGTGTGTGTGTGTGTATTTGTGTGTGTGTGTGTGTCAGATACACTATAGGCTACTGAGGCGGCATCAGCTTGAGCAAGGCATTTCTCTTTCCCCCCCGACAAACCTTCAGGGGGCTTTTAGCATTTGTTCAGTCTGCAGTCTCTGGAAAACATCTGATTCATTTTTTTAACCAGTCCCAGATGCGGCAGTGTGAGAGTGTGTTTGCACGAGCGCGTCAGTGTGAGTTCGTCAGCGCATGAGAATATCTGCTATAGAGAAGGGGAGGGAAAGAAGAACCGTGTGGATTTTTTTTTTAATATAACTTTTTAGGTATGAACGCAGCGTGCGTCTCATACTGCGATATGACATCGATGGATTCATATTATAGCACGTCTACTGCGCAAGGTAGGGATCACCAGGCGAACCCGTTCAGGACTTTCCCGACCACTGAAACCAAATACAGCCCCACGTTCATTCCGGGTAAAGGGCAGGCTTACGGAGAGAAGTCCCGGAGTCCTTTCCAGCCGGAGTGCCAGTCATTGGATGGCGCCGAGGAGGGCACCTTCAACAAATACCAGCTCTTCATGCAGCGGCCGACCTGCAAGACTCCGCCCGAAGGCAGCAAGCTGCACCCGGACAGCGGACTCAACGGGACGCTCATTCCCTGCTATGGTGAGTGCACATGAGGGAGGCACAAAGTGCAACTATAAGAGGCAACACATCGGCCTCGAGTTTAACGGAAATGCACGACAAAAGAGGACATTTGCGAGCAATAATGGAAATTTATTGTAGTGTGTAATACAGCATCTGAAAGTCAGTAATCTTTGAGCGAAGAGCAGAGAGGAGGGGAGGGTAAACCCACCAGGACTCCCATCAGATATCCATTTTTTTAACTGAACAGAACTGTGTATATGTCTAAAATAAATTCATATTTAATGTAACAATGTAGATTCATATCAAACTGATGTGGGCAGCTGCGAGCTATGACGAGAAAAAAATAACTATTTTCTGATAACTTTTTGTAGGGAGCAGAGCACCTTAGTTGCATAACTTAAAACCTTCAGAAATTCAGATAAAATTTGCATGGATTAAGCAACTATAAGAAGCACTGAATTTGATCATTGATTGACTAAATGCGACCCTGAATGAATTTGAAATATATTTCAGGGAAAGTGGGATTTGCTGCCCCTCTGAGCGTGCAAGATGAGCTATAATTGTGGCATTACCTTTCCTTTATAAAGGGGCGCGTGCTCAGACTGAGAGGTGAATAAGTTATTTTAAACTTTTGTTAATGGATGTTTGCCCTTTGCGTACATTGACCTCGTGACTTTAACAGTTTCACAAGTGAAAGCTTTTCCATTTCTTCACAGAATTGACCATTTAATTCCTGCTGAAGCCGCAGCATCACTGTCACTGATCTCACTGGCCTACAACTGCAGTCTGTTATTGTCTCCATGCAGTAAAATCATCCTCATCACGGACACACACAGGCGTGTCATGAATTATTTTAATATTCAGATATGAACTATAAGTCACCGGGGCACGCACAAACGGAAAGTCCGAGCGCTATGTGGTGAATAAGAAGAAAGTAACATTTCAACTGGACCATTTTAAAAACCATTTCTAACACTAGGTCCGTTTATTGCGTTTTTTATTTTTAGCTCTTTAATGATAAATAGAATAACTGATGACAACTGGCGCTAGTACTCAACAACCAGGGAATATACATTTATTCTGGAGTAGCTCCAGCTATAGGACAAGTTCACAATTTGTCGAGCTTAATACAAGAGTCAGTTACACATTTAAACATTTAGAGACTGCTTGGTCGTCCTCAGAAATAGCATTCATTTAAAACCAAAGCTTTACGGTTTTACAGTCTTCCGACAATTCGTTGCAAGTGCACTGTTTAAAGAAAACAATCCTTTTTACTGTCCCTTTTATGAGACGTGGGGGTTTAAAATAAAAAGAGAAAACCTTCTTATTGAGCAGACGAAATGGACTCAACCTGCGTGTGACAGCAGGTCCACAGGAAAGGGCCGACAGCCTGAAAAAGAATCCATGATAGGTAAAAAAAAATAAAGTTACATAATATGTGCATATTATATTTGCATAATATATTATAGCCTGCTTTAACAACTACATTAAAAATAATATTTTGGTGAGTTATCAGCGTTTAGACTCGTCGGCGCCTATATATTTCAGATCCAGATGTTTATCATGATGCGGATGTTACAGAAGAAAACATCTGTTTTGATCATGGCTGAAATTTGATGTTGATCGAAACTTGTGCAGTAATCCAACCTTTAAATATACATTTTAATCGGCGATTCGCGCTGGAAAATAGATTCAGCCACTGAAAAAAAGCAGTTCAGAAAATAGAGACTAGAGGTAAACACATTTAAGCACGGTAAATGCTTGATAGTATGTAAGTAGATTTAAGCATTAGGTGTAACAAATAAAATTGAGCTGCCCTAATTCTGCTCAATGGGACCAATTATAAAGAGGCCTGCACTTTAACTAATTCTTTTGCGCAGTAGCCAGCACCACACTTTGCCAAAACACATCCATAAAGTGCAAAGTAATCTGTTTCCCTGAGAAACAACTGGACTCACTCTTTATCTAAAGCTGTACTGTCACTTTTTTTGGAGCTTGAGAGCAATGCCTCCAAACAGACTGCAGCACCCCTGCACTGCAGTGAATTGATTTGGCAAGTGCATTGACAGAACCATTTAAACACCATCATTAAATGCAACATGCCTCCCTTGAGGAGAGCTCTGCAATGTTATTATTGAAAATGTTGCAGCCAGATGAAGGCATCATGGCTCTGGGGAGGATACTTTGGGGTCTTGCCAAAGCCTCAGGCGTCAACAGGCTTGTGCTCTTATGTGTGGTCCTCAATGGGAGATATATTGCTCAATGCTGATGCTTTATCTCCATCACGATGACAAAAGTCATCTCAAACCCGAAGGGAGTTTTCTGCGTGGCAACTTCAGCTACAACTGTAATACTGTTTACATGGCAACCCAACATTTAGTATCTGTGTCACTCTGGGGATGTTACATGCAAAACAGTGTTTGTGCACACCAAAATACACGAAAAAAGGAGAAATAAATGTTTCACCAGTTGTGCAAAAATTGCTAACATGTTAATATTTATATTACAATATTTAATAACACATAAAGATGAGAGACGCAAAGGTAAAGCTGTGGATTTACTGTGTTAATTCTGACTTCCAAACATTCTGGCAATTTAAAAAAATAAAAAATCACTTTATTCCAATGTCACTACGAAATGATTTAAAAATGTATATTCAGATATTTTCGTACATTTTTACTGTTTAATCTCTAAAAACACAGGATAGTGTTTTACAAGTTTTATGTTGTTTTGCGTGGATGAAAATCATACTTAGTCGCTCCCAGATTTTTAAATGATGCTCATTAAAAACACAGTATTGTGAATGAACATATTTCTGCACAGTAGTGGCTCAGGTTGGCGGCTTTGTTTCCTTGAGTGCACGTTAATCAGTGAGACTGTCCCACAGCGAGGGCAGGGATGGAGCCGTCTACCTGCTCACACTGCGATGAATGAAATAAAACCCTTGGAGCTGATCGAGTGCCGAGGAATGCAGGTCAGCGCTGCAGGAGAGGTCTGCATTAATCTAAGGCAGATGTGCATTACTGGCTCCTATAGTTATTATTCATGCTCCCCAAACATTAGGTCTCGAAAGCTACGGAGAGTCCCTGAGATGACAAAGTGGGACTGGTTTACATAACCCCGTCTCAACAATACCTTGTACAAATAAGCAATGAGTCAGAAATGAACATCGAGATTGGATAATGATTTGAGGGACTCGGGAGAAATGAGAGGGTTTCTGGGAAATCCGCACATGTGTGTGAATGACTGTTTACATGCACGTACTTCACTGAAATATAGCTCTGAGATGCATTGCATATATGTATTTTTTGCTTCATAATTTTAATTTTCAGTTCTTATGCTCGACACAGAGTGATCGCTATAATAAAGAGACCATAAAGTTTTGTAAACACTTATGATTATCACACTTTCTTTATAAATTTGAGAGAACATAAGTGGAGCCCAGGCTAAATCTGAAAAGCAGAAATCATTGTGTTTGTAGGCCTGTGGCTGATACTGAGGTTGAGTTCTGTATTGTATTGTAGTGTGTGTGTGAACACTGGTTTTCACTAAAGGCTATTTGTGCCTCATCCTCTTTGCCCTCTCACAAAATAAGAGTTTAAAGCAAACTACACATTTATAACACGCAGCTTTCAAACAAACCCTCCTCCCTTCAGCGGGACATCGAAGCATCCTGTGATATGTAAAACATTTTTCTAGGGCGTACGAAAACCAAAACAAGACCCCAAAAAGTCCTGGCAGCGTTTTAAAAGCATCCTGTCAAAATATAGCACTCTAAGTACATGTTAAAAGGCTCGGGGAAGTGATGTCACAGGATATGCATGTGCTGATGACTAACACATTGTGGCCATGTTAACAATAAGCAAATGCTGGAATGACACCTGCGATCGTGCCGGCGAGTGTCTGTGAACCAGAATAAATTAGAATACATAATGAGAATACTTGAAAGGATGAATTCCTCACTTGTTAAAATGTGATGGCTTAAATAAACGTGTGACTCAGGATGAAAAGCAGCAGCAATTTGTCTGCCATTGACTGAAAAGACACATTAGACATTCAACTCTGAGGACAGTGTGAGTGCTGTGTTTTCATGAGACGCTATTTTTCTCAAAGTTTTGATTAAAAACTGTCTCATGCTGTTGTGCAGCTAACACAGCACACCTTTAAATTTACTTTCAGCCGCCTGTCTTGGAGGGGAAGATAACTCCCCACCGCCTACCTGAGATCTGCATGCAGGCCAGATTAAAGAAATGATTTGGAAACTTTAACCAGCTGGCGCATATTTTGATCTGTGCCTTTTCGTGTTGAGGCTGGCGCTGCGTCTTTTCCTCGATTCTTATCAATGGACTATCAGCTTTTTGAGTAATGCAAACATTTGGCCACGCAGTATTATGGTATGGTCCAAAAAAGGGATATAAGCTTATTGCCTGACAAGCCGCAAAATGTAAACTCAAGGAGGCCAACTATGACCGACTAATGATGGAAACTACTGGGCAAGGCAGAAGCATGATGATCACTTTTGGGTCCAATAGTTCTTTTTCTCTTCCTCAGCTTGCTTTCAGCAGAGAGACGCAACTCATTTTGCTTATTTGATATATATTTTTTAATAAAAGCCAGGGGTGGAATGCAACCCAAATCATCATCGAGTGACACTGCCTGCTCCACAAACGTTCTTTATGCTTCTCTATGATCGCATAGAGCTAAAATAACTACTAAAAATGTGACTCCAGTATGATCTAGATAGTATAAATGTGATCGTGGATTACTGGAAGACAGGGAGAGGCTAACACATGATTGATTACATAATTTATAATCACATTAAATCTCAATTCCTTATCATTTTAATTCCTTGCAATTTGATGTTCCTCTTTTTACTTCATGTTTATCACCTAACCCAAGGTCACTTGTAACATTGATGATACAAAACACAATCACAGCATTAATAAGATCAGCCAAACATATTTCCTTCAGCTTGACCTTGAGACATTGTTGCCTTGACTCTTTCTCTGCATTGATATAAGAACGTGCACTTTTAATTTCTTCTACATCTATTTCACTGCAAAACTCTCCTGTTAAAATGAAATGTTTTACCAAAATACTTTTTTTAAAATCACGATCTTCAAGTTTTTCTTTTTAGGAGAAAACGTGCGTACTTCCTCCACTATTAACTACCCCCCCACTCCCCCACCCCCCCAAAAAAACATAAAATCCCAAACTATTTTTGTGCTCTTTGATGTGAGACAGTGACAGGCCACGGCCCAAGGTATTATGACAGTAGTGAGGTCATGATCGTGTCAATTTATCAGGAGCTGAGGCTGAACAGAAAGATTTTTTGGTTTCCCAGGAAATCTGCATTCCTGCGTGAGCCGCTGGCATAGATCTCTCCTCAGGAACATCTGGGAGCCTCCCTTCCACTGAGGAAACAACAGTCAACATCAGGTCTTAGACTGTGCTACGGGTAAAATAATCTAGCCCAAAGCATGTCTGCGAACCAGCAATGAATGTAAAATTAATGGCCACCAAAGCCAATGGAATATTTGACTTTTATTTGGTCCAAATAAGGTGTGATAAGTGGAGAGCCACTGTGGCAGACTGCTGTCAGCTTTGAGTGTTTTGAAGGAACATTTTAGAGCACTCTGTTTAAAAGCATTCCCTTCCCTATTTAGTGTTTGGTCATTAACCCTTCCCCAGGTTACTAATTTATAGTGTTTCTTTTATTTGGCTTCACTTGACCCTCCCTGTCCCATTCCATAAAAACTGAGAGGGTGCCCTGTTGCTTTACAACCAGTTAAATTACACTTTGATGTTTTCTCTCTGTTTTCAGCAGTGATTAAATTGCTGACCCTAGTAAACATCTGACCTCAGCTAACTGAAGAGGTCTGCAGCTTGTCACAGAGTAACTCTGGCAAATTGCAGGATCAGCCGGTGATATTTGGTGCATTCATATATACGTTGATGAACACTGAAATGAGAACAACAGTCAAAAACACATTCCTCTGAATGCCAAGAAAGAAAAAAAAACTGGAGCCAATGCAGTGGAATCTTGGCTCCCAAAAGAAAGCAGTGTGTGATGGTTGTGTTCTCCAGAACAGCATGCAGAAGAGACAGCTCAGCATGCGGGAATACTGGAAGATGTTTGTGGCAAAGGATTCGGTGTGGTTAGCGTGACAGAGAAAAGAGAGATGAGCTTGGAGTACTACACAGAGAAAGATGTTGATTAGTGCACATTCTAGTGTAAATTGTGGTGATATAAGTCTGTATAAGGTTGAGAAGCTTAAAGGCATAGTTTGCCACCAGCCAGTTAGCTTAGCTTAGCACAAAGACTGGAAACAGGGGGAAACGACTAGCCAACCGAAGTGTAAAAATCGGCATTTTATGGTGGGTCAAACTAGTTCTACATCGGGACCAGTAACTACCTGGAGTCTCAGCCTGGCAACGGGTCCCAGGTCAAGAAATAGTTACATAACCCCATATAAAATAGCGAATCGTCATTTTTACACTTTGTACAGATTAGACATATGAAACATAAGGTGTTAATTAATGAGCTTCAGAGATGCTTGTAGGCAGATTTTGTTACCTTTGGACAGAGCCAGGCTAGCTGTTACTTTATGTTAAGCTAACTGGCTGTTCGAGGTAGCTTCATATTTACTGTACAGACATGAGAGTGGTATTAATCTTCTCATCCAACTCTTGATAAGAAAGCAAATAAGTGTATTTTCCAAAATGTCAAACTATTCCTTTAAAGTAGAAACGTTATATTGGTGCATTTTCCAGTGTAAATGTTGTTGATATAGATCTGTATAAGACTGCAAACTTTAAACATTTCCACCCACTATCCCACCATCTTCCCATCCGCTCATCTGTCCAACTGTGCTCTTGGCCTTACAGGATATATGCCTTGCTCAGGGGCACGATTGCATTTTCTCTCAAAGATGCAAATGCCAAGCAGCAACCTGGAGTTGACCTGTCTTACTTCTTAACATTGCAGCCATGCTCCTGCCCAGGGGTAGAATGAAAATATTGCACAGCGCTTTAGCATAAGAGGCCAGCGCAGGGGTTGGTGATGTCAGAACATCTGCCTGCGTGGAGACTGTAAGAGGGTCTGACAGGTGGGCCACAGCGATATGAGGTCATGAACTCCAGCTGGGCGAGCTGTGTTGTTCCATTAGCGTCTCAGCCGGGGCAAGTCTGAGCCAGAGAGCGGGGGAGGGTTGCTGCAGTATCGAGAGGATGACTATTGACATCTCATTGTGGGACACACTAGCCAAAGGCGTACTAATCCATGAAAACAAACATGCATGGTGCAGACAGCCACCGCCTAGCTTCATCACTCTAAAACTATTCAGTCATCTTACTAACCACTAAAACACTTGGCTCAGAGAGTCACCAGTGCCACAAGGTGTCAACTTTCTTTCCCTCATTGCACAGGGTTTCTGAGAATGACAGGAGGCTATTACTGACATTACTCATAACAAAAATGCAAAGTGACAAAGTAAAATACACGCACATAACTATTAAGTTAATCATCCTAAACTAGATGTAACTGACAAATGTTGCTGGACTAAAGCAGTGCCGGTGTTGCACAAGACTTACAAGTCTGTTTATGTGGGGGAGACCATTATGAGCTGGTTTTGGAGCAATACAGTTAAGACGGGGTGCTCCCCGTGCCCATTTGCAGGAAAGGCAAACAGAGAGGCTGACAGAGCACACTGTTCTCACTGGCCCGCAACCAGAGCCCTTCAGCTTATTTATTCACACAGCTGTTTGTTTATTGAAGGAGAAGGCACAGCTTTCTTCATCTCCTAAAAGGAAACAAAAAAAGCTAGCAAGCGCTGACAGGAACAGAGCGAGGTCTGTCACAAAATGGACGCTCTCGAAATCGAAGGTGACAAACACAATGTTGTTTACATCTGAGGGGCAAGGCCGCGGGGTAAGCGCGGTGGCCCCCTGTACACAAGGCCCACCATACACGACCCGAGACGGAGCAGGTTTTGCGGGGCTCGGGTTTCAGGTGGCGTGATTGAGGGATGCGAGGGAGAGGGCTTCAAGGATTGTGTCACAGGTCACGCCAATGTGTAGTGACACACCTTTCAAACAGAAAACGGCATTTCTTCTCTGCAACTTATAGACTCGCCGCATACAGACAAGGCCTTTGAACCTTAAAATAAAACATTACAGAGGTGATGTAAGCTTAAAGTAAATGGCATTTCGTGTGGATGTTGTAACATGATGATCAGCAGACACTCGCTGACTTGAATGCCAGGAACCATGGTTTTATTCTGCCACATTTTAAAGAAAGTATTGCTCTGCTGAATATTCCAATTATAGAGTAGTAACAATAATTATAGGACTATTATTGACAACATGTGGCTTCTTTTTTCAGCTCTAAAATGGTCAGAAAGTTGGTTGCAATAGCTTGTTTGAAAATAATATTATTACAACAAGAATATGATTTGTATTATATGTGAACCCACACTTAAGTAAATTGTGAAGGTTTCTTTGATTTTTCATGCTTCATATGAAAATCGTAAGAACGGCACACTTCAGCTGAAACCAAAATTGCTCAAATGTATTTTATTAGAACCACTGTGCAAAATCTAAACTTCAAAATCTGCAGTATATTTTTTGAGGTTTTTGAGCGGTGCTGTCAATCCACATCACAGAATTAAAGGGGCACTCCAGTAATTTAGTGTTACACGTCAATGAAGTTGGAGGGCGCATAAGAGACATATTTTAAAAAAGAATGGTCAAAACTGATGCAGCAGAGAACGAGATGTCCTGACCCTTAATTTCTAGCAAAGGTCAAGCTCCAAAAACCCTGGATCCTACATTTCCCATAATGCAAGTGGGTAGCGTCTTTCATTAGACCCAATTCCTTTGAGTCTAAGCCGAGACATTTTTTCAAACTTTGGTTCCTCCAGAGCAACAGAAGAAATTCTATCACATATTAATTATATAAACTCCTTATAGTACTCTTTGTGACAAGTAAACTGAACTTGTGTAAAATTGGTGAAGTGCCCCATTAAAAGAGCAAAATACAATTGATTGTAACCTTCCACTCTTCTTTCTGTCTCTTTCTTAATCTTGTAATATCAGGAAAAGACAACAGCGGCCTGACCGAGTCTGAGTTGCCCCCGAGCGTCGACCCTGCTGGGATGGAAGGCAGCTACCTGAACCTAAAGGCGCCCGGAGAGAAGGGGCCGAGTGAGCGGCCGGGCTCGGACCTTTCCAGCCCTCTGGACAAAAGTGAGGCTGAGAGCAACAAGGGCAAGAAGAGACGCAATCGCACCACATTCACCAGCTACCAGCTGGAGGAGCTGGAGAAGGTTTTCCAGAAGACACACTACCCAGATGTTTATGCCCGTGAGCAGCTGGCACTGAGGACAGACCTGACAGAGGCTCGCGTACAGGTGAGGATGGGGGAATAACACTTCACAAACTCCTTTCTGCATTGACATGAGCCAACAAGTCCTCCAAATAAAATGACAAAATATGCCACTTGTCCATGACCTCTAGAAAGACAAATGTTTTCTGAGCCTCTATTGGCAGGACATCACAAATCACTATTGAAAAATATATCAGTTTTATGATGTGACAAGACTATGGTTAAGGTTTGGTTAGGTTTAGGTACAAAAACAACTTGGTTAGGTTTAGGGAAACACTGTGGTTTGGGTTAAAATGACGACTTTGTTAAGGTTAGGGGAGCTTTGCTGTCATGGTTACAACAGTAAACGCGTGGTTAAGGATAGGGAATGATCGTGATCATGCTTAAAAAAACAAAACAAACGTTGACTGTTTAGTCAAAACAGCGGTCTTCTGTGTTAAAGTCGAATGTTTTGTGAAGTCATCCATCCGCCCCCACCCCGTTCTTAGGCAGACTTTGTCACTCCGTCACCTGACTTCCTCCTTTACTTCTGTCAAAATCATTACGTCCACTAGAGGGCTTTGTCACTTGAACGTAAACATATGTCGTTTTAGGGCACTTGCTGAAATCACGGATGCTGCCGTTCCTTCTCCATGAGCTGTGTTGTATGACTGCAGTCGTCCATGTTTGCATGCTAATAATCACTCGGGGAACTGACACAGAGTGCTGGGAGAGTTAAGACTGGCATGTTGACAAAGATTGTTCACAACAGCAGACAGCAAGGCCTATTGTTCTCCATCTCTCTTTCTGCCTGCCAGTTTTAGATCAGAGTGGGATGGGTGGGACTAAGGGAATACTCTGCTCTTAGCTCTTACATGCTGCAGGCTCTGCAAAAAGGTCAGAGGCCAAGGGTTTCTCCCCAGCACTACCGTGTTCAAACTACTTCACCGCACAACTCTGGAGGCAGGGAGGGAAAACACATGGAAAAAAAAGAAAAGTCATCAAAGCTATTTGGCAAGGATATAAAAAACACTTTGAGATGCCAGTTTCAATTTCCACGCGTAGTCCAAGACATAGTCAGGGACACAGAACCTGGCCTGGCCCTTGTGGTGGTACAGTAAAATAAGTACATTCATGTTGCGTTCACACAGACCCATCTATTCCCCAGATGAATATAATTAACTTCTTCATCTGACAGGCACACAGCAGACTCTGTTGAGTCACTGTGAGGTTTGACCCATACTTCTAAAATCAGACCCTAAATATGCACGCAATCAGGACTAAACCCCACAATTTCAACTGAAGGTCCATCAAGACAAAGTCCAGGGATATCCAATTGTTGAATACCAAGGGGCACTCGAAGCTTGGCAAGCGATTGGAGAATCCTTTTCATCTCCGAAACAACAGCCATTGAAATCCAGAGTACAGATGTTTTCTGCCAAAATGCCAATGTCAAGGTCCTACAGTTTCATCCTCAGTTTGATGATGAATGTCTTCATAAAGTCGGGCTGCAGTTTTCCATAATCACATCTGTGACTTCTGCTGCCACCAGTTTATTTAGTACAATTAGCTCTCAACCTCAGACTTGAACTTCACCACACTGCCTCACTTTTTTATGGAGGAGGAGGCTGCGTGTGAGTGACTGCTGAGGCAGTCTATCAATCGCCATGGTCCTGGATGACAGAGATGAGGTGAGACGGCTGGACTTCAAAGCTGCTTTTGGAGTTCTGCACTCTGCCCTCCCTCTCTCCCTCTTCCTCTCCCTCTGCCTGCTGGCTCTGGAGCATAAATAAAGCTCTTTAATGGCTCTGTAAGCTGCCTTTTGCTGTCAACGTCTTTAGCAATTACTGTATCACCGCCAAGCACTTTGAGCTCCAAAAGCTCTGAGCCACCTTCCTTGCAGATGTCCGCGAGATAAAACAAACAAGAGTAGTAAGTGTTTGTAGTTTGTAAACATCCTTCTATTGGGCTTCATATATGGGATGGGTCACTGTTGATCATTATGAGAAATAATAAGAATTCTTCGTGTTAATTGAAATTCTGCTTGAGCAAAAACACCACTGGCTTTCCTTTCTAACGAACTTAGAAGTTTAGAAGTTGGGGAATAAGAGGCACGGAGCAGCAAAGGACACATCTGACTTCATAATGTTCCCCGAATGATCTCCCTGCCAAACTATTTGGCTTGGGTCTCATTCCTACTGCCGTTCAAAGGCAAAGCTACGTAGAGCAAACCCTCTGTGAAACATGACACACTCAGTACCCAGAAACCAAGACAAGGGGCATATATGTGCTCAGACATTGTTTGCGTGTTTAGAAAGGGTTCCAGTAAGTGTGTGAGAGCGCCCAGGTTATAAGAACGCATTTGTTAGTGACTGACTTTGAATTTTGTATACAGCATGGTATGTAAATGCGTGTGTTTTCTGTGTGTATCCTGTGTGTGTGTGTGTGTGTATGTGTATGCTCGGTCCGCTGCTTTCGTCTGCACGCCTCCGAAAGGTCAGAGGGGTTAGCTGCGGAAAGCCAAGGGCTTAGGCGTCAGGAAATTAAACATGAAATGAAAACAAGCTCCAGTTTGAACATTCTCCCATCTCACTTTCCAATATCCCCACTTCCCCTCGCTGACTTAAAAGGGAGGAGGGAGGAGAGAGACATGGAGAGAAGGGTTGGTGGTGGTGGTGG